>CM053771.1:263186732-263212543 GCA_028658325.1 Potorous gilbertii | reverse complement strand
GGGGAGAAAATTTTGGAACCCAAAATCTTGTGAAAATGAATGTAAAAAGCTAAATAAATTTATTTAAAAAAAAAAAGAAAAAAAAAGAAAATGAGACCATTTCTGTCAGGAGATAGGTGGCATGTTTCATTATGAGACCTCTGGAATTATGATGTATCACTGGGTTGATCAGAGTACTTAACCCTTTCAAGGGTGTGTGTTTTTACAATTTTATTGTACAATTTTTTCTCCTGATTCATTTCACTCTTCATCTGTTTGTAGAAGTCTTGCCAGGCTTCTCTAAAACCATCCTTTTTATTATTTCTTATGGCAATATCATATTCCATTACATTCATAGTCTGAATTTTTAAAGCTGTTCTCCAGTTGATGAGCATCCTCTTGGCTTCCAGGTCTTTGTTAAACGAGCTCCTATGAATATTTTGTACTTAGACTCCCTTTTCCTCATTTGAGTCCATGTCAGTCTTGTCTTCATTACTTTCATTAGTTTCTTGTAAGCTCAGGTAGTGCAAGACACAGAGCTCATTGCCTTTCAATAAACATTCATAAAAGAGAGTAAGTTATCTTTTCTTTATTCTGTGGTGTACACTCCACTCAATCTGTCTATCAACTGAAACTTAATCCCAGCCAGAGGCTGATTTTTTTGATGCTTCCTCAAGAAGATTAGCTTTTCATATAGAGTTTACAGCTATCCAAGAATCTTGACTATAGCTGAGACTGGCCACTAGAGGTCTTACTACACACTCAAATCAATTGGTGAGGAATACTTTCCCAAGGGCATTAGAATTGGAAGGGAATTTAAAGATTAAATAGTACAAGTCCTTTATTTTACAAGTGAGAAAACTGAGGCCCAGAGATGGAAAACAACTTGGCCAAGGTCATACAGTTAGTTAAAGGATAGAGTTAGGCCTAGAATCCAAGTATCCAGTGCTCTTTATATTACACAGTGCTAAATTGGGCATGAGATGGTGTGTGTAGGGGGTGAGTGGGAAGAAAAGATAAAGAGCCATTATGAGTCATTTTACTTAATAGTGAGAAGCAATGAATCTTGGATAAAGTGGTGGTGGTGGTAGTGGTGATATTTCATTACCTATTTTTTATTGAACAGGAATATCAGATTGGGAGAGGACCAGGTAGAAAAGCAGAGCATACTTCTGGTACAGGAAAACTAGCTCTCTAAGGCTTTTCTGAGCCTGCTCTCTTTTCTAGTCCATTGCTAGACTGAGTTGGGAGGGAAAAACATATATCTTTAGGTGATGGGGTCATAGGCTCTAAAGCTGGCAGAGGCCTTAGACTTTATGAAGTCTGGACTTAGAGTCAGGAGACCTGGGTTCAAATTTCAGCTCATTTTACTGTAATTTACTAATCTGTAAAATGGGTATAATTTTTTTGGGGGTACATTTTCCATTTGAGAATGCTGAGGAACAAAGAAGCAACCTGAGTCACTCAAGGTCACATAGATGATAGGTAGCCTTAGCCAGCATTTGACTACATGGGCTTTCTTTCTTTAGAAATTCTAATACCGAATCCAAATCTGGCGTTGCTTTTACTGTGTCCTGTTGATGCTAATAGTATGCAGAATAGCTTAGTCATAACTATACCCACTTACACTGATACATACAGATTGTGATAATATACTTGGACAACTATATAACCCATGAAACACAGAAGCAGATTGGGCACACATTATTGTAGGTATGGTTTGAAAATTGTAGGCTCATGTGTCACTATATACAGGACACTTTGTGACTTCATTGTAACATATAACATCATAAAATACATGCCTACATGTAGATGGTAATTTTCTGGCACGGAAATAATATGTATTCATTAAAAAGTAACATTAAATAATTATAACAAATTATTTTTGTATATATGCTTATATGTGTGTACATACATATATACATACATACATATGGAGAGAGAGAGGAGAGCGGGGGAGAGAAAAGAGGAGAGAAAGAAGATAAAAATATCTAAAAATTGTCTCTCCTTACTTCCATGTGTTATATCCCAGGTGGCAACTACCCGCCTTGCCTCTCTCTAACCCCAGCTCTGTACATTGGGTATAGATTACATTCCATGTCTTTTGTTGAAAAAATGGACCCAGGAGGGCTGAAACAACTGTCCCAGGACTTCCACATGCCTCCCTCCTTCTCTTCCTTCCTTCTCTTAAGTGGAGTGCTTCAGACCTCTGTCCTTGGTGCTATTTCAATATTTTTTAAAAGCAGCAAAGTTATAGAAGGTGTGTATTACATACTTATTAAATATGAAAATGTCACAGAACTGGGAAGGATAGTTAAAATGTTATTTGTCTGAATTGGAATCTAAAGGGAACTCCTTAGGCTAGATTGATCAGCCAAATCTAATCATATGAAAACTAACAGAAGAAAATTTGAAATCTTGGGTTTAAAAAAAATCACTGAAGTGCAGAATGGGGGAGATGTTGCTAAGCAACAACAGTTCATTTGAAAAGGTCCTGGGGGTTTTAGTGATGGCAAGTACAGTGCAGAATAATAAGGTAAAGTGGCCCTCAAAAGAATTAAAACTACCATAGGCTGTATTGAGAGAAGTGGAATGTCTAGGACTGGGAGATGACAACACTTTTCAGATCTCAGTGCCCTACTCAGACCACATTTAGAGGATTCTTTTTAATTCTGAGTAACCCATTTTAGGATGGGCATTGTCAACATGAAGTATGTCTGGAGGGGTGGGGTCAGGATCATGAGGATACTTACTTAAAACCCTGCTACACAAGAATCAATTGAAATGTGTGGGGAGCTTTAGCCTGAAGATGAAAAGACTTAAGGGGAGCAAGATAGCTGTCTTTAAATTTTTCAAGGTTTGTCATGCGGAAGAAGGATTAGATTTGTATTGTTTGATCCCAGAAGGCAAAACTAGAAAAATGGAAAGAAGTTGTGGAAAAGCAGATTTAAGTAGGAGATGGAAGGAAAAACTAATGTTTTGAGCTGTTCAAAAGTAGAATGAACCGCAAAAAGAGGCAGTTTCCATTGTTGGAGATCTAAATCTGTATCCTAGATTTCAGGCTGGAGACCATCTATTCCAATCCTCTCATTTTAAAAGAAGAGGAAACTGAGGCACAGAGAAATTGAGTGACTTACCTAAGGTCACACACTAAGAGGCAAAGCTTGAATTCAAATAGTTATTCACTTAACAAGCATTTCTTGAGCATGATTGCTTAATAGTACACTATGTGCCTGATGCTCTACTTGCTTTTGGGGATACAAAGCAAGGCTAAAATATGGTTCTGAGTTTGCTTGCTAATGGGTGAGACAAGATGCAAATAACTGTGTGTCTGCAAGATCTGTACAGTGTCAATGGAAGGTAACATTGGAAGTAATGGCACTAGCAGGAGGTAGGACAGACTCCTGCAGGTTGGAGTTAAGCTGAATTTTGAAGGAAGGAGGCAGAGGTGAAAAAGGAGCAAATTCTAAGGATTGAGACTGCCAGTAAAAAGACACAGAGTCAGTATGTGGAGTGTCTTGAAGGAAAACCAAGAAAGTCAGTGCCCTAGGATTGTAAAGTTCACAGAAAGGAGGAAAATGTAAGAAAACTGGAAAGGTGAGAAAGTGTGAAAGATTTTATTCCATGTCCAATGTTCTTTTTATTGCAGCACAAGCTTACTTTGTTAATAGTAGAGTGGGCCTCTGAGACAGTCCACAGTCATGGGCTTTTTATGCAGAGAGGGTTCTCAGGTTGGTTGCTTCCTCATCTCAGATGCCACAGGCAGGGAGATATTTGGTATGGGCTAGGGGAAAAGGGGCTGCATTAGGTAGAAAGTACACACATCAGTTATGGAACTGTGGAGAAAAGTGTGGATGGAGAAAAGAATGAGAAGGGACTATGCATGGTACCCTGAGCAGTATGGATCTGCTGCAGGGAAGCTTTATGCATCTAAGGAAAGCTACCTGGCTTTATATATTTTTGGACTGTGACAAACAAAAATGTCATACATTCTAAATTTTGTTAATGTTGGGAATTCCTGCCATCTGGCATGGCTTGGACTAGATTACTTGAAAAGTCTCTTCTGAGTTTCTATTTTTCTGTTGTCTCTGATAACCTAAGCCTTTTTAGCACACCCCCTAAGGAAATTTGACACCACTCCACCAGATGTTAGCACATTCTTCCCCTTCATTCAAATGAAATAGTTTGGGAATCAAAATCTATATCAGAGATTCAAAGAGGAAAACAAAATTCAAAGAAAGGAAGATAAATCACAGAATTCCTAAGATCGACAAATTACAAAGGCCAAGCAATATTCTTTGGTTTAGCCTTGTATGAACATGAACATATAACCTATTCCTAAATTAGTGTTGGAAATTTGATGTGTAAATTTCAACAGTTTAGGAAGATTAGAAACTTATTTGTAATATACATGTGCTACTGGGTTTCCATTTGCCCCTGAAAACCTCCATTTGTTGATTTCATTGTCTTCCTATTTTACTTCCAAGTGTCTGGCTCCTAGGAAGGCAGCCTGGCATTTGTGGACTGAGTACTGGATTTAGATTTAAGAAACCCTGGGTCTGAATTTTGCTAGTCAAACATTAACTATGTGACTCTGGACAAGGAATAGCCCAATTAACCCTTTGTGTCTTAGACAGTTGTCTAAAACACTATCTAAATGTGTTTTAAGGTTTGCAAAGACCTTTACATGCTATTTGATTCTAGCAATAACACTCGAAGCTAGGTGTTACACTATCTCTATTGTTTAGATTAGAAACTGAGGTCCAGAAAGGTTTAATGACTTGCTGGGGGTAGGGTCACACAGGTAGGAATCTGGATCATCATCATGGATGATGGATACATTTTCCCCCTTCTAATTCCTCTAAACTATTCTTCCAAGGCTTGTTTTTCTGAGTAACACAGGAAAAATGGTAACTGGTATCATCAACAACAAATTTCTGTGAAATGCCCTGGGGAGCTAGATGGTGTTGTGGATATAGTGCCAGCCCTGGAATCTGAAGGACCTAAGTTTAAATATGGCCTTAGACACTTACTAGTTGGATGACCCTGGGTAAGTCATTTAAGTCTGTTTGTCTCTGTTTTCTCATCTGTAAAATGAATTGAAGAAGGAAATGGTAAACTATTCCAATGTCTTTACCAGGAAAATCCCCAATGGGGTCTTGAAGAGTCAGACATAACTGAAAATGTTGAACATGAAGTATCTCCTGTAGGAATTGGCTATGTTAGGCTCTGGTAGGAAAAGTAAAATCCTTTCTGCAGCAAAATTTGAACTCAGATCTTCTTGACTCCAACTTCAAAACTATCCACTGTACCACTAAGTTATAGTTTGGTCCTGATCTGCATTGGAAGGAGTTTGCCCACCATTTGAAATCACAGATCTTTGACATATTGAGATTTGGATTTTACTTTTCAAACCACAGAGACCTCAGGCTGAAGGACCCTTTGGGGATTACATTTATCTCCCTATGTCTAATGAACAGACGAGCAGGATGATCCTTCTCCTTCCTATAAAAAAAAAAGAGAAATCATATCTGTTCCAGGTAACTCTTCCAAAACTAGTGGTGCCAAAACTGAGAATTAGTTTATTTGAATGCTACCTCCTTAGTTCATCCATTTCCTCTTTTTGTCACTCTGTTGACCACTAATTCAGTACCTTTACATTCCTCGGGGTACTCACTGTGGTATCTTATCTGAGGTTATCTGTCCTGGATAGCTCAATATGCTCTCAATCTATCTCTCCTTCCTTTCTCATCAAAATCAATCCATCCCTCAATAAGGGTCTGTTGATCATCTGATATGTGTCTGGTCCTGTGCTAGGAGAATGTAAGAAGAGGAGAAAATACAGCTCTTGTCCTAGAGAATTTTAGTATAATATGTGAGACAAGACTAGCAAATGCTAATGAAATGACTATGGAACCATAGGGTTAGGAAAGAGGACAAAACAGGAGCTAATCTGATAAGACAAATTCTAGAGTGGCTGCAGGAGGTTGGGCAGCAGACATTTTTGTAATTGGATGCCTTGGAAATCTTCTTTAAGAGGTTAACAATTGGATAGTTGGTTAGAATTGGGTTAGCTCAGGGTGGGTTAGTAGGAACCTGGAGGTGGGGTGGAGTGCATAGGGCAGCACAACGTGAGTAAGGGCAAAGAGATAGGAATAATCATCACGTGCCCAGCCCAGGGTATGATGGAGAGACTGGGCAGAAAGAGCATGATGGGAAGTAATAGAGAAGACTAGCAATGTATATTTGCATATTAGCTCATTGTCGAGGGTTCAGGGACAGCTCTCCTCTATAGCTTGGTATCCTTTTTTCATTCTAAGCTGTCTCACTTCCATTCTAATTCCCAAGGACCTTAAAGGTTTGCATAGAGCTTTATGCATGTTATCTTATTTGATCCACACAACTCTGTGAAATAGGTACTGTTCTCTCCATTTTGCAGGTGAGAAAGGTTCAGTGACTTATCCGGGGTCTGTCCCAGTGTCTGAGGCAGAGTTTGAACTCGAGTTTTCCTCATGCCACATCCAGTACTCTATCCACTGCAGCACTGGCAGCTGCCTTTCCCCTTGCCCCTTCTCTTCTTACCCTACTAGGTTCCATGAGGTCAGAGGCTACACTTTGCCAGGGTGTGCTAGAACGGTTGAACAAGTAGCCCTCCTAAATTTTAAATTTAATCTTTATTATTAATATTTCCTCATCACTTTCTTAAGTCCAGACAATCAACCAAAAAGTAAATCAAGTCCTGATTTGTATTATTTGCTCATTTTGGAGGAGTAAATTCTCACACTGAAATTTTAACAGTCAGTTCTCTTTAGGGAGTAGGAGTTACCCCTAGAATCTAGCATAATGCTCTTCCCACCACAGGAATCTAACAAATATTTATTGATGATACCCATCATCATTTTCTCCTCATTGCTGAAAATATTGCTTTTTGAAATCTCTTTGGTTGCATGGAGGAATAACACAGATGAATCAGGAGAGGAAGACAGGGTTTTAATGATGATCAAGATCCCTGCCCCACCTCCTTCTTAGCTGCCTCACTCTGCAACAGTTCTTATAATGAGGTCCCTTCTCCGTGTTGGCCTGGAAAACCATCCTGTTCTCTAATAGAACTGAGCAGGAGGAGATTCCTCACAAGCTTGCATTCCTACTCATCTTTTCAATCACCATTCATTAAATTAGATTTAGTGGCTTGTGATGCTCTTGTTTTCTTCCCTCTCTAACACTTTGCCTGGTTCAAAGGATTTAAAACTGGAAGGTACTACACACAGGTATTAAAAATTGCCTTCAGAAACCTGGTCCATATTAACTCTGGTGGGGAAGCCTATTATTTCCTGTTTACTTGTCTCCTGATCTTTTCTTTGGGCTCAATTTTCCTGGGTGACTTCATAATATCCAAAGGAGCCTGGGGGGCACTGTCTGTCTCTTAATCTTAGTCAACTCCATTTTCCTCCCTCCCCATCAAACTTTCTCTTCTGTTCTGAGTTTTCGTAGATGACTCTGTGTGGGGAAAGGGGACAGAGAGCAAGGGGGTAGCAAGTATCAGAGTAATATATTTTGTCCCTGTCTGTGGCCAAAATGCCACTCTATTGCCTGTAGTTGATCTGACAGCAATCATTAGATTGAGAGTCTAGAGGCCCAAATTCTAGTACAAGACATGCCAGGCTAATGCCTGCTAATTAACTATGGAATTTATTGGGTAACAGTGTAAGTCTCTCTCTAGCATTTATCTCCTAAAGTAATAGATTAAGTGACCTCTAAGGCCTATAAGTAGGAGAAAACCACTGGACCTCTACTGGTATGGTGAACTCCCAGAATTCCTTAGGATCCTCCTAGTACTATGCTTCTTAGGAATATAGACTGGACTTGGGATTTTATTACAATAGGGACCCTCCCCCTCCCTTATCTCCCTATTGGCATATTTTCTAGGAGATATAGTTTTAGGGAGTTATCTAGAATACCAAGAAATCTGGGGTTACACAGTCACCAGATGTCAAAGGCAAAATTAGAGCCAAGCTTTCTTGACTTAGAGGTTAGTTGTATCTGCTAGTCCACACTTCCTTTCAAAGGGAAGAAGGTTAAAGGCCACAGAAGGAAAGTGGTACAGTAGAAAGAGAGAAGGATTTGGAGTCAAAGGACATTGGTCCAAATCCTGCCTCTATTACTTACTACTTACATGACCTTAGCCAAGTAACTTCACATAAGGCCTATTCCATCCTTAATCTTATTTGTTCTGTGATCTATTTGGGATCACTAAGATCCAGGGAGACCCCTGGAAAAATTGTAAAATAGGCCAAGTTTATCTTGTGGGAATCTTCTTGTCTTCCCCCAATGTGCCTGGTATATTTATGCTGAATCCTGCGCTGGTCAAGATTCCTCCCTTACTGTTGTAGCTCCTCCACTCTTCCTTCTCTCCTATCCCCCAGCCCCAAAACTTACCTATCCCTTTCTTCCATGATCCTGCCTTTTCAAACTAGCCAATCTGGTGCATTATTCCATCCTAAAGTGTTCCTGGAAGTGGCTAGGTCATTTCTCACAAGTAACACATTTACTCCACACAATGAACTTCAGAAGATTTACTCCAAGGGTGGCTATTGTGGTGGTGAAACTATTTTGGATGGAGAAAGCATTCAGTGTCCCTCATCTCAATGCACCCAGATGGCTGCCATCTCTGATCTGCATGATCGACACTATAATTCTTGACTTTCTGGCTCTATTTTTGTCACCAGGCAGACACCCCCTTGATGTATCTTCTGAGTTATTGCAAGACTGCAAAAGCCTCATTTTTCTGCCTTGAATCGATATTAACATGGTCAAAGGGCAGGAAAGAGGTGGCCAGAGAGAAGATCATCTTGAATTTATGCCTCTTTTTCTCCCTGGAGGCACTTGGAACATTTCACCCACTAATATCACCTCATTTTCTCTTCCTGATAGTCATTTCATCGAGCAGGAGGTTAAAATTCAAAAGGAAAATAAGTAACCTGCTTCCTTTTAGAGAATCAGCAAGAGAACTCAAAGACCGAAGCAAACAATTAACTCATTAATAGCTGGTTGCCGGGAATGGGCAAGGTGCCACATTTGTCATGACTAGAGTTTGGTCAGGTTAGTGGTTGGATCATATAGGGAGGAAATAGCTGGAACTGGGAGATCAGCAAGGGGTATGTCAGGTTATCAGAGAGAATCCTAATGAATAATAGGAGGAAGTTTAGGTAGTAACAGCAGAGACTTCTTTCTGGAGGCCTAGCCATAAGCAACAAAATTTATTCTAGTCTCTGACTTGGGAATAAAATATATGACATGATATGATGAACAAAGGTTCCAGGGTGAATTTGTGGGGACCCAGCCTGGGGTTCAAGGTCAATAATAATATTCATAATTGTTGTTTAGTTATTTTAAAGTCATGTCCAACTCTTTGTAAGCCCATTTGGGGTTTTCTGGAGTGGATTGTCATTTCCTTTTCCAGTTCATTTTACAGATGAGGAAACTGAAGCAAACAGGGTTAAGTGACTTGCCCAGGGTCATACAGCTAGCAAGTATCTGAGGCTAAATCTAAACTCCAGAAGATGAGTCTTCCTGACCCCAGACCTAGCGTTCTATCCACTGTGTCACCTAGCTGCCTAATAATGATGATATTAATAAATAACAGCTGGCATTTATAGAGTGCTCTAAAGTTTGCAAAGCACTCTACAAATATCTCATCTGATTCTTGCAACAGCCTTTGGAGGTTGCTATTACCATTCTCATTTTACAGGTGAGGAAACTGAGGTGGACAAAGGGTAAGTGACTAGGTCAGTTCTACCCAGTTAATAAGTATATGAGGCCAGTTCTGAACTCAGTTGTTCTTTGTTCTAGGTCCAGTGCTCTATCCGCAGTGTTATCTAGTTTCCTAGAGCAAGACTCCACTTTCTCAAAGGCCTTGGATGGAAAGGCAGAATGCCAATCCCAGGAACTGGGGTACCAGACAGGGAACCAAGGCATGGAGAGATGAGACAGAGATATTACTGGAAATGGAAGGCAAAGTCAGGCTTGATCACAAGGTTATAGTCTTGCTCCTCAAGATCAGAGTAGGAGAAGAGGATAGAAACATTGTGCAAGAGACCCACTAATCTAGAGGAAGGGCTGATAGAAACAGGGAACAATTAAATGAGCCCAGCTTCTAGTAAGGGAGGGGTAAGAATCATGGAGATAAAGCAAACTAAATACTGGAGACTGTGAGACTAGATGGAGGTTATAAAAATGTAAGAGTCCATGGCCTCAAGAAACTTGACAGTCTCTTTGGGAGATAATATGTAAACAGGTAAAAAGATAACTAGTAATACTAGTATTTACTAATATTAGTAAAACAAAGAATTGGAAGGAACCACAGTTCACCTTGAGCAGCAATAGCTTCTATAAAATCCTGGACAAGTGGTTATTCAGCCTCTACTTGAAGACTTCAAGTGATGGGGAAATCACCATCTCCAAAGGCAGCCCATTTTGTTTCTATAAGATAATAAGTGTTGGGTGAGTGGCAGTGAGTGTTGTAGGCAATCAGAGGAAGGAGATCTCTTTTAGCTTGGGTGGCTAAGGAAAGCTTCCTAGAGATCGAACTGAAACAGTCTGACAGGATCAGTGTAATCACTGACAGTTATATAGTACTTCAAGATTTGCAAGGTGCTTTCTATCTACCTGTGAGGTAAGGATGGGTAGGATTTAGATTTAGTGGTGAAAGATAGCATTGCTGGATGAATAGGATATTTTGTTTAGTATTGGGGGTCAGAGGCAGGGGCCCCAAGACTTACTAGATGAATGACCCTGAGTAAGCTACAACCTCTCTTACCACCAAGTTCCTCCTCTGTAAAATGGGAATAAACTAGACTAAGGTACATACTTACTAAGGCTAAGATACTTATTATGTAGATGACCTTGAGCAAATCACTTAACTTCTCTAAGACAGAAATAATAATTTCTTCCTAAAAAAAAATCTTTGGGGCAGCTAGGTAGCACAGTGAATAGAGTGCTTGTACAGCAAGTCAGGAAGACCTGAGTTCAAATCTGATGTCAGATATTTACTAGCTATGTGACCCTAACCAAGTCACTTAACCTTGCTTGCCTCAGTTTAATCATCTGTAAAATAAACTGGAGAAGGAAATGGCAAATTACTCCAGCATCTTTGCCAAGATAACCCCAAACGGATTCATGAAGAGTCAGATATGACATTGACTAAACAATAACGACAAATCTTTAAAAGTGCTTTCGCAAACAAAATGTTATGTAAATATTAGCTGTTATTAATGCATATCCATATCCTACCTTGTATTCTCCTTCTCCTCATCACCACCACCATCTTGTATATCATGGTTTGTATGTGTGTGTGTGTGTGTATGTGTGTATGTATGTATGTATGCTTATGTAGTTATCATTTCTCCCTGGAAGACAGTGACCTCCATGGAAGCAAGCATTCATTTTCCTCTTTTATTCATTCCCCATAGTCCTGGGTATACTGTCTCTTGCACAGTAGGTATTCTATAATTATTTGTTAAATGGAATAGAAATGGCATGAAATATATCCCTGAGACAGGAGAATACACGATTCACTTGGGAAACAATGGGCAGACCAGTCTGGTTGGTGTGGAGGATTACTGGAAAGAGGAGGGGAGCAGAGGGAGGTAAGGCAAGAAAGGGAAATCAGGGCCTGATTGTGCAATGTCAGGCAAAGTAACCTGAACCTGATCCTGTAGGGGATGGGAGCACTGACACTCTAGTGTTCTACCCCCAGTGCTGCTAGGCTTATCATAGACCTCTTCTCCTCCTTTTCATCCTCTGTTTCCTAACCTTGAAAGGAATCCTGCTCTGGGATGCTCTGCCCATCTCTCTAGCAATCCATAAAACATGAGCTAGGGGTGATGGATGGAGGTGCTTGTCAACTTGCTACCGTGACAGCCTGATGGGAGGAACAGAATGTAGGGAGGCAGATGCCAATCAGAACCTCAAATGCTCTGAGACAGCTTCAGGGATCTGCTTGGATGGGGGCAGCTGAACTTCAACTCTAGGCAGGAGGAGATCAATACTGCAGAGACAGCACGGGAAGCATCGCCTACTTAGAAAGCAAACACGAGTCATGAGATGCCACCGAATGCCACTTCCCAGCAGCCTCCAGACTTTCTTTCTGGGGCATCAGAGATTTCATGCAAAAGAAAGAAAGGCGCCATAATTCATAGACTTTAGACTGATTTGGACTTTAGAGAGAGTTGTGCTGGTAAATGTTTAAAAACATTTCTTTCCCTCCCCAATCCCCCCTTAAAGCAGGCATGTGACACATTTTAAAATTTAATCTGCACAATATCTCCATCATTTTCTAAAGTCTAGACAATCAACAAACAATAAATCAAGCCATGATTTGTGGTGTTTGCTGATTTCTGAGACGTAAAATGCTCACACTGAAAACTTGGTAATCATTTACTGCTTGAGCTGACTCCAGCACACCCAAGATCATTTTCTTCAACACCTTC
This sequence comes from Potorous gilbertii, assembly GCA_028658325.1. Taxonomy (NCBI): domain Eukaryota; kingdom Metazoa; phylum Chordata; class Mammalia; order Diprotodontia; family Potoroidae; genus Potorous; species Potorous gilbertii. The sequence goes on along the minus strand of CM053771.1, from coordinate 263,200,076 downwards.
ATTTTATGGATGAGAAAACTGAAACTTAGAGAGTTATGATTTGCTCAAGGTCATGTAGATAATAAATAGGTGAGCCCAGGTTTGAATTAGAACTGTGCCCCTATCTTTCTGTGTGGCTTTGGATAAGTAACTTGCTTTCTCTGTGCCTATTTCCTTGTCTGTGAAATGGGGCTAAAAATGCCTGCGTGTTCCTATCCACCTCATAAAATTGTTAGACCATGTTCTTCTGGACTTTGTCCTCTTCCCCAGAAAACTCATTTTTCTATAAAATCATAGCAACCCTGGGACTCATATCTCATCCATTCCCCCTGGGTTTGGGGCTCTCCCTCTGTCTAATTGAAGAGAGTGGAGGGTCAAGAACTGAGCTCCATTGAAGCAGGGATCCCAGGCCAACTATCTCATCATTTTCCACTCTATTCTTCAAACTTCATTATGGGTCCCACTCCCCACTTTTAACTTTTTTTTGTGTGTGTGTTGTCTTCCTGTACTAGATTGTGAGAAACTTGAGGCCAGGGACTGTGTTTTGTCTTTCTTTATATCCTTGGTGCTTAGAACAATTCTTGGCATGCAATAAGGGATTTATAAACACTTCCTGAGGGATCAAAGTGAGACTATAGTGAAAAGACTGGAAAAATAAAGTTGTTAATTGTACATGTGCAAGGTATCATGCAAAGTAAGAGAGAATCTTAATCTTCCCTTTTCTTGGATAACTCTAGAGGAGATGTCGAAGAACTCATAGAGCACCCAGTAGGGAGTTTGTGCTGAAGAGTTATGTGAGCTTTAGCCTTAACTCTTTATCAGGGGTGGGGATGGAGGGTCATGATGGAGGAAGGAATCACACAGAAACTGGAGGCAGGAAAAGCTGGATTTCTGTCCTGCCTCTGTCACTCATCTCCTGTGTGACCCAGGGAAAAGTCACTTTGCTCCTCTAGCCCTTAGTTTTCCTTATCTGTAAAATGGAGGGGTTGGTCATGATGACACCAAGGTTCCCTCCTGTTCACGAGTCTTAACAAATTGGCTCAGAAGAGCTCTTCTCAGACTGCTGATGATTCTCTAATAATGCTCCTGTTGAATCTACACACAGTCCATCCTAGAATTTTAGTTAGGAAACTTGGATGAAGCTAAGGGGTACAGCAGATGAGTACTGGAATTGGAGTCGGGAAGAGATGAGTTCAAACCCTACTTCAGACATTCAGTAGCTCTGCCACCATAGAGAAGTCATTTAACTTTCCTCAGTTTCCTCATCTTTAACATGGAATAATAATAGCAGTTGTGAAATGGTCAAGTGAGAAAATAGGAGTAAAATGCTTCGCAAACCTAAAGTGCAATATAAATGTTATCTATAAGCTTGCGCCCATTCTGCAGATGAACAGGGTGAAACTCAGAGATTGAGTGCAGTTGTCATTTGAGGGAAGTAGTGTGAAGGGACTCTACTTCCTGCTTCTTCCCACCTGGGATGTCTATGTGACAGCTTTCTTTTCATTCATTTTCATCCATTCCCCCTGGGTTTGGGGCTCAACTTTCCCACCTACTTCATCTGCAATTCCTTTGGTTAAAATTTCTTTTTTGGGTTACATAAGAAAGTTGGGCACATTATTTCAAGAAAGTCAAGTAAAAATGCATTTATTTTACAAGTGGAAATGAAGGAAAGCCTTGTTTTGAGTGGGGAGAGAGTCAGAGGACTTTCTTCTGGCCCTCTTCTATGAACAAGCTTGTCTTCGAACCCAGTTCAGCCCATGAATCCCAAACTTCCTGTGCCCCAAGGACCTTCTCCTGCTGGCAATTCCTCTGCTCTATGGCCTCCTCTGCTGATTAGTGAGTTCCCCTTAGAACCTGCATTTGGAATTCTCATAGCAACTATGCTGCTTTCTAACCTGGCTTAGCCCCTGATTCTCTGGAAATTTGTGGAAATATCTCTTCCCCACTCCTTTGAATTTCCTTTTAGGTGATGTCTTCCCCTGTTACAATGTAAGTTCCCTGAGAGTAGGGATTTTTTATTTTGCTTGTATTTGTATCCTTAGCACTTAGCACAGTGCTTGACAAATAGTGCTTAAGATTCTTCCTTCCTCCCTCTCTCCCTTCCTCCCTCCCTTCCTCTTTCCCTCCTCCTCTCTTTCCTTTTCTTTTTTCCTTTCTTTTTTTCTTCTCTCTCTCTCTTTCTGTAATAGTCTGTCAGATCAATTAGCTGTACTTTAGAAGACACTGAGAGCTTGCCTCTGAGAAAAGTAATCAAATGAGGAAGATTCTTTATAAGAATCTTAGTCTCTTTGGTATTAGGATATTAGGACAGTCACCATTCTATAGCCAACAGAGATTTATTAAGGGCTTTCTATGTGAAGACACTGTGTTGAACTCTGGGGATACAAATAAAGACAGTCCTTGCTCTCAAGGAGCATATAATCTAATGAGGAAAGATAATACACAAAAGAAAGCTGAAAATCAGGGGATGAGATGGATGGGCTGCTAGAGGGAAACCAATAAATGAGCAAAATGTGAAGTCAGAAGTAAGCAAAACAGTTGATAGGAAATGAGGTGCTCACAGAGATCTGAAGACTTGGGAACTCAGGAATAATGTAGCTGGATGGACAGGACATGTTATTCAATCCTTTCAGTCATATCTGACTCTTCATAACCACATTTGGGATTTTCTTGGCAGAAATATTGGAATAATTTGCCATTTCCTTCTCCAGTTCATTTTACAGATGAGGAAACTGAGGCAAACAGGGTTAAGTGACTTGCTCAGGGTCACACAGCTAGCGTCTGAGGCCAGATTTGAACTGGGGAAGATGAGTCTTCCTGACTGTAGGCCTGGCACTTTATCCACTTTGCCTCCTAGGGGACTGGATGTATACTCTAAAACAGCTCCACAAAGTAATGTATGTTAAGTAACTTAATGTGGTATGGTGGATAGGTTATTGGAATTGGAGTCAGGAAAACCTGAGTTCACATGCTTCTCATATAGTTGCTACTTGTGAGACTCTGGGCAAACCACTTAACATATTTTGATTTCAATTTCCATATGTATATAAGGAGGTGGTTGAATTAATGACCTCTAAGGTTCTAATCTATGATCTTATGTGCAGGTACATCTTTTTACCTTTGCTCCTAATATTCCCCTTGCTTGGACAACCCTCCTCCTCTCAGTTTGTTTAAGTTCTTCAAATCTTTCAAGGACAAGTTTTAGCTTTTCCCAGATCCCCTTTTCTGTGAAGATCTTACTCCAGGAAATTTTTCCTTACTTTTAGTGACTTCTCTTCTTCCCCCTCCCCATGTTAACACAGTGACATCTCCCTCCTTTGTACTGTTACAGCAATTATGATCTCTACCTCTTACCACATGCATCTAGTATTGACTTGTGATAGCTCTTCTGTCATTCCATAATTAGCATGGATTTAGTCAAGTCAGCTTGAAAAACATTTATTAAACACTATGTGGCAGTCATTGGGAAGGGCTGGGAAGATAAATATAAAAGGAAAGAAAGACAGGTCTTCCCCTTAAGGCCCTTCTATTCTAATCGGGGAAGAAAACATATAAAAGGAAGTTGAAAAAAAGAGAAGAGGTGAATGGAGGAGAAGATATAGACTACCTAGACAGGTACATGGGAGAAAGTCAGGAATGCAGACTGGAGAAGAATTAAAAAGTGGCTGGCCCAGACTTGCACTTTCAATGGAGGTTCTGGGAGGAGCCAAGCAGTCAGAGGGAGAGGTATGGGGCAGAGGGTGCTGCCAATTTTAGGGTGCAGTGAACTTTCATGGTGAAGATGTATCTGTGGCCTAGTGCCTGGCACACAGTAGGCACTTCATAAATGTTTATGAATTATAGTGAATAGTTAGGAAAGCCCAGAGAGTCAAGAATGGAGCCTGGAGAGGAATGAAGAGTCTTTATCACATAGAATTATTATACCATAGGGGGAGCTAGAATAGTAAATGACACAAACACAGTTCCTATAGGACTGGTAATTTATACCTGGGAGAGACTTTAGAAGTCCTCTAGTCCAACCCTTTATTTTTCAGATGAGCAAATGGAGGCTCAGAAAGCTGAAGCGACCATGCTCACCTGGCTAGCGAGGGTGGGAGGCAGGATCTCAATCCAACCTTAGCCCCAAGTCTATCAGTTCAACCACAGTGCCACACTGCTTTCATTGACTTGCTTTCTGTGTTAGTATTATTGAAACTTTCAGTTGTATTAGACTGAAAGCTCTTACAGTCAGGTGGAACAGTGGATAGAGTTCTGGGCCTGGAGTCAAGAAAATCCAACTTTCTGGGTTCAAATCTGGCCTCAGACACTTACTAGTCACATGACCTTGGGCAAGTCACTCCTATTTGCCTCAGTTTTCTCATCTGTAAAATGAACTGGAGAGGGAAATGGCAAAGCACTTCAACATCTTGGCCAAGAAAACTCCCAGTGGGGTCACAAAGAGTTAGACAGAACTAAAAGCACAACAAAGGCAGCCATCTCAACCAGACTGGAAGCTATTACAAGATAGGAACAATTTCTTTTGCTTTTTTCCATCTTCCTATAATATCTAGAATTGGTCCCTGAGCATGATAGATACTTCGTCAATATTATTTCCTGACCTCTCTTTGGTGGGAGGGAGGGTTGTATAGTGGAAAGTGTGATGATATTGGAAGCAAAGGATCTGAGTTCCAGTTGTCCTTCCTAACTGTATGACCTTGAGTGAGTATTTCTCTCTGAGATCCAGTTTTGCTATTTGGAAAATGAAGAGGTTGAACTAAATGAGCTCTAAGGTTCTTTTTAGTGCTAAGTCTTATGCTGTAATCAGTAAAATGACATGTATATTACTGTTCTGACCTCACAGAGTTGTTGTAAGGATTAAATAGGATAGTATCCATCAGAAGTGTCTGGGGCCAAGTTACACAACATTCAACATTCCTGAGTTTGTCCCAGACCAGATTAAAATATAATTTGGAAATATTTAATAAGATGAATAAAAATATAACAGAACATAGACAATGTTAATATATGGTTTTGTAAGTGAACACATAGCCTACAGGGATCTTCATGTATGGTTTAGTGGTATCCATTTTTATTTAAGTTTGACACTGTCAGTATAAACAATTCACTTGGTTGTTGCAGAAAGGATTCTAAATTTTGAGACTGAGAACCTGGATTTAAATCCCAGCTCTGCTCCTTACTAGCTGTGTGGCCTTAGGTGAGTCTCTTCACCTCTCTGGGCCTCAGTTTCCTCATGTGTGCAATGAGAGGATTCACATTGGAGGTCTTTTCCATTTTGAAATCTACCTCTAAGATTTCTTCTGGCTTCAGATTCTATATAAATGTGAGCTATTATAATTGAAGAGATATTCATCCTAGAGAAAATTCCTTCTATTCCTCTAAATGACACACACATACTCAATAGACTTGTCATTGAGATGCTGAAGACTGCAGTGAAAAAGAAAGATCTAGAGTGAGAGTTTCTGGTTTAGATTCTGGGTTTAGTTATTTGCAATTCTTGTTTTTCTTTTAACAAGTCACTTAATTTCTCTTGGCTTTCATTTTCTCATATATAAAATGAGGAAGTTTAAGCGGAAGACTTCTGAGGTATTTTCCTGCCTTAGATTTATGGTCCTGTTTCTCTAGCTCAGCAAGATTCTGCTTTTTGGAGGCTGATCAGATTGCCATTTTAGAGTTGTTGTATGTGAAATTTGGCTGCTCAGGTCAGAGGAAATGATTCACACCCTGTTGTACCAGATTCAGGATACTTACGCAATAGAAACGTAATTGTCTGAGAAATGTGAATGCAAGGACCAAAACTTGGCTAAGCAAATATCAAGAAATCCACATCCATTTTGTTGGAGCCCATGATTTCTTCCTCCCCATTTTGGGAGAAGGCTGTAGGAGAAGGAATGGGGGCAGTCTAAAAGGAAGTGGCTACAGGATTAGGGATCAGGGATCAAGGGTTTAAGGGATGTAGGATTAGAGGGCTTGAGAAAGGATCCAAATGATCCATACCTCTGACACACAGATACAGCTTCCTCTAAGCTTTTCTCTGACCTACAAGAATCTGAAACTGCAAACACTTTTCTTTGCAAGACCATGACCTTAAAAAATTACACACACACACACACACACACACACACACACACACACACACACACATTGCATTTCATTATCACCAGTAGCCTTTGTAATCCTATGTATTTTACCTCATGCATTTAAAAATATCATTCAGAGGAGTCCATATGATTTGCAAGACTGATAAAGGGGTTCAGTTCCCCCTAAAAATGAAGATTCTGGTCTAGGGGATTTTCCCAGCTCCCCATATTTTTCAGTGTAGTTCTCATGAAACTTTTCCAGTACACTGAAACTCCAAAGAACAGACCATAAACAATATTTCTCCGGCTTCTCCTTTCCATCGAAGGAAACCATCTAAATGGATTATCTTTCAGGAATGTGTCCCCCTTCCATTACTGCTTCATCCTTCTCTTCCTGTCATTAGCTATCATGTTGGAGCTTTTTGCAGAAAGGCAGTTTGGGATTGTACAATGAGTTTTGTTTTTGGAGTCAAAAGGTCAAGGTTTGAATTCCTCTCCTAATATTTCTTTGCTCTGTGGCTCTGGGTAAGTCTCTCCAATATCTCTGAACTTTAATTTCCTTATCTTGAAAATGGGACTAATAATATGCATCCTGCCCACCTCATGGGGTTCTTGTGTCGAGGCCACTATCTTTTGAACTGGAGAGTTCAATAAAATGGTGTACTGTTTCTTTGGGAGCCTCATGGAACAGCACCATGAACACGGCCTTCCAAGGCAAAAGACCAGTTAAGGGTCTACCTCTGCCACTGACTATCTACGTGATTGTGGGCAAGACATTTGACTTCTCCAGGCCTTGGTTCCCTGCAAAAGCAAAGTGAAAGGATTGAACTTGATGATCTGTAAGGTCTTTTTGAGCTTTAAATCTTTAGACAGTGCTCTGTGTTTTGAAACCCTACAGGTGACACTTTAAGTTACTTGATTTGTTTGGGCCTCAGACTAAAGGATTTAGAGCTGGTAGGGGTTTTCAAGATCATCTGGTTCAATTACCTCATCTTGCAGTTGAAGAAACTGGGGCTCAGATTGGTAAAGAAATTTGTTTAAGGTCAAATAAGCAGTAATTATCAGGGCTAGTGTATGAACTTAGTCTTTTTTCCAAATCCAATGTTCTTGTGACAAAACCACATTTCTTTCTTTGTTAAATGGCTAGGAATTAAGAAGGGGGATTGGATACAGTGATCCTCAAGGCCACTTCAAGGTTTAAAATGTTTATAATATTATATATATTTATATATATAATATTATTTGCATATGCATACCTATCTCTATATATCTCTATCATCTATCATCTATCTATCTATCTATCTACCTATCTATCTATCTGATGAGGTTCCAAGGTGCTGGGGGACCCCAAAATACCGACAGTCCAGGTCGTACTCGAATAAATTCGACTCAAGCCTTCTTGAAGCCAAAGAAAACAAAGTTTATTAAGGATTCGCCTAATTGGGTTTCCTCTTAAGCATTTGTAACACTTGTATTCACAAGCAGGCCAGATAGAATCTCAGCTAGACAGAGTCAGAGCTGGATTGAATCTGAGCGTCTTCATGGAGGTGAGGTGGGACTTAAATACAGAAAAGGGTATAGGAGGGATGGGGGGTGGGGGTGGGGATGGTCTGGTAGTCTAGAGTGATGGGGGAAGAAGTTCAGGAAGGGCCTCCAAGGAGGATCAAAGGCTGGAAACAACTGGAGGTAATCAGCAAACATCAGACAAGGGGGCGTCTAGGTGGGAAACAGGTAGGGCCATCAAGAGATAACTGGCCATGGTCACAGAATTAAGTATGAAAGGCCAGATTCTGTGAGGAGATACAGGAAGAGCTCAATTTGAGTATGAAAAGTCAGTTTAAGTAAGGAGATTCCAGGGGAGCTCAAGGAAGTTCCCAGAGTATGAACCCCATCATATCCAGACATACATACACACACGTGCACACACACACAGACACCCCTGTGTGCTTTGTCATTACAGAAAAGGCTGAAAGTGGAGTCTGGAAGTTAAAACATTAACACAGTGTTCTTTCAGGCTTTCTTGGCCAGGAAGTAGATGATGTCACCTCTTTTTCCTTTGTTATATCCTGTGCTTGCATATCAGCAAAAACCTAACCTGTCTCTTTTCTTCCCAAATCTTCCCCTTCCAAAGAAGAGTAGGCAGGTTTGGAAGTCATTAAGAAGTGACATGAAGCCTTGATCCTGAGCAAAATAAGAGGAAAGCTCACCTATCAGAGTCCACACAGGGGCAGAGTCCAGGCTCTGGTGGTAGGACAATTGGGAACATGGCTGCAGAATAGTAAGCATGGTTTAGAAATGGAAGAGAAATAGGTCATGTGACTAACATGTTGGAGGACCATAACTCCTTTCTCCTTCTAGCTAAAAGGCAATAGTTTAGTAATGTCATTCTCTATTAACTCCCCTTCTCTGGTCATATGGCTAAGTATATGTAGCTTAAAAATGCTTCTCCAAGCTAGTCTATCACTTCCTTAACTACTATCATCCCTTGATGTCTCTTGCCCTCTGACCCATTTTCAGGAAAGGAAAAATAAAGGCAAAAGACCTCTAGGAATTCTCCTCTGGTCCTTTGTGGCCAAGCATCTGCAAGCAGCTTCCACATGCGCCCGCTGATAGGCAGTCGATAAGATTGCTGGAGGTGAGGAGAAGAAATTTCAGCTCCCTAATTGGATAATAAGAATGCTTAGCTTGAAAACTAATAACAATTCTGAGAATATCCTTGACAGAAGCTACTATTACCTTACAGTGTTTGTGGGGGGAGAGGGAGAGAAGCAAAATCTCTTGCAGAAGTTCAGAAAAAATAGATAAAATCAAACCTTTTAAACTTTTGACATTCAAATTATGAGGCTATGCATTGCTTTGCTTCAAAGAAAACTATTACTTGAACACACAGGGGAAAAGGATTATGGTAAGCAATCCTTAATACAAAGGTTTCTTCCATTTGGGCTAGGAGGTTCCCCAGTGGGAAATGGACTGCGAATTTCAGTAGACAATAAGGAATGATAACAACTGAATCAACAGTGGCTTGATCCATCATTTTGTCTCACATTTCTAGGTAGAAATTAAAAGATGAAGTGTGCCATGGCATTTAAAATAAAGCGCTGGCATGGGACTGCCCAAAATATGAAAACATACCTAATGCCCCTTAATGAGTTCAAGTCACCAGTTTGACATAAACTGCATCCCCAGCTGTAGAAAGAACTGTGATTGGTAAACCATCCTCAGTAATCCTTAAGAGATTATGGAGAAGAAAAGCTCAGGAGGACTGGAAAAGGGCAAAGCTATCTTAATTTTCAAGAAAAGGAATGGTCTTTAAACTCTAAGCTTCTAAATTTAACTTCAGTTCCTGAAAAAAAATCTAGAATGTATAATTAAAAGAATGATTTGTGAGAATTAAAAAAAAAAGCAGGCTATGAACACAACACATGTACACACACACACTCACACACACAAAACTACATCACTGCACCAAAGACATATTATAACAGACTTAATTCATTTACTTTTACTTATTTATTTTTCTTAAAAGATAAAACCAACATTTCCATAACAAAGTGGGACAGAAAAATAGAGGATCTCACCTGAAATTGCAGATCAATTATATATAATTTGTTATTCCTTTCAAATATACCAAGTTGACATGTTGTAACTTTCTCTTTTTCCCTCCCCCCGCACCCCAAACTTATCATTAGACAAGTCTCTCTGTGTGTATACACCCACACACTTTTATATATATATGTATATACATACATACATACATATACATACATGTCAACTTTTTTATGGATTCAAATAGCATCTTCTTTAATAAGATCTTTGTGGCTACTTTGGGTATTTATAATAGAATGACATGGTTACTCAAAAGTTATATTTAAAACAGTATTGATGTTACCATATAGAGGGTTTTCTTGGTTCTGCTTGTTTTACTCTTAATTATTTCATGGAGGTCTCTCCATGCTTTTCAAAATCCTTGAGCTAATCATTTTTTATATCAGAATAATATTTCATTGTGAATATATACCACAATTTGTGTAGCCATTCCCCAATTGACAGGTATCCCTTTAATTTCCAATTCTTTGCCACCACAAAGAGAGTTGCTATAAATATTTTAGAATGTGTAGGTTCTTTTCCCTTTTCCCTAATCATCTTGTGAAACAGGTGAAATAGTGATATCACTGGGTCAATGGGGAAAAGGCAGTTTAATAACTTTTTGAACATAATTCCAAATCTCTTTACAAAATGGTTAGATCAACTCACACATCTAGCAACAATGAATTAAGGTCTCAATTTTTCCGCCTCCCCTCCAACCTTTCTCATTTCCCTGTTCTCTCATTGTAGACACTCTGATAGGTGCAAAATGATATTTCAAAGTCCTTTAATTTGCATTTCTCTGCTCAATAATGATTTAGAGCCTTTTATATGACGATAGATTGTTTTGATTTCTTCATTGAAAAACGACTTGTTCAAACCCTTTGGCCATTTATCAATAGGGGAATGACTCACATTCTTATAGATTTGACAAAGCTATTTATATATTGGAGATATGAAACCTTTATCTGAGGAACTGTCTATAAAAATTTCCCCCCATTTTCTGCTTTCCTTCTGATCTGATTTTCTTTCTTACATTTGAAGTAATATTGGTGACACTGGGCATCCTTGTTTCATACCTGATCTTACCGGGAATGCAAATAAGTAAATGCTTCTTATTAATCTAAGGAAAAGTGCATTTATGCCTATACTTTCAAGTGCTTTTAGTAGAGATTAGTACTGAACTTTATCAAATACTTTTTCTGCATCTATTGATATTATCATATGATTTTGTTACTTTTATTACTGATAAATTATGTTAATAGTTTCTTCTATGTTAAATCACCCCTACATTCCTGTTATGAATTCCGATTGGTCATAATGTATAATCCTTGCAATATATTGTTGTAATCTTTTAGTTACCATTTTACTTAGGATTTTTTGCATTCATATTCATTAATGAAATTGGCCTATCATTTTCTTTCTCTGTTTTTACTTTTTCTTGTTTAGGTATCAGCATCATATTTGTTTCATGGAAAGAGTTTGATAGGACCACTTCTTTGCCTATTATTTCAAATCATTTATTTAATATTAGAATTAATTGATCTTTAAATGTTTGATAGAATTCACTTGTAAATCCATCTGGTTCTGGTGCTTTTTTCCTTGAGAAACTCATTTATTGCTTGTTCAATTCCTTTTTCTAAAAGGTTTATTTATATACTCTATTTCCTCTTTTGCTAAGTAGGCAGTTGGCATTTTTTGTAAATATTCTTCCATTTCACTTAAGTTGTTAAATTTATTAGAATATAATTGGGCAAAGTAATTCCTTATAATTTCTTTGATTTCATCTTCTTTAGTGGTATATTCACCCTTTTCATTTTTGATGCTGGTAAATTTAGTTTTCTTCTCTCTTTTTATAAAAAAAAAATCATATTAACCAATGATTTTTCTATCTTATTGATATTAATACCAATTCCTATTTATAATTATTAATTAAATGATTTTCTTACACTCAATTTTATTAATTTTGCCTTTCATTTTTAGGACTGCTAATTTAGTGTTTAACTAGTAATTTTTAATTTGTTGCTTTCCTAGCTTTTAAAAATCACATATCCAGTTCATTAGTCTGTTTTTTCTCTATTTTTTTTTATTGATATGCACATTTAGAGAGAGAAATTTCCTCTGATTATTGTTTTTACTGTATCCCATAGGTTTTGGTATAATGTTTCATTATTGTCATTTTCTTTAATGAAATGACTGATTTTTCTACTATTGAATCTTTGACCCATACGTTCTTAAAAAATGAGGTTGTTTAGTCTCAAATTAGTTTTTTTCTACATTTACATGGTGCTTTATTAAATATAATTTTTATCGCATTGTGGCCAAGATAGGAAATGTTTATTATTTTTGCTTTTATCTATGAAATTTTTGTGTCCTAATATATAGCCAGTCTTTGTAAAGCTACCATGTACTGCTGAGAAAAAGGTCTATTCCTTTCTATTTCCATTCATTTCTCTCCAGATATCTATCATATGTAGCTTATCTAATATTCTTTTTGGGGGCGGAGCCAAGATGGGAGAGTAGAAAGACTCACATATGCTCTGAACCCACAGCCTATGGATTTCCTCTAAAAAGAACTCCCAACAAATTCTGGAACAGTGGCAGCTGCGCAGCAACACAGTGAAGGAGATTTCCGCTCCAGAGAGCCCTGAAAAACCAATCCCAAAGGTCCAGCGTGCACTGGATGGGAGCAGAGCCCTCCCCTGCCCTATCCTGGCTGCGTGGCACTGACAGGAGCGAGCAGATCCGAGCAGGCTTCAGGGATGGAATCTCCAGCAGCTGCGAAGGTCCCTCCACCCACAGACGCACAGGTCAGTGAGAGAGACGGGCTGAGAGGGAAGCGGGGTGTCTCCGGGACTAAGGCCCCCTAGGGAGGCAGCAGCAGAGGCAGCAGGTGTCCAGAGGCTCCCAGAGCTGGCAGGAGCTCAGCAGCAGCTCCATTATAAAAGGTCTCTGCATAAACCCCCTGAGGGAACTGAGCCTGGGAGGCAGCCCTGCCCCAACCTGAGCACCAGAAATTAAGCTCCCATTGAATAGCAGCCAGGCCTGCCGCCAAAAGCCCTGAGGCTGGGGAGCAGCATTTGAATCTCAGACTCCAACCACTAGCTGGGCGGACCTAGGTTGGGGTGGAGAGGACTCTCAGAAGTCAAGTAACTGGCTGGGAAAATGCTCAGAAAAGGGAAAAAAATAAGACCATAGAAGGTTATTTTCTTGGGGAACAGATGATTCCAACCTTCATCTCTGACAAAGAAGGAAACTGCTTACCATCAGGTAAAGATGTAAGAGTCAAGGCCTCTATATCCAAACATCTGAAATAGATATCCCACAGGCTCAGGTCATGGAAGAGCTCAAAAAGGATTTTGAAAATCAAGTTAGACAGGTGGAGGAAAAACTGGGAAAAGAAATGAGAGAGATGCAAGAAAAGCATGAAAAACGGGTCAATACCTTAATAAAGGAGACCCAAAAAATGCTGAAGAAAATAACACCTTGAAAAATAGGCTAACTCAATTGGCAAAAGAGGTTCAAAATGCCAATGAGGAGAAGAATGCTTTCAAAAGCAGGATTAGCCAAGTGGAAAAAGAGGTGCAAAAGCTCACTGAAGAAAATAGTTCTCTCAAAATTAGAATGGAACAGATGGAGGCTAATGACTTTCTGAGAAACCAAGAAATCACAAAACAAAACCAAAAGAATGACAAAATGGAAG
>CM053771.1:263111318-263186232 GCA_028658325.1 Potorous gilbertii | reverse complement strand
CCCCAAAGGGAATGGGTGGGGAGGGAGGGATGGGAAGAAGTTGGAACTCAAAGTTTTAGGAACAACTGTTTAGTATTGTTCTTGCTACTAGGAAATAAGAAGTACAGGTAATGGGGAATAGAAAGTTTTCTGGCCCTACAGGACAAAAGAGAAGATGGGGACAAGAGAAGGGAGGGATGATGGAAGAGAGGGCAGATTGGTGATAGGAGAAATTAGAATGCTCAGTGTATTGGGGCAAGGGGAGGGGACAAATGGGGAGAAAATTTGGAACCCAAAATTTTGTGAAAATGAATGTAAAAAGTTAAATAAATAAATTTATATTTAGAAAAAAAAAAGATTCAAGGCACCATATTAAGGTGCACCTGCCTGTCCCTCTTATACAAACATTTCTCCAAACATGATGCCTAAGACTTCTCCATTAAAACTTCATTCCATTGGGTTCAACATTTTCTTTTCAGATATCTCTTTCAATTTTTTGTAAAGTTTTATAGTTACCTTCATTTTTTAAAAATCCCACTTATTTCCTAATATGCTCCCCTGATAATACCTCTTTGTAACAAATAAAGAGTCCAAATGGGACAGAGAATGTGAATGTGTCGAAAAACATGACACATCATATGATCTGGGAAGGTATATTTCATCAGTGGTCAGCAACTATAAACACCTTGACTCTCATCAAAGTTCTAGAAAAAGAAAATAGGAAAGATTTCTTCCCCCCTTTCCTCCCTAATTCCCCCCATGTACCTTCTCAGTCAGAATTGAGAATGGGAGTAGTTAAGATGGTGAGCCTCAGGTAAGGTTTAAATGACCACTTTAGGCACCTAGACCTAAATACAGAGATGCAAGCATCAAGATAATTCTGAATTCTGATATTTCTATCCTTGCTATCACAAGATCCATCTGTCTGTGCAAATAGAGAGAGAAGAGGTTAGGGCTATAAAGCAATAATTTAATATCCAGAGAGATATATAGGATATATATAAGATATATAAGATATATAGCAGCATCTAGGCTCCCAAGGTTGATTCAGTTACACCTTATAAATTCATTCATTTATTCAACCAATAGATGTTTATTGCAGGTAATAACAATCCACTACTAAAATTCTCTGCCTCACTCTTTATTCTTCACTGTGACTTAGAAATGAATCTGAATTCTCAACAGCTATGTCAGCCATTCAATAAACATTTATTAACATAGTGGATAGAGCACTGAGCCTGAATCAAGAAGGCTTATTTTCCAGAGTTCAAATCTGGTTTCAGACACCTCTTAGCTGTGTCACCTGAGGCAGGTCACAACCCTGTTTGTCTCAGTTTCCTCATCTGTAAGATGAGCTGGAGAAAGACATGACAAACCACTCCAGTATCTTTGCCAAGACCAAATGGAATCATGAAGAGTCAGACAAGATTGAAAAAAGAGTGAAAAACAACACAGCATCTATGTGCCAGACTGTGTGCACTGGGGATACAGAGAATGGCAAAGAAAAAAATCCCTTCCCTGAGGATCTCACAGTCTAACTTGAGTACGTACAAACAAGCTACATACAGGACAAGTAGGAAACAACAGAGGGAAGCCTCTGCCAAACATTATACCAAACTGTAATGTTTTCAAAATGAATTTCCTCTAACATGTCTACAATGCCTTAGGAATTAAGAATACTGTGGCCTCTAATCAGCCGAACAGCATTTCCAGCCCACAAATCTTCACTTTTTCACCTTCTCCCACTCTTTCAACCTTCGTGGACTTCAGCTCTCTCTTTTGTCCCTGTCCAATGCAGCATGATGTAATGGAAAGAATACTAACTTCAGTCAGAGAAGCTGGCCATATGGGTTACCTTGGGCAAGTCACTTAATTCCCCAGGGCCTCAATATTTACATCTGTAAAATTTGACTGTTGACTTAGAATGTCTCTGAGGTCCCTTTCAGCTCTAGAACTATGATCTAATTTACAAATCCATTTCTCCTTTCTAATGGAGAAGTGCTCCCTCCCCAGACAGGTGCCTAGTCCCCTCTTATTTAATGACCATAATCTTCCCCATCAAGTAAGAAACTGATACATTCATTCACTCAACATGTTATTGAATCGATATTTCTCTTCCCCGAACCCCCACTGAATTATATATTCATAAGGAAACCTAGAATTACAGAATCAGAGATGAAGGGTAAACTTTATCTATAGTAGCTACCAGAGTTACCAATTTAGTAATCTTGTTTAAAAAAAGAAATAAGATTGGTCCAACCTAGCCAATATTTGATGAAACTATGCTAGTTCTTGGTGACATTTGCTTCCTTTTCTAGATGTTCACTGACCATTTTTTTGATTATCTGTTCTAGAATTTTGTCATTAAACAAAGCCTAGATCACTGGCCTATACTTTACACATGCAATTGCCTTCCCTTTCTGTAAATGGATGCATTTGTCCTTCTCCAGTTCTCCCTGATCCGTTAAATAGTTCCGACAGCAGCCTGGCAGTCATATCTGCCAGTTTTGTTTTGCTTTCTTCTGGACGCAATGTTGTAGTTTCTCTGGACCAGTTGAATTGAATTCACCAATATGGCTAAAGGTTCTCCTTGTTTTTATTGGGTTTTAACTCTCCATTAGCAATTTTTATTCTTTTACGTGAAAGGTCATTCTCCTTGGTAGAGATCAGAAGTAAAAAAATAAGCCCTCTGTGAATTATCGACTGTTATTCTCATCCACCCCAAGCAGGAGTCCTATCCCTTCTTTGAGCTTCTTTCCTCCAATAAAGCTAAGAATTTTTTATTTACTCTCTTTTAGTTGTTCTTGTTTTTCTCGTTAGGTTCGGCACATTTTGAGCCCTAGCATTCCTAACACCATTCTCAGAGGACCATGACATACTTTGGCATTTATCCTGTTATCTGCTTCTGTTTCTGTTTTCTGTACATAATTTGTAATAAGTCAGTGGGTAAGTTCTTTGTGTAGTCACACCCCTCTCCTCAGACAACTCCCATCTTTTCTCCTTATAGGTGGATATAATTTTCTCTTTCTATCTTTATAATTTCATTCTTGAGAGGTTCTCATCCCTCCTGTGCTAACTTCTCCTACAGAATGGGATCCTACTTGTCCTTTCTTTGAACCCTTTGAAATCTATTCTCCCCAAACCTCAGATATAGATCAAATGATGCCCAGGCTGCTGATGCTGGTGCTTCTTCTTCTTCTTCATCATCACTAACTTTAGGAAAGGGTTGCCACTTCACCCTACAATGAAGTCTGCAGTACATACCTTGGTGAAATATTTGGGTAATTTTCTTCCTCCTATACAATTTTTAGTTTAAAATAATTTTCATTAGATTTGCAAGACATCAGGAATATATATATATAATATACATTTTAATTTAAATTATCATTATGTACTTAAATGTAAATAAAAACAAATATTTAAATTTAGTAAGAGTAGAAAAAGAGGCTTAAGTGTGAAACTGTAAGTGTAGTTTCTTTTAAGTATATTTTAAATCTAAGAAATTAGTAACAAAATTGATCTGGTTTTTTTGTGTATCCACCAGAAGGATTTTTCATTTCTAATATATTTTACTCTTATACTTAGATAATTAGACCAACCAAATGAGGGATCATAATTCCACATGAATGATAAAATAGAACATCCTCCACCTGGTGACAAAAAGATAATAAACTAATGTTTAGAATAAGAAATTTATTTTTAGTCATGGCCAACATGGGGATTTGTTTTCATTGATTGCACTAACGTGATACAAGAATTTCATCTTTCTTTTTCTTTCTTCCTTTCCTTTTATTTTCCTTCCTTCCTTCCTTCTTCCTCCTCCTCCTTCTTCCTTTTCTTCTTTCTTTCAGTGGGTGAAGAGGAGTGGGTAAAGAGGAAAAAAAAGAATATTTTAAAAATTTAAAAATGTATTATTAGAAGGATCTCCACATTGTAGGTACTCCCTCATCCTATAATCAAAGCCTATTTGTGACTTTCCACCCTATGTAATTCTAACTTTCTGTGAATACTCCAGAGAGAATCTGCCAGTCATGTTGGAAACTTCCTTCTGGATCTTTTAATATTTCAGGGGTAGCAATGAACCACTGCTCATCTATTATTTCTCACTTTCTCTATAAAAAAATATTTCCTTACAAAAACAATAAAAAAAATTTGAAGGTAAAAGAAAAGTGAAGAGCTTAGAATGAAATCCAAATAAGCTAGATCATTCTGAGTATTAATAGAAACTGGAAGTTAAACAACAAATACATCTGAAGTAATACAGATCTGTTGATGCTTCTGTGGTGAGCTAATCTCTTATGTTGTGATATTAGAAATGCATCTCAGTAACCAATATATTATGTAAGGAAATAGAAGAGTAGAGTAGCTAAAACTGACCAAATTACGCTATAAAGATTCTCCCAAAATAAGATGTTTCTATAAAATGTACAACAAAGATAACATTTTTTTAAAAAATCAGCTACTATTTACACCAGTTGCAATACTTAGATGGAGCCATTATGTTATCAACAAAGGTAAGCTTTCCATCAGTGCAGATCATGGCCCAACCCATGCCTTCTCATCCTTTGCAATTCTTATTCATGTCCTTTCTATAAATACTCAGTATCTTCTTAGTGTTATCGAAGCCTGCCTCTGAATCTTTTATTTCATGTACACAAATAGAACTCTTTGAGCTATGTATTTTTTATCCCACACCATTGCTAGATGACTGTCTTCCTTCCTGTTCCTGTCATTCACCTCCTTGAAGGTATCTTTTTATATAACTTCCTGAGGGTTCTGATTGGCAAAATGCTGGGCCTATTGTTAACAATAAATATTTCAGACTCCATATTTCATCCAGGTTTTTTTTTTTATTTTCTGGGTCATTTGAAGCTACTTAGCATCACACCAGGAGAATATTGGTGTTAAAAAATGTGCTTTGACAGCAAGGAATTATTTGGGATCAACAAGTGAGACATAAAATAGAGTTCACCAGTGCAATGTAGCATGTCTCTAAACGGAGTTCAAATAAAGGAAGAACTTCCTATTAATTGTGAGTTTCTTCACATGTTCATCTTCTCAGATGGCACTGTGCTAATTGCATTGATCCCTAAGACATGCTTCAATTAGCCTCCTCAATGAAATTCAGAATCACTTAAATGAGATCATTCTATCCATTCCCACCATGGGAGGAAAAAAAGGGAATGAAAAACACATTACCCAGATTATAAACACAATGGGATGGGCAGTCTACTAAGTAAATCCATCAGCATACGCATCTTGGCCAGGCACTACAGATAGACAGTGAATTGAACCCACAATTGATTAGGAAGAGATTGGACTGAATCATTCTTGGGAAATTGAGTTTCATTTTCAGTGATCTCCAGATGCTTGATGGTGTAAACATCTTTCTTTTAATCAATGAAATTCTTCCAGTGATGCCACAGGGCTGCACAAGATCTCCATAGATTTAACATCTTGAGTAATCCAAAGGGCAATGGAAAGCCACATAGAGAGAGTAATAAGACGTAGACTCAATGATAGGGACGTGAATATCAGGAAAGACCTCAACAAGAACATATATGACCAGAAAAGGAAGTAGGTCAATCATGTCACACAGCTAACAAACTTATTATACACTAGCAAACTCAATAAATCACTATTTTATATAACAATGCCGATAACATGCTCACTACATGTGACCAAAGATCACTTTAAATTTCAGATTCATCATCTGCAAAAGAAGGGCCCTACATATATTACATACCTAGCAGAGTTATGGTAGGGAAACTATAGTTGTTATAGAGCATTATTTAGAAATTATTGTAATTTGGTTTTTGGTTAACTGGTTCATGTACGTATTCAAGCACATTATAGTTTGTCTATATATAGAATTTGTTTTATAGCTTTGTCTGTTTTGTTTGTGTGGGACTTGAAGGACAAAAACATTCCCTGCTTCCCCACCCCCATACCTACCCAAGTTCCAGCTACGCCTAAGTGAACAGTTTTGCTGGAACTCTAGCATTGTAGGACTTTTCCCACAGCTGGCCTTCCTAGCTCGAGCTGGCTTAGCTGACGCTTCCTTTTCTCTCAGTCCCTGAGATGGGCTGTGCCAAGACTCCCTCCCACACTTAGGTAACTTTCTGCTTTCCCAATTTCCTGCAGCTGCTGGTGATAAGTAGGGTACACTGGGTGTCATTGCTCAGGCACAGCCGCAGTCTGTTCAGCAGTAATTACCAGCCCCAGGGAGGAAGGAAGAAGAGAGAAAGCTTCTGGCTGTGTGGTCTGATTAGGGGGAAAAGAGCTAATTATGGGAAAAGGGAGAAAGACAGAGAGACATACGAGGGAATTGGGGAGACAGAGATAGAGGAACAGAGAGAGATACAAAAGTAGAGGAGAAAAGAGAGGTGAGGAGGAGAGAGGAAGGGGGAAGGGGAGGAGAGGAGAAGCCAGAGATCTTTTTTCCCCAAAATGTACCAAACTGGTCATTCAGGACAAGGATAGATTAAAATAGAAAACAAACTATTTACAGCTAGTCTTCAAAGTAGCTTTGAATCTAGGAGCCAGTACTCCAAAATGCAATTTTCCTTTAGAAAACTGTTCACATCCCTTGATCACTTATATATATTGGGTAATGACTCTTGGGCTTATACTTCCATTATTGTCTCTTCATGCCTTGTGCAGTCATTAGCTTCCACTAAACCTAGGAGACAAAGATTTTTCATTTTTTAACAAAAAAAAGAAAGATAACAAAAAGAACATGTCACAACTGAGTATTGTTTCTCAGTCAAAACCCAAAATTGAGTGCCCAACAGTCATGGGAAAAGACAGGGAAGAGGCATTGGAGGTCATCTAATCAAAACCCTCCATTTCACAAATCCATAAGCTCAAAGACAACAACAAAATGCTGTGATTTCCAAAAATGTGTAGGGACTTGCCCAAGGTCATTCAGGTAGAAATAAAGCTGGGATTTAGGTCATATGATGTAAGAACTACCCAAGAGTGCTAGATTTGGAGGAGCTGGATCTTGGATCTGCTACCTGCATATAAGCTACCTACATATCCAACCTTGGAAAAGTGATTTCACTTTTTTTCCTGTGTCGGTTTCTTCACTTCTCCAAAGTGTGAGTGTTGGGACAAAAGACCCCTAAGATCTCTTTTAGCTCTTGATATATAATCCTATGATCACAAACCTAGTGCTCTTTCCACTATGCCATATTGTAATATAGAATAATCTCAAAAGAACCTCTGGAAAGGTTCCAGGAATAAGCTGAATAAACAGAAGCTGGTCAGGGTATTTTTTTCATTGTCAATACCTATTTCATTGTATTCATCCAGCACAATTTATTTATTAATTTTCAAATCTATTTTCAGTTCTTTATTACTACAAAAAGTACTGCTAGAACTATTTGCTATACATAGGGTCTTTTGTTGCTGTTGAGATAGAAATAGAATCTCTGGGTTAAAGGATATGGATTCTTTTTTTGCATAATTCCAAATTGCTTTCCATTGTTGAACCAATTCATAGTTTCACTAATAATAAATTAGTTGTGGCCATCTTTCCACAACCCCTCCAATGATATGAAACCTGAATTGTTTTCATTTTCACTTCCTGTATTATTAACAATTGAGAGCATATTAATAGTAATTACAATTGTTTTGAAAACTGTTCATATCCCTCAATTAATTATGTACTGGATAATGATTCTTGAATTTATATTTCTGTTATTGTTTCTTGATATTTCATGGAGTCATTGGCTTCTACTTGACCAATGCTAATTTTTAAGAAGTTCTATTCTTTGGTGAGGTTGGAAATAGGTTGGAAAAATAAGCACCATTTTTTTTTGTCATTTAGACAATTCTGATTTTTAAGAAGTTATTTTCTTCAGTGTTTTTTGTGTCTCTTTTATCATGTTATGAATTCTCTTTTCATAATTTTCTTGCATTGCCCTCTTTTCTTTCTCTTTTTTCCCTCTGTAGATCTTTTATTATTGATTTTTTTTTTTGCTTCTTTTTTATTTCTTCCCTTCCAGGAATTCTTGTGGAGCCTGTATCCAATCTGCATTCATCTTTGAGGTTTTGCTTGTACATGCTTTCATGTTATTGTCTCCTGAGTCTATGTCTTGAGTTTCACTGTCACCATATATTTTTATGGTCAGTTTCTTTTCCTGTTGCTTATTTTTCCAACCTATTTTTTAACTTTATGTTAGAGTTTAACTCTTCTTTTCTCTAACATAAAATTAAGAAATAGACTGGAAAATGAGCAAACAACAACAAAAAGTGAATCTGATCATAAATCTGACTCTGGGGGAGAAGGTGGTATATGATTGACCTGAATTCAGGCTCTTATATTCTGTTGTTTTTGCAGTTAGGTCTGAAGGCCTGTAAGTTTTTGATGCTTCCAAAGTGGTATGATCTGAAGTTTGGTCTGGTCACTGACCTTCTGGTCTTGTCCTTACCTGAATAGGGACCCTGCTCCCTCATGACTGCAACTACTCCTCTCTGCCGTAGAACTGGGTACTGAACTGTGGGGCTGCTAAATGGTGCCCAATCCTGTACTCAGTGATACCGCATTGGTTCACTTGGAATCTTTCTCACCAGGTGTTCTGCCTCATTACTTAATGTGTGTATTAGATGTTCCTGGTGCTGCCATAGCTACTGCTATTGCCACCACTGCCTCCAAAACCCACAACTGGAGCTGCCTCTGCAATTCTTTCTTCTGGGTGAGTTCCCACCTCAATGTCTGCAGATCTTTCTGTGAGCTCCTGGGCTAGAAAAATTAACTACTGTGATTTTTTGTTGAATATTCTGGTCAGAATTTGATTTGATAGGCTTTTTTAAGTTATTTAGAAGAGTGGGTTGAGAGAATTTGACAAAATTGCTAACTTCAGTGTGCCATCTTGGTTTTGCCCTCCCTAATTAGATATTGCACCAATATCAGAATTATTTGACATAAAGATGTTTTCCTAGTCAACTGTTTGTCTTCTTTTTGCTAAAAGCATTGTCTTCATGCAAAAGCTTTTCAATTTCTCATCATCAAAATCATCTAATGTATCTTTTGTAATTGCCTACATCCCTCCTTTTGTTAAGAATTCTTCCCCTAAAGAGCCATACACATACAAAGAAATTGAAAGCCCTGGTAACCAGTCATTCCTTGCTTGAAGTAAGGAGTGGAAGCCAAGATAAAGTTGGTACATGAACAGTAATAACCAAGAAGCTCATGAGGCCCTAGATTTCAAACTTAAGGCCACTCCAAGGAGCACAGTCTAGTGCTTCAAGCTTCCTTTCAAGTTGTCATAAAAGCAAATGTGTGCTGCTTACAAACAAGCAGAACGAAGCGCCCTCTAAAAGGCTGGAGAAAGATTGCTCTTCAGCAACCAGGCACTAAATTGAAATTGTCAAGCCCCATGATGAGCTGGTAAAAGGGATTTGTCAAGCCCTGATTTGCAGGCTGCTCAGGTGTTAAGCATCATCAGTCCCAGTGTATGCAAAAGCTCATGTATCACTTCAATAAATATTTAGTGGATGTTCCCCAAGTGTGTAGTATAATCCTGATCACTATGAAGAACAGTGGAGTAAAAATAAGACATGAACCCTGTCTTACAGCAGCTGCCAATCTTAATGGAGAAGTGGGAAGGCCTAAAGGGTTTCTATGTTTTGCATCCATTGGTGAAAGGTACAAGGCATCCCTTCTGCATGGGGAAAGAAGTGCAGTGGAAAGACTTCTGGATGTGAAGTTAGAGGATGTAGATGTGAATCCCAGATGTGGCTTCTTTCAAGTCCCAGCTTAAATCCCACCTTGTCCAGGAAGCCTTTCCTGATGCCCTTTTAATTCTAGTGCCTTTCCTCTGTTAGTTATTTCCAATTTATCTTATACATAGTGTATTTGGGCAGAAGTGTTTCTATGTTGTCTTCACCAATAGACTGTGAACTCCTTGAGGAGCTTGTATCCCTTGTATCCCCAGGGCTCAGCACTGTACTTGGCACATAGTAGGCACTTTAATAAATGTTTTTTAACAGACTGATTGAACAATTGTGGACAAGTTATTTCCCCTCTCAGGTCCCCTATTTCCTTGTCAGTAAAATTTGGGGGTAGGACTGGATGACCTTACAAGGTGGGGTGAGGGGCCGACTAAAACATTCTTTAAACCATTATTCTGATGTGAGAAGTCATAAGATCATAGAATAAAAGGATCAAATATTTAGAACTGTAATGACCTGGGGCAAGTTGCTAAATAAAGGGAGAGGAGAAAGGGAGGGAGGAAGGAGAGGGAGGGAGAGAGACAGAGACAGACAAAAATGCAGAGAGACACATAGAGACAGAAGGAGAGAGGGGGAGAAAAGGAGAGGATTATCCTTCACAGTTAGGCAGTCAATTCTATGTTTGGATAATACTAAGGACAATTCCTCAAGTCTAAATACTTTCTTTGTAATATAGACTCACACTCTGCCTCTGCCAATACCTGTGTGACCTTGGGCAAGTCATTTAATTTCCCTGAGCTTCAATTTTCTCATTTTTGAAATGAAATGGTTTAACTACCTTGATTCTGATTCTCCCTTCCAGCTCTAGAGCTGTCAGCTTTTATCGACCCATTTTCACTAGTTCTGCCCCCTGGATCCAAGGGGAGCAAGTGGAATTCCTAAAGGCAGCGATCAAGTCCCCCACCCCTCACCCCTGCATCAGTTTTCTTCTCCAGATTAAAACTCAACCCAAAGTGCTCCAGGGCTAAATTAATTTGAGAAATAGCACTTCATACAAAAGAGTAACATTTTCCAAGTTTACATTCCATTTTTCTATTAGTAACATTTTAAATTAATGCCTTCCTTGATATGGAGGCTCTTTAGACTCCTTCCTGGGATTCAGAAACCCTCTGGTCCTCTTTAATACCATATTTAAAAATTATCTTTAAATGAAGGTTTCTTCTGTTATGGACACATGCCCTCCATTCACTTGGCTCTTATTAGTGTTGATTTCCAAGGCTGACATTTTTTGTCTATGTCACTTAGTGATGAGTGTACACCTTCTTTAGGGTCTAGAGTTTACTAGGCACAGATTACAGGTGGCAGCAGAGAACTAGAGTCACAATTAGGAATTTCTGTGCCTGAGGCAGATTGCAGTTTAGGAAGGACTGACTGTAGCACCAAGACACAGTGCCCAGTTCAAGCACAAAGGTAGTTGTTCTGGGAAAGGGAACACTCTACTCCTAGAAAGTCATCGCCTACATCCCCATGAAACTTATCATTTATTAAAGTATTTATTAGGTGCTTGCCATTTGTCAGTATTGGGGAGACACACATAAAAGGGAGAGATCGTATCTGCACTTTTACCCATAAAAAAGACAACACATGAGGTGGGGAGAGGCAGCCTGGAAAAGGGAAATCACTGAGATGAGGTCTTGGGGTAGCAGTCAAGGGAGGCATAGACCAATACAGTTGAGACAAGAGAATGAAAGAGGTAGTTGCCATTGGGAGATTGGGCTCCCTACTGAGGAAGAAGTAGGCCCCCACCCTGTGTCCATGTCCATGCCCTAGAATAAGACTATTCACATTAGGCCATTATGACTGATTAGAATCCAGGTCTTCTGGGTTCATTCTTTTTTCCCTTCTGAAAAGTGTTAGATTGAGAATCAGTCAGAACATTTAGGACCAGGCTTTGCCACTGACTACTAGCCATGTTCCCTTGGATGTGCCACTTTATTTCCCCCACCTGCAAAATAAAAGGTGCTGATCTTTAAAGTTTCTTCCAGATCTAATCTGGGGAGGGGGTGGGTGGATATCGTTCCATCTCAAAAGTTAAAAGTCACAGGGAAGAGAAGAGATCCTAAGGATAGATGGGACTCATGAATGGGAAAGAGATTAGTCCTAGGGATGGGAGATTTGAGGAGTAGTAGGGGTAGGGAATGGGGATGTAGAATGTCCTACCAAATTTCTTGATTTTGTGCTGCTGCTGCAATTCTTTTCTAAAGTCATACCTCCCACTATACCAGCCTCCAGCTATAATCACAATGAAATGACCAGAGTTAAATGCCAGTGGAATGCTTATTTAAAAGCAACAACCTGCACCAAGGATTTTGGATTTAAAGCAATAAAATAAAACATGAGCAGACTGCATTTTGCCATACCAGCAGAAGAACACCAGCTTAAACAAGCTGATCTTGCCTTGGGATCTGAAATTCCATAGCTAGAAACTCTCCCCTTAACCCATCATATATCAATTGAGACCCAAATTACAACTAGGGTGGGGTGATCCAGGTTTTGCCCCAATATGTTAAATTTAGACGGTGCTGACACTACTTGGATTCTTTCAGCAGGGAAGGAAAAGGGAGAAGAATATTTAGTTAGCGAAATTAAAGCTCTTCCTCAGCCCTTTCATCCTCCTCCAAAACATTCCAAGGTCATTTCTTCTCCATTTAGGTGGAAGAGAGACTGATAAATATAACGTAATGTACAATGTTTTCAAAGAGATCCAAGAGAACATTTTCAGCTGAGTGAATCAGGGAAGGTTCCATGAAAAGAGGTGGCACCTGAGTTGAGCCTTGAAAGAGGAAGGAAGATTCTGTAAGATCTAGATGAGGTAAATTTATGTTCCAGGTATAGGGAAAGCCAAGAGGAACGTAAAGACAAGAGACAATAAGCCAAGTTAAAGGAATATCTAACTTCTGGTTTGACTATAACAAAGATATGCTGGTAAATGTTTAACAACCAGCTCTTCAGAAAGGAAAAATGTGTGCAGTACACACTTTTAAGTTTAATCTGCATTATTAATGTTGTCTCCATCACTTTCTAAAGTCTGGATTATCAACAAGATAATAAATCAAGCCCTAATTTCTAAGGTATAAATGCTGACACTGAAAATTTAATAATCAACTCTCACAGGTCAATGGATCCCAGCTATAATATAGAGTACATGAAATAAAGAGGAAATATGTGTGAAAAATAAGTCCCACATCATAGAAATCTTTCAATTGAATTTATTATATAAATATGCAAATTTATATTTTATCCTATAGGCAATAGGGAACCACTAAAGGTTTTGAGGCAAGAGAGTAATAGTTAAACAACTGTGGGAAAAAATGTTAACACGTATGTGGAAGACAGAGTAGAGAGAGGAGACGATTGAAGGGAAATTCATTAAAACACTGTTATACCATGTATAACAGAAGTGATAAGGGTCAGATGTGATGGCAGTGCGTAGGCAAAAATCTTGCAGAGGTAAAATTAAGAGGATTTGGCAACTATTTTGATGGGATTGACTAAAGGACAAGGAAGAACCAAAAATTCTGCTGAAACAGTGATACTACCAATAGAAATATGTGCATTGAGAGGATGGACAGGTTTCCAAAGGAAAAAAAAAATTCTGTTTTGAGTTTGAGATTCTGGTAGGTCATCCAAGAACATGAAAATGCCCTGCAAGTAGCTGGAAATGCAGAGGAGGAATTTGGTTCTAAAACCTTAATTTGGAAATCAATTGTTTGGAATTTCCAACTAATTTCTCCCTAGAAACTATGTTATAAGTGAAAGGTAGTTTTCCAGATGCAACCCACAAAAACCTACTTAATTCCATGGTAGATATATCCTCTACCAAAGGCTTTCACTAATGACACATGTTGGCATTCAAGTGAGCTGAGGATCTCAAAGGCTTTTACCCCAAGGGGGTATAAGCAAGCACTAGTAGCTCCTATCCAAGTTTTCAGTGCCAGCCTGATGAAATATCAGCTATTTATAGTCTGACCACCAGCCTACATAAGTTTGGAGAATCTTCTTAAAAGTTAGACCACCAAGTGATTAATTTTTTTTTCCAGTAACAACTCAAAAAGATCATTTGAAAAGTCATTTATAATCCAACATTGATTCACTTTCACAAGCATTTATTAAATGCCTATGTACAAGATTCAGTACTAAGATGGCTACCTGCCATCCAGAAATTTATTGTGGTGCCCTTCTGAGAAACAAGAGATTTGTAGAGAAGTATATACATCAAGTAAAGGTAATTTCAGTGATGGGAAGAGAGCTAGGTGGCACAATGGATAGAGTGCAGGGCCTGAAGTCAGGAAAGACTCACTTATCTTCCTGAGTTCAATTCTGGTCTCAGACATTAGCTGTATGACCCTAAGCAAATCATTTAACCCTGTTTGCCTCAGTTTCCTTATATGTAAAATGAGCTGGAGAAAGAAATGGCAAGCCATTGCTGTATCTTTGCCAAGAAAGCTCTAAATGAGGTCATGAAGAGTTGAACATGACTGAAAACTGAACAACAAAGAGAGAACCCATAACTGGGGGAAAGAGTTCTCACACCACAGAACCAGGGATCACCGAAGTACTAGGCTCCCTAGTATTGAATATATATATATATATATACACACACACACACACACACACACACACACACACACTTCTCGGGTTCAATACAAGATCCTCTACTTGTCATTTAAAGCCCTTGACAACCTGGCCTCAACCTGTCTTTCCTTACTATACATTGTTCCTTTTCCAATACTCTAGAGTCCAGACCTCTCAATACATTTTCACAAGCTGTCGTCTCCCAGTCCTGGAATGCCCTTCACTTTATCCTTTTAGAATTTCCAGATTCTGTCAAGGCTCAGCTCAAGCTCAAGTCTCTCTATGAAGCCTTTCTCAATCCCCCAGGAACTAGTGCCTCCCCATCCCCTTGCCTTCACAATTATATAGTACCTATTTTACATATGTCTTATTAAATCTGCATAAATATGTTTACATGTGTATATACATGCTGTCTTCCCCAGTAATATGTAAGCCTCACGAGAGCATTTCATATTTCATATTAGCATCATCCCTGGCACATAGTAGGTGCTTAATAAAATTCTTGTTAATTGATTGATTCTTGAAATAGCTGTCCTATAATACTGTTGGTATTAATCTGACTTCTGGATTCTGGTAGCAAAATGTGGAAGGAAGGGGAAGAATCTGGAACAGTAGGGGAAAAATTTTTTATCTGTACTCCCTGTACCCAGGTTTAACCCCAGGTCACAGTAGACTATCTATGGCATTCTGCCACCTCCCTTTCTATATTTTCCCCTGCCTCTTCAGCCCTCTATCCTCAGGTCCCCAGTGTCTTCAGGTTACCCTAAGTTCCCCATTCACGCCTGTGAAGTTCCCCAAAGTGTTGCCTGTTTTGAACACCCAGCCTACCACAGCAACGCTTCCACTCCCTCTGTGTAGGCAGATCTTAAGGAGAGCATTGTTATTGAACTAATTCAAAAGAATATGAGAATGACCAGGCAGTCAGGCTATTAAACCTCCCTGGGGGCCTTTGCGGTTACTTGAAAGGAGACTTGTTAAGTGGAACCTCTAATTGTTCAAATTTCATTCTTTGCCACAAAGTGAAATGAAAGATTTTGACAGTGTCAGGAAATTCTGACAGCATCCTTAGGGGACCATTTATTATACCTTAAACTCTTCCCCTAGGACCATTCTCCTAATGATACTTTCTTTTTTACAGTAATTCTCCTTCCTTTATTTCTTAACCCACATAGTCTATAAAAGCTTCAAAATCTCAGTAATTTCTTCCTTGGAAGGGCTACCATGACATTTGTAGCTGACAAGTCTTTTTGACCATGATGTGCATACACCAAGCATACTGATAACTAAAGTAGCCACATGTTGGTCTTTGCCTCAAGGATCAGAGATGGCACCCTGAAAGTTGGTACAACTGGACCTGTGAAGTCAGAAATTTATGATTGGATATGGAGCAAAGGCAAGAAGTGGCTATGGTTACTTGTCATCTATGTAGGTCATGTTGGTAAGCCAGGCAGCTAAGTAATGCAACGGATAGAGTGCCAGGTCTGGAGTCAGGAAGACTCATTTTCCTCAGTTCAGATCTGACCTCAGACATTTACTAGCTGTGAGACTCTGGGCAAGTTACTTAACCCTATTTGCCTCGGTTTTCTTATCTATAAAATGACCTAAACAAGGAAATAGAAAATCACTCCAGCATTTGCCAAGAAAACCCCAAATGGGGTCATGAAGAGTTGGTCACAATTGAAAATGAATGAACAACAATGATAAATAGATTATTATCTGTCTGTATATCATCTGTAACCTCCATACCTGTCTATATTTCTATCTATTCATTTATCCACCCCTTTCTTTCAGTCTGTGTTCTTATCTATCCATCTATCATCTATGTGCACATATATACACATTATATATATACATATATAATTTATGTATGTGTTAATAAAAGCTCACATTCCATTCACACATACACATATCTATATACATATCCACAAATATATGAACTCTTCTATATAAGCATACATATACATGTATACATATTTGTATACATAGTGTGAGCTTTATTGACCAAAGCTCTTATTTGAGTTCTTATTTGGCCAAAATGCTGCTGCTGCTGTTGCTGCTGCTGCTACGTTGAAGCTGCTGATAAAAGCATGGGAATGAAGGACCTCAACAGAAGCTAAGCATTGAAGATTATCCTTGCCAGTGAGTCAGAGACAGGTTTGAACTGCCTGCAGTAGTGACTATACTATCATCAAAACAATCCAACCTTTGTGTGATTTACAGTGTGGTACATGCAAAAGCAGGAAAAGAGATAGCAGGTAAAGCTCAGAGAAATCTGCAGTGACCTGCTTTAGTCTAAGGTTTTCCCCTTCTGATGTTCCCAGGGTTGTGATGGCCCTAGCAGTTACCCTGTGGCCTTGAGTGGAGTTGTCAGTCAGGAGCTTGTAGAACTGACCTGTGTTGCTCTGAAGGTCTGATATGGTCTATAGCTGGATATTCAATTCCTTAAGAGTCAAGATACAGGATTAATATAAGAAAGGTTGTGAAAGGATATTGTATTTTCTGAATTTGACCCTGAATTTGTACATCTGATCTTTTGCAGCCAAGTTCTGTTATGATAGTACAGTAGTGGACATTTTTGCGAATCAGCATGGCCCAGGGACCTAAGTACTGGACTTGTTGTAGTCAGGCAGACCTGGGTTTGAATGCTGCTTCTAATAATTACTAACCATGGCATGAACAAGTTATTTAATCTTTCTAAGCCTTAGTTTCCTCATTTGAGAAATAACACCTTTCTTACATGGTTGTTTGAGGACTAAATTATGTAAAAGACTTAGCAAATTTTAGAATGTTCTATATATCCATAGGGATGAAAGATCATGCTTATTGTTGCTCCTCCTGCAAAAGTTCATGAATTGTGGAGTAGTAGAAAGAACATGTGTAACAGTAAGCACCTCAACATACACAGGTTCTTAGATCTACTTTTCTAAAAGGACAGCAACTTTTGAGGGGTCAACAATCACTTTAATCAAGCATTTGTATCATTCACTTAATTCAGAGGAAAAAGTCAGCACCCTGAACTTCAGAGAAAATACAGAAAAATCAAAGATCCGCAGACATAGCTTCTAATTAACATGCATTACAGATCAACAGATAACTATCTGACCATACACCTAGTTACCAAAGATGGAAGCACCAACATCTGGATTTTCAAAGCCGGGGACTCCTTAGCAGCTTCCCAGAGCCTTGTCAGGCCAAACAAAACATTTCCAGTCAGTAAGCCCCAAAGTAAAACCACACCTGAGAGTCTTTATATACTTTTTAGAGTCAGAGGGCATCACAACCCTTGAGAAACAGTACCTCATTAACAAAAGATGTAGGCCTTCCTACAAATCTTCCCAGGCCCATTAATGGGTGGGGAAGATCTTCCAATTAAAAAGTAAAATTATATTAACATTAAGAAAAAAATGAATTATCAATACAGCATAGGAGACCTGCCACTAACTATTCACATGACCTTGGTTAGCTTCCTCTCTAAGCATTATAAAATGCTTATTTTTCCCTCATAAATACCCTCCCTCATAAATTCCCTCATAAAATGAGCAGGTCAAGCTACATGATCACTAGAGTCTCTTCCAGTATGAAGATATTATTTCATCAGTTGAGGTGTTACTCCACTGTCTTATTTCCTCCATATCTTAGAAGATAATCTTCAAGAGCTATTGTGGCCAAAAATTAAAAATTGGTTTTTGGGGGGGTTGAGGATTTTTTAATGGCTGATGAACAATATTTTTGGTGCTGAACTGTTTCAGACTTAGGCAGACTGGTCCTCATATGACTCAAGCTAGTTTCTTTGAGGCCTTTCCAGATCAACCAGAGCTACCATTTAGCCAGTTTGACTTTCAAGTATGAGGTCCCTTCTATGCCATAATACATCAAAGTAGAATTTCAGTGGAGTTATACATGCATTCACATACATGTATAAATACACATGCATATACATAAATGCCCATACACATACATGCCTACCTATATTTATAATACATACTTACATTCAAGGAGGAAGAAGGGGGAGAGAGAGGGAGAATAGAAGAGAGGGAGTGAAAAGATGGGACATAGAAGAAAGGGAGAGAGGAAGAGAGGTGAGACAAGGAGAGAAGAGGGAAAAAAGGGGAGAGATTGAGAGAAAAAAAGAGATGGACATAGAAAGAGGAGAGAAAAATAAAGGATGAGAGATAGGAGAGAAGGTAAGGGGAAGGGAGAGAGAGTGAGAGAGACAGAGAGACTAAGAGGGAAACAAAGTGAAAGAAGTTGAGTCCTTGAAGACTGACTCAAGCTACATCAGAAAACACACAGCACTGTCACAGAGACCCCTACCTAAGAATTTAGCCTATTTTGAAATGGAATCAGGATAAGTACTAAAAACAATTATCAAGCCAGTGACTTTTGTTTCCTCTTCAGTAAAGTTTCCACCCTCAGTCAGTAAGAATTTCCCTGACCTTCCCTGAATGTCCCATAGGGAACTGCATTTCCATTCATGTCTTACAACATGAATCCAGCTGCTAAACTTCCCCCAGCTATTAACAGTGTGTACAGCTCCCAGCCCCTCCTTAGAGAGGCCCCCAATCTAACCCTGGCTTTTCTTTCTCTTCACCCCAGTTCTGCCTTCCAAAGACAATAGCATGCAAAGCCCAAGCCGCACCCCTTCACACTAACATTCCCTACCTCATATTCTGAGATATATATGCCTGAATCAGCACATGTGTGCACATACATACATATGTGCTTAATATATGTACATACACCCATGCATGTATACACAGAGCAAATGCACGGGTAACTACCTTACATGTTGGTCTTTGTTTCTATGAGTTGAAATTGAACTTTATGTGTGTGTTACCTGGATCTGTGACTGCAGGGCGGGTGGCTGATTACAAACAGGGTCAGTTAAGCTGATGGCTAATAAGAAAACACTAGCTTGTGTGTTTTTTCTCATCTTTCAATAAACCTGGTGGATTGTTTTTCCTATAAAGGATTTGATACAGAATCTCACACAATTTTTTCCATCTAAATTGTCTTGAGTTTTTACACAGTCACAAAGATTTAAACTGAATCAAAAAATGGCAAATGAAAGGATATAGAAGAACCAGAAAGTTAATTGGAGGAAGGTCTCAAAGGCCAACAAAAGGATTAGCATGAAGCTCTATTTTGAGCTAATGAGTCCATTAATGAGGACTGGCACTCAGGAAAAAAAAATGTGGAATATGCAAAATATTTTCACTACTTCCCTTTCTGTATCTGTATGTAGTCTTCCTCTCCCCTCCCCCAAACCAGTAGTGAGCTCCTTCCCTTCTTTGGAAGCCCAAAGCCATTGTGCTTCACCCACACACACCCTTCCCTCTAACCAAAAATATGAGCATCTCTTGTCATTGATAGTGACTCTTACACCATATGTGTGATCCTAGGTAAGTCACTAAATCTCCTTGGGCCTCAGTTTCCTCAGGTGTAAAAGGAGAGGATTGGGACAAAACTGGGTTCCAACATCCAATGCAATTCTAGATCTATGATACTATGAAAATTGAGTGTGAATCCTATCTCCCCAGCCAGAGAATCACATCCCAACCCTTTTTCTTTTTCTAGAGAATTGAATGAAAGATTTTGTCCCAAAAGAAAGTCATTTAAGTCACTGGAACCCGTACCAGGGAGTGATTTTGTGGGGAAGAGCTGGTAAGGGGGATCTACCTTAGTGTCCCTGATATCATACCATCTAGGCCTATTTTATCTACAGGTACTACCAACCTTGCCATTAGTGATCTGGA
This sequence comes from Potorous gilbertii, assembly GCA_028658325.1. Classification (NCBI taxonomy): domain Eukaryota; kingdom Metazoa; phylum Chordata; class Mammalia; order Diprotodontia; family Potoroidae; genus Potorous; species Potorous gilbertii. The sequence continues at coordinate 263,166,181 of CM053771.1, read as the reverse complement.
ATGGGGCTGGTCTGTTACCAAAAGCCAAAGCTGAATTTCAGTGGGAGGCATTTGATGAGGAAAAGTTAAAGGAGGCTGAGGGGAAATTGAGAAGATCCCAGGAGAATCAACTTGAACAAATAGAATTTAGGGTCAAGTTTGTAGGGGAAATCACCTAAAATGATAGTGTGAGTCAGGAAAGGTATTTCAGGTGATAGCAAAAGGAGGTGGTAAGTCGCTGAGAGGAGCAGCAAATTTGGCAGGTGATGGGGATTCAGTCTGGCAGCTAAACATCAGTGTCACAGGGAACCCTCATGGCAGAAACAACCTGTCATCGAGAAAGAAAGTAAAGGGGGAGAGGGTCACTCTGCCCACGGATTCTAGATAAGATATTGAATAGGTCAAATCTATTCCAGGCTGTGATGAAGGAGACTGTGTGGTACCTAACGGTCCATGGCACATTCTCTAACCACAGGTAGCTGTACCCAGGGAATAAAAACCTACAAGTTCAAAAATCCAGGTGTCCCAAAAGGGAAATCAGGCACTGGATCTAAAATAACTTTTATCAGGGCTATAATCAGAGGTATACTCATGAATTTTTAACAACTGTATCTCTAAAGGAAAAAAAATTGTAGGCATGATATACTTTCAAGATTAATTTGCATTATTAACATTTCTGCATCACCTAATCAAAAAAGTCATTTATTAATGTCTGATTTGTATATATTGTTCAGTTGTTTTTCAGTCATGGCTGTCTCTCCATGACTCCATCTGGAGTTTTCTTGGAAAAGATTCTGAACATACAAAAAGCAAGGTTATTTGCCAATATTTTTCTTCAGCTCATTTTACAGATTAGAAAATGTAAGCAAAGAGGGTTAAGTGACTTACCCAGAGTCACACAAATAGTAAGTGTCTGAAACCAGATTTGAACTCAAGTAGGTAAGACTTCCTGACTTCAGGCCATGCACTCTATCCACTGTGCCATATAGATGCCCTTGATTTATAGATGCTCACCCTGAAAATTTAACAATGGATCTCACAAGCCAATGTGAGCTAACTCCAGCACACCTGAATCTGTCACCCACTATGCACAGCCAAGAGAAATTTATGCTTTGTTTTGCAGCCTGCAGGAACTCACCACCAGCCCTTCTTTTATTGGTCCAAGCCCCAGTTTCTTCATCTGTAAAATGACTAGAATAGAGGGTCTTAATTATTTTGTGTGACACAATCAGTCCTTTTTGGTAATCTGACCAAACCTCTGGACTTCTCAGAATAATGTTTTTAAATGCATAGAACAAAATATACAGAATGACAAACAAAAATAGTTGTTTTAAAATTCAGTTATCAAAAAAAAAATTTTTAAACACAAGTTTGCAGACCCAGGTTCAGAACTCTTAGACCAACTATCTCTATAAGATCCTTTCCATCTCTCAATCTATGATCCTTTTAGTCAAAAGAATCTGTTAAATCTGCCCACTAATATATATGTATATATATATATATATATATATACATATATATGATGAGAGAGATCAATCAATCTAGGATTGGAAGGGGTTTCTGGCATCATTTAATCCCATCTCTTAATTTTAAAGATGAGGAAAATGAGGTAAAATGATTGCCTGTGCAAGTAGCAAAGGGAGTATTTGGACTTATTTAGGGGAGCATGTTTCATAGAGTTCAGAGGAAGAATAGGTAGGATTCCATAGATAAAAATTCTGCAGGCAGTCAGACCAAGAGGAAGGGAAAGCTCTCAAGAATTAAATTCTGAAAACACAAAGAAAAACAATTGTGATGAAGAGGAAAAGGGGAAATTGTCTAAAGAGACTGGCATGAGTGTACTAGGAATTCATCAACAAACTTAGATTTTAAAAAGACGTACAGGAGATGGAAGCAAGGGCAGGGAATAAAGAATGAATACAAAAGCAAATTATTATAAAAATAGTATCAGGAGTACTAATATTCAGAATGAAGTGAGGCTAATAAGAAAAGCTAAGGATAGTGAAAGGTTTTATGTTTTTGGTTCTTTTAGCTATAGTATGGAAATCTTAAAAGGGCTAAGGCTGTTGCTAGAGTGGAGGGGACAAAGATAATTGAAAGGCAACCTAGAGAGGGTGTTGGACTTGGAAACAGGAGAAACTAGAGTCAAATTCTGCCTCAGATACTTACTAACAGTGTGACCTTAGGCAAGTCACTTTACCTCCAAATCTTATTTACCACATCCATAAAATGGGGTTAATAATACTAGCACACACCTGATGCAGTTATTGTAAAGATCAAGCAAGATAATGTACATAATAAAATGCTTTGAAAATCTGAAGCACAACATAAAGATCAGCCATCATTGACATCATCGTCTTCATCATCATTACAATGATACCTGAAGAAATCAAAGTTGCTCAATTCTTATATTGTTTCCATTGCCTATCCCAAGGAAAATGAGCTCTGTGTTGGAAAGGGTGTAATAAAAATGACCAGGGAGAGTTGATAAACAAGTAAGATGATAGTAAGGAAGCACTTCGTTGCCCTTGGTGAGTTCAAACCATCTAAGCCAGGAAAGCTAAATGTGGAGGTTCTAAAAGAATGGATGGATATTTGAAAGATCATGGAGAATGGGAGAGGTACTACAAGACTCAAGAACAATTGTCCAATTTTCAAAGAAAAGGAAGTGAATTAGTTAGCTCTGCAAACTATATACTCATGAGAGTGACTTTTATTACTCACAAAATTTGGCAATGTATTATTAAAGGGATAGTTAGTGAATATCTAGAAAAGGACACAGTAGTCAGGAAGAACTAGTATGTATTCATCAATAACAGGTCCTGCCAGCCAGGCCTAATTTCTTTTATTTACAGGACTGATTGCTCAACTGATAGGCCAGAGGAAGGGAATATTGTAGGTATAGTGCATCTTAACAAACAAAGCATTTTATAAAATCCCTCATACTATTCTAGTAGGAATAAAATAAGAGATGTTTACTGGACAATAACTCACTTAGAACTCTGAACTGGCTGAATGACTAAAAGGATAATTGCTAATAGTTCATTGTCAATTTAGAAAAGATCTGTACTTGGTCAGATGATGCTTAATATTTTTTATCAATTACTTGGATAAATGCATAGATTATATGTTTATCAAATTTGTATAAACAAAAACAAGCTGGAAAGGTTAGCTAAGAGACTGCATCATATGGTTCACAACCTTAATGTGGTCTATTGATCTTAGACACTTTACTCTCACTCTCTCCATATTTCACCTCCACATCGTTTTGCATCCCTTCTCTATATTCACATAGATATCACTGGAGTTCAGGTTATCATCACCTCCTGTCCAGAATACTGCAATAGCTTTCTAATCCCTGCCTCAAGTTCTTCCTCGCTCCAATACATCCTCCACAGGACTACTTAAGTGATAGTCTGAAAATACAGATCTGATCATATCATTCTTTATTCTGACATAGACTCCCACATTTGCCTGTTACTTCCTTTCACAACTTGAATCCATCCTCACTGTAGATTACTCCCATTCCTACAGTTTATAATCCATCAAGACAATCTTTCTTACCATTCCTCGAGCACAATATACCTGTCCACTGACTGTGCCCCATGTCTGAAATTCATTCCCTTCTCACTTGGTCTCTTGGAATTCTGCCTTTCATCAAAACTCAGATCAAATGACAATTTTTACATGATCCCCCATTTGCTAATGCCTCCCCCTGAAAAAAAATTTACCTTGTTTATATTGTATGTATATTTCATTTTCACTAATTTGTGTACCTTATTTAGTTTCTCCTTAACATGAGCTCCAATAGATCAGAGACTGTTTTTTTTTCCCTTTTTTTAATCTCTAGCACCTAGCACAGTGTCTGGCACATAGTGAGCATGCAAAAAAAATAATGTTCATTGACTAAGCATTGGGGATATAAAGATGAAATCAGACAGTCTGCATCTTCAAAGAGCTTCTTACATTCTAATGGGAACAACATATAGGGAAATGGTGAACAGGTAAGTCAAATCCCCTAAAACTGTCTCTCATGAGATAAACATATTTTCTTTTAATAGTCAGCAAGAGGACACAAGGGGCAGCTAGGTGGTACAGTGGCTAGAGCACCAGTACAGGAGTCAGGAGGACTTGAGTTCAAATCTCACCTCAGACACTTGACATTCACTAGCTGTGTGACCTTGGGCAAGTCACTTAACCCCAATTACCTCATCCTGGGTCATCTTGTCATCCTGATGAATACCTGGTCACTGGATTCAGATGGCTCTGGAGGAGAAGTGAGGCTGGCAACCTGCACAGCCCTCCTTCACTCAAAACAAAGTCAAGTGCAAGTCATGTCATCATTTCTCTGATAGCATGGTCTTGTTCAGCAATGAAGGATGAATACACACAGAAGGACACGGTATATGACAAAGGTACTTAATGGAATGTTATAGCAAAAAAAAATAACAATAATTTGTATCAACAAAGTATTTCCCCCATGAACTTGAAGTGTACTCTACCATATATATATACAGAGGATCAGCGAAAAGAATGGATGGGTACATAGGAAGTACCTATGGAAAGATGTACATATGGGTAATGCCTGTAAACAAGGCACACAAATGGAGATGCAATTCTTACCTCTATCACTGCAGAGCTACATGAGGTGAATTTAGCTCCTATCATCCCATTTCTTTCTCTTACCAAATCTGAGCATTCAGATTCTTAGGAAGGAAAGGGGGAGAGGAAGGTTTAGAAACAATTTCCTCACCACAATATCATAGCTTCCTTTCAGTTTAAGGAAGTGAAGTCCTAGGAATATTTGCCAAGCTAGGTAATATATGCTAAAAACTAAGAACTTCTGACCATAAGCTAAAAAGGTAGTTGGTCTGAGAGACTCAGGGAAGAAGGTGGTCAAACAGATTTCAGAGAAATGTTAAACAAAAGCATTTTAAGAATCAAAGCTCAAACACAATCTTAACCTGGCTTCTGTGACACTGATGGAGCCTTGCTGAAACGACTGACTAAGGGAAGCTGTAACCCTTCTCTGAGGGCAGCTTTCTTCTCAAGTAGATGGAGGATGTAGTTATATGTAACTTTGAAGATAGGCTATAACTAAGGTACAATAAAAGGTTAAAAGGATAGATTGAAAAAGCTTTCATTCTCCTTTTGCAGAAATTAAGGAGGTAGAGGGGGTAGATCTAAGAGGCTATAGCACTCCCCAGTGGATGGTAGAGTTCAGTGAAAGGCTATTTAACAGAGCTACAGCATTTCTTGTAGGGGAGAGGCTTTTTAACCATAGCATTCCTAATAAGAGTTAGACAGGAAATTCAATCACCCTGAAGATATTTGGATAGGTAGATATCAGTTAAAGAAGAGATGTGTTGCTTCTTGCTGAGCAATACAGTTACACATTAGGGAGTAACCAAACCACAAGTGATAGAGCACTGCCCTGGGAATGAAGATCTTGTAAAATAAGTAAATAAACAGATTAACAGTAGACATTGATTGCTTTGTAGTGTTGGAGGAATGAGTTGCCCTTCCATATATGTGCTCTAGTGATACATGTTCCCCATGTGCATATGGCCCAGGCAGAATTCCTGTGCATGTCCACTCTTTCCATCGAGTTTATACATATTTTGAGAAAGTAAGCTTAAGATGTGTAAGGGGAATGTTCTGATTTTTTATTACTATGTTATTTTATTAAATGCTTTTGTTGCAAACTAAGTCCTATGGTGGACTAGGAAAAGTAAACAAGTCATGTTGAGTTTCTTCAGCTATGATCTGGAGAGAATTCTGATCCATAAACTATTATAACCTGGGATAGCTCAGTAGGACGCAGATCAAAGAGCACACCTTTCACTATACATATATGCATCCAACACCTACCATGTGCAAAGCAATGTGTGAGGTGCTAAGAAGATAAAAAGATAATTGATATAATCTCTATCCTCATGGGAATAATAGTATCTGTCCTATCAATGTTGGAGGCCTGTTTTGAGTATAAAAAAAGATAAAATTGATGTGAAAATACTTTTTTTGGCTTTTCAAAAGAAAACAATTTAAATATAACCCATACATCAGTCAAAAAAGATTAATTCAATTAAATTCAATTGAACAAACATTTATTAGAACTGAACTCATTATCCATCCTCATTGCAGTATGTCATAATCTTTCAAGGGAAGTAAAAGGAAACCCTGATTTGATGAAATTTGAAGCTAAACTTGCTAAAGCTAAAGCTTTAGCAAATGTGCCATGCAAAGGAAAACTCCTAGCAGTCATGTCCAAACAACTGATTTCCAGCAGACTAAAGTCAGCTACTGGGGCTCCAGGATATTGAGGAGCCAGCTGTCATAGAGGAAATTATAAGAGAGAAGGTATTAGAGGACATGGCATGGGAGGCAGTAACATGCAAAATAGCAACAAACTATTTTGATAGAAAGAGTCCCAGCAGAAGGTACCTTTGAAAGAAGGCCAGGTCAACCTAATAAAGTAGATCCAAAGGCAAGAAGTAGGAAGGAGAATCATCAGGACAAACCAAGGGGTCATGGTAGCTAAAGATAAGCCATCCCTGATGGACAACAAGCATAGCCCATTGACAGTCTTGCTATACTCAGCATGTGCTACAGTGGTGGACCTTTTAAATAGAGTTGGATCTATCAACTAAGCAGGTTTCTTAAAGGGGATATGATGTTATTCTGGAATCATTTCTTGAAATTATTCAGTCATTCTTTCCAGGTAAAGACTATACCCATAGCAGTTGTTTCAGAAATTGCCTACTAACTGAATTTTCTCCTGAAATAAGTCAACATGATAAGAAAAGAGCGCTGTTCCTGATACCTAGCTATGTTACCTTAGGCAAATTATCTCATTTCTAGAGCCAAGTTTCATGATATATCAAATGAAGAAGAAGAGGAAGGCTGGATGATCTATAAAGTGCCCTCTAGATGTGAAACTCTAGGGTAGCCTAAAATGTTAGTAGTGTAAATCAAGTTATATCCTCCCATTCCTACGCCTCTGCCTGTATGGCCTCTTGCCCTCCACTTTCCATTCTCACTACTGCATTAACTAATACATCCTTGATTACTGCTATGCTCAGGCAAATTCAGTAATGGAGAGCTGCTAATGCTAAGTAAACACTTAATTATGCATTTTATTTTATTCACCGTTGAATAAATAACTGAAATCAAGTTGTCAATATCTCTCATGCCTGCCTGTTTTCCTGATTAAGAAGGCTTCCTCTTTTAATTAGCTGTCATTTCATAATATAGACAATCTCAATAAAAATGTGGATTGGAAAGTTGGGGAGGGCTAGGGAGCAGGGGAAAAAGTTCTATCATTTTTATAATCCCATATTCACTGTTTCTCAAATACCCATTTGCAGGTGGCTTCAGAACTGAATGGAAAACAGTGGCTGGCAATCACCAACTATCAGTATTATTTCAGTCATAGACAGCTAAGTCATAAGAGTTGAATTGCAGGATAGAAAGAGATCTTTGCAAAGAGTCAAGAACTCCGAGTTCTAGTTCTGACATTAACTTGTTCATTTTAGTCAGATACATTTCTTTACTTCTCTGGGCTTTTACTTTTTCATGTATAAAATGATTAATTGGATAAGATGATGTCTAACTTAGAAAAGACACTGATTTTGGAGATAGAAGACCTGAATTTAAAACCTGACTCCACTTATATCTATGATCTTTGAAACTTCTCAGTTTCAGTGTCTTCACATGGGAAAGAAAGAGGGCACTTACCAGATTGGTAAAGATGACAAAAGATAAAAACAATAAATGTTGGAGGGGGAAACTGTCTCAGCAACACAGTATTAGTGACAGAAAACTAAGCCATTCATTCTGAAAAACAATTTGAAATTATACTAGAACATTTTACTAAGATCTATATTCTTTTTGACCTCAGTGATACCATCGCTAAGGATATACCCTAGGAGAGACAAAAGAGAGGAAAAAATATATTTAGAGCAACAAATGTTGCTGTCTCTGTGAGACAAACGAGAATTACAGAAAACAAGGAATGTGTAAAATAGAGGCCCTCAAGACTCACAATCTTTAAGATCACTAGGGCAGGAGACAAGCAGAATGTCACATAGGCTTGCAGTTTCTGTCTATAAATACCCTGACCCTCAGATCAATAAATGGAGTTGATCTTTCTTCTCCCACCTCCCATGTCTTTCTTTATCACCACATCACTGAGTCGTGTACGGATGCAGGCCATCTGCTACAATAATTAAACACTTAATAAAAGCAGTGTATCTAGCAGTCTGAAGGCAGGTGGGTGCCACAGTAAATAGAGTAACAAGTCTGAAGTCAGAAAGACTGATCTGACCTAAGATACTAATTGCATGACCCTAAACAAGTCACTTAACCCTCTTTGCCTCAGTTTCTTCATCTGTAAAATGAGCTGGAGAAGGAAATGACAAACCACTCCAGTATCTTTGCCAAGAAAACCCCAAATGGGGTTATAAAGACTCACACACCACTGAAACAATTGAACAACAGCAAAAATCTAGCAGTACAGTGGCATCAGGTAAGGATTCATGAGCTATAAATATGAATAGTAGAATGCCTGAAACAGCACTCCAACCCCAGGAAGGAAAAGTAGTCAGTGGTCCTAGAGCCACAGGGCTGGTGGTTTTTCAAAATTTGCCATGATTATCTATCCTGGTTTCAACTAGTCTAAGCCCCAGTTTCAATGATATCCATATCTGTGCCTTGTGTTGATTGCTGCCTCAAGAAGCCCTGAGCCCTTAATCAGGAGGCAAAAACTCCATGTTAAAAAATAGACCTTCTTAGAAAGAAACAATCAGAAGTTACAGGGCATTGTAAAACATCTAATAAAAAATTTTAATAAAAATAACTCATATTTATATGGCATTTTATGGTCACTAAGCTAGTCAGGAAGATAAGATTAACCACATGTAAAATGAAAATTAGCAATGAAAGGAAATAAAGGACACCCTCCTTATTTCTCAGGAGTTCCATTGTAAGGAACCCCCAAAATAGAGAAATTGGTATTTGTTCTCATCACAAATGCCTGGTATAATAATACTTCTTCGCAACATTCTGCACTTTTTAATATTTCTTAATTTTTTAATTAATTTATTAATTTTTAATTTTCAACATTCACTTCCACAAGATTTTGAGTTCCAAATTTTCTCCGTCTCTCCCATCCAACCACCACAAGACAGCAAGCATTCTCATTATCCCTTCCCCTAATTTGCCCTCCCTTCTATCACACCCTTCATTCTCTTTTCTCCTTCCCTTCTATTTTCTTGTGGGGCAAGATAGATTTCTATACCCCATTGTCTGTATGTCTTGTTTCCCAGTTGCATGTAAAAACAATTTTTAACATTCATTTTTAAAACTTTGAATTCAACTTCTCTCCCTTCCTCCCTCTCCACCCATCCCCACTGAAAAGGCAAGCAATTCAATATAGGTTATATATGTGTAGTAATGCAAAACACTTTCATAATAATCATGTTGTGAAAGACTAACTATATTTCCCTCCATTCTATCCAGTCCCCTATTTATTCTATTCTCTCTTTTGATCCTATCCCTCCTCAAAAGTATTTACTTCTAATTTCCCACCTCCTCCCATTTGCCCTCCCTTCTGTCAACCTCCTCCACCCCTGCTTATTCCTTTTCTTCCTACTTTCCTGTAATGAAGATAGATTTTCATACCAAATTGAGTGTACATGTTATTCCCTCCTTACACCAAACCAATGAGAGTAAGGTTCACTCTTTCCCTCTCATCTCTCCTCTCTTCCCCTCCATTGAAAAAGTTTTCTCTTGCCTCTTTTATGTGAGAGATAATTTACCCCATTCTATCTGTCCCTTTCTCCTCCCGATATATTCTTCCCTCACCTCTTAATTTTATTTTTAGATATTCATATTCAACTTACCCTATAACTTCTGTCTATATACATAATCCCTCCAACTGCCCTAATACTAAGAAAAGACTCAAGAGTTGCACATATTATCTTTCCATGTAGTAATGTAACCAGTTCAACTTTAGTAAATTCTTTATGATTTTTCTTTCTTGTTTACCTTTTCATGCTTCTCTTGATTCTTGTGTTTGAAAGTCAAATTTTCTATTCAGCTCTAGACTTTTCATCAAGAATGCTTGAAAGTCCTCTATTTCATTGAATGACTATTTTTCCCCTGAAGTATTATACTCAATTTTACTGGGTAAGTGATTCTTGGTTTCAATCCTAGCCCATTTGACCTCTGGAATACCATATTGCAAGCCTTCTGATCCCTTAATATAGAAGCTGCTAGATCTTGTGTTATCCTGATTGTGTTTCCACAATACAAACATGCCAAAAACATTACCTGTGATTTCATCAGCCCCTCTTCCCCCACCACCATCATCACCATGGGAACTTCTTCAAGGTCAAGCGCAAGGCCATTCTAGGATTGGACTTGTTCTCCAAACAATATTCCTGGAAGAGAGACAGTAATCAGATAGCCTTGGAGTATGGTCCAAGATACAGTAGCAGATTTTTTTAAATTTAATTTACCCCTACCATTAAGATATCTAATTCTCTGAATTTTTTGTTCCCTTTCTGGAGCTTAAAGACCCTCATTGTCTGATCACCTGGATCTCATGTTCTACGTGGCCTAAACCAGAGATTTCAAACTCACACCTGCCAAACTCCCAGTCAGTAAGGCTTGAACCAGATTAAAATATAATTGGAAAATGTTTAACAAAATAAATAAAAATATACTACAATGTAGATAATGTTAATTTGTAGTTTTCTAAGTCAATATGCTGTCAGCAAAGATTCATTTCTGTTTGAGTTTCATATTACCAGTCTAAACTAATGATTTTTAGAGTATGACTTGGGGAACCCCAGCCAGAAATCTTTTCAGGGAGTCTGTGAGGTCAGAACCATTTTCATAACACTAACATGTTTTAATTTCTAATATGGTAAATGTTAACAGCTACAACTCACATAAATGAAAGCTCTTTGGGGTTCCTCAAGGGCAAAGAGATCCTGAAATCAAAAATGTTTGAGAATCAGTGATCTAGACAATTAAATTAGCACTCCTTTGAAAAAGAAAGTAAATATGCAGTATGAGGTCTATAGCCCAAAGATATTAAAGAAAGGGAAAAAGGACCTATATGCAAGTTGTTATTGTAGTAACAAAGAAGTAGAAGTTAAGGGAACACTCATCAACTGGGAAATAGACAAATGAATGTTATAGAATGCTATCATCCCATAAAAAAAGATGGTGGGGACTGATGCAGAATAAAGTGAGTAGAAGCAGGAGAAAAATGTATATGGTAACAACAATGCTGTTAAAACAAATAACTTTGAACTCTGATCCACACAAAGGCCAACTTCCATTCCAGGGGTATAATGATAAATCATAACACCCACCTCCTGAAAGAGAAATATGGACCCAGACTCTAGAATGAGATATATTTTGGATATAGTCATGCTGGGATTTTAACTATGCATATTTGTCTATTGAATTTTGTTTTTGATTTTCAATTGTGGAAAGTGGTTGGGAGGGAGGGAAAATTTATTTATATTTTATATGCATATATTTATATATATATTCATTAAAAATGAAAATTTAACTTAAAAACATAAAAGGATGATATTATATTAGAGTATATGGTGCTATGGGATGCACGTTGCACATAGTTTTGGTGATCGTCTCTACCTCCAAAGCACTAAAATGACAATGTTAAATAGAGATGAAGGCATAGTCAATTAAAGTGGTAGAGTTGGAAGGGACCAACTCCTTCATTTTACAGGCAAGGAAACTGAATCCTAGAGAGCAAAGGACTCACCCAAAGTTACTCAACTCCTTAGCAGCATCTGGGTGGTGCAGTAGATAGAGCACTAGACCTAAAGTCAAGAAGACTTGAACTTAAATGTGATCAGTGTGACCCTGGGCTACTCACTTAACATCAGCATGCCTCAGTTTTCTCAACCATAAAACAGGGATAAATACAGCACCTACTCCCCTCTCCTCACAGCTGTTTTGAGGATCAAAATGTGATGATATTCGTAAAATGCTTGCCACAGTGCCTGGCATATAGTAAGTAAGCATTATATAAATTCTAGGTATTATTATTTGTGGAGGAGACAGAACTCCTGACTCCTAATCCAATGTTCTTTTTCACTGTACCAAAATGCCTCTTAAAATTCCATTATGTGGGGTCAAGACAAAGGACATTGCAGAAAGACTTTTAGGAAAAATGACATTGGAAGATTGCCCTCAAAATTCTAGTTTACAAAATTCTATTTTATTTGTGTCATTCCAGGAAATACATCTGGTTAGTGCCTCTCTTTTTCCCCTTATATGCTATGACATAGAATCAAAGCTCTGAATTCCCAGTCTTTCTCTAGGGTTTATGTTTTCTCTCACCCAGAAGTATCTCTGGGAAAATTAGAATCAGTTTCATATTAGTTTTGCCTTAGGTATTTAAATACCCTCCTACAAACAACTGATGCTACTACTATATCTGAATTTTTAAAAAATGTATTCTGATATGTAAAAATGAAAAAGGTATTGTTCTTAAGTCCAGTTACCAAAAGAAAGCTATTCTGTACTTTATAATCTCTGAATGGTTCTAAGTCTCTGTAAAATACTCATGGTGCTACTAATGCACTGTTGGTGAAATTGTGATTTGGTTCAACCATCCTGGAGATCAGTTTGGAACTATGTCCAAAGGGCTATAAAATTGTCCATACCCTTTGATCCAGCAATACCACCTCTAGGCCTATATCCCAAAGAGATTTTTAAAGGGTGGGGGAGGGGAAGGGCCTATTTGTAAAAAAATATTTATAGCAGCTCTTTTTGTGGGGACAAAGAATGGAAAGTGAATGGATGCCCATCAATTGGGAAATGACTGAACAAGTTGTGGCATATGATTGTAATGAAATGTTACTGTGCTCCAAGAAGTGATGAGCAGGCAGATTTCAGAAAAACTTGGGAAGACTTATATGAATTGATTCAAAGTGAAATGAGCAGAACCTGGAGAACACTGTACACAATAACAACAATATTGTATGATAATCAACTGTGAATGACTTAGCTATTTTCAGCAATCCAATGATCCAAGATAATTCTACATGGCTCATGATGAAGCATGCTATCCACCTCCAGAGAAGAGAGCTGATGGAGTCTGAATGCAGATTGAAGCATACTATTTTTTTACTTTCCATGTTCTTTTGTGTGTGTTATATTTCTTTGGGTCTGTGTTTTCTTTCACAATACGACTAACATGGATACATGTTTTATGTGACTGCACATGTATAACCTATATCAAATTTTTTACTGTCTGAGGGGGAGGTAAAGGAGGAAGAAAAAAGTTGTAATTCAAAATATTAATATTGATTTAACATTCCTTAATATTCATTCATTTTAATATTCATTTTAAAAATGTTTGAGTTCCAAATGTTTTTCCTATTAGAACATGCACTATCTAGCTTCCCCCTTGTGACTCTTGGGGAAAAGGGGGACAAGAGGAAGAGGAAGAAGAGACACCTCTGCTAATTGTCCATTTGTCAAGCATGCTTATTATAGTAAAAATTCACAAGAGTATAGGAATACAGTATTTTAGCCAATACCTTACTCCCCACAACCTTGAGATGTAGGCAGTAAAAATGTCCCTATATTATAGAAAGGGAAACTAGAACTCAGAGAAATTCAGTAACTGGACTTGATGGTATGGTAGACAGAGCACTAGCTTCTGACAGCATCATACAATAACAAGAGAAAGATGCAGGAAAGACTTCTCTTTTTGAGTTTGAATCTGGCCTCAGATACTTACTAGCTGTATGATCCAGGGAAAGTCCCTATGTCCTGTTTGGCTTCATTTCCTCATCTATAAAATGAACTAGAGAATGAAATGGCAAACCACAATTTCTGTCAAGAAAACCCCAAATAGGGTCGTGAAAAATTGGACATGACTGGAAAAAAACTGCACAGAATCGGAGCATTTGGGTTCAAATCCTACTTCTGATGCTTGCTAGCTGTACAACTTTGGGCAAATCCTTGAATATTCTTGGACCTAATTTTCTTCAGCTATTAAAAGAGGGTATTTGCTTATGTGACCTTTGAGATCTTTCTAGCTCTAAATCTATGATCCTAATAGGTCCACAGGCACACGACTATCAAATATCAGAATCTTGAATTCAAGGTTCCTGACACTAAATCCAATGCTCTTTCTACTATGTTTTCCCCTCATTAATTAGAATACACAAAAAATACATAAAATTTCACTCCCTGTCCCCCCAAAAAGTCCTAAAATAGCATTCAATTCTTTCTGCAATACTGGCATTTCTGTTAAGTATAAAATGGCATTAGAGTAAAAACATGATTTTATCTTTATTGATAATGCTTCCATTTCTGTGTTACTTTATCATCTTCAAAGTACTCTTCTCCATTATCTCATCTGATTCTCAGAAAACCACTACAGGTTTAAGAGGGTACATATTCTTCCCACGTTACAGATGGGGAAACAAAGATTCAAAGGTTACCTCTCAGATTCTTGAACTGTAGTTGTTCTTTGCAAAACACTGATGCTGTATTCTTTTATAAAAGCAGCTCTGTGTGTGTGTGTGTGTGTGTGTGTTCCTCCCAACATGCATTTCACTATATTCATTTATTTGGTGTTGTCAATGTTCCTTTTCCCTTCATTGCTACCTTTAAAGATAACATCTACCTTTCATGGTAAAGAAAATGCAATCACATACACACACACATACACACACACACACACACACACACACACACACACACACACACACCTCCACTTGCAGAAGCCAAAGAAGTGTGAATCTCCCAACCTCTAAACATAGCCCTAATGCTGCCTTTTGTGACATATTTTGTCATTCAAAAGCAGCCTTGGATGATGGAGGTTGAGAAGTTACAGGAAGAAGAAGAAAGATAGGGAAGGTGGGTGTCAGGAGCAAAGAAATGAAAGACTGCTATGAGAGATTCTTGTTCTACAAACTCTAGGTAGAACTGCAAGGGACCTCACAGAATCAAAGGATCCCATTCCCTTTCATTTTGCAGCTGAGGGAACTGAGGTCCAGGTAAATTAAATGACTTTTCCAAAGTCACACAAAAAGGAGGAAGGACACTGATGATTGGGCGAACCATAGGGTCAATGAGCAAATTAAGTTCTTTCATTTGTAAAAGGAGTTGGACCAGGTGATGCCTAAGGGCCAACCCTTACAAATATAACAGTCCATAATTCTGTGAAGTGACTTGCCTACAACTATGATATCAGTCAGTGTCAGAATTGGCATTAGGACCTGTGGCTTCTGACTCCTACTACAAGATGCTACACCCGCTGTTTTTGAAAAGAACCATTGGCAGAATCACTCTGCCCACCTCTGCTTGCAACAGAGAAATTGATCACACTGAGGAGCTCATTCAATCCTCCCTGGACAGTTTTTTAAAAGGGTCTTGGGCCATCCAAATCATCACAGACACCACACACACCAAGTCCCTCAAACTGGAAAAAGGCCAACAAGATAAATATTAATTAGATGTTCTTAATGTTTGCTATAGCTGACATATTAGTTTTAGGTCAAATTTACGACAAAGGAGACTTGTCTTTTGCTGTGCTAGGTGCATACTTTATAATGCATTGGGGCCCCTTATATAATCAATGAGCAAAGTGCATTTATGGTCATTTTTAAAAGAACTTTATAAAGGACACAATATAGTGGAATAAGAACTGAACTGGATGTTAGGAGACCTGGGTTCTAGTCCCAATTGTGCAATTTACTAGCTCTGTGACCTTCAAAAGTTACTTCCCTTTCTAGACCTTAATTCCCTCCACTCTCAACTAAGGTGGTTGGACTAGACAGTCCCTCAGGTCCCTTCTTGGTCTAATATCTGATGACTGACATAATAATTTTGCCATTATAATACAGTATAGAAGTTAATAGTTTCTTTTACATCATATTGTTGCCCATATCTATGATTTATTTGATGTCAAGTCATTGGTCAAGAATGTAATGCTCAATTATAAAATTGTTATAAAATCATTCCTACGGGAAAATGAGACCTGCTTTACAACAATCTGTTTTACAGTGCAATTTCAAGAAATGGAAGAATATAGGGACTGCCCATGCATGGCACTCTGTTCAAAAGAGTATTAAGCAAGGGTAAGTGGGGAAAGGAAGACCGATGAGTTAGAGAGGGGTCATCACCTGAGTTCAACATTCAGAAATACTGTGTATAAGCCAGTGCTGGCTGCCATGACTGGGCAGGACCTTAGGTTCTTTGGGCACAAGGCCAAAGGCACAGTGGAAAGAAATTTTCGGGAATCTGAACTAAAGTTCCATCAGATGAACTGAGATTTTCACCCCCTGCCAACAGCATGTCTTTCACTCAGGATTAATAACCTCCTTAATGATTCATTGGATAAAGAAGGCAAATTGCATTTCAAGTGGCTTTACACAGCACTTCTTTTTTCTCCTCCTTTCTTCCCCTTCCCCCTTGGACATCCTAACCCTTTTTCTGCCCCCTATCCCAATTCCTCCTACATAGGAGCTGCTTAGCAAATAGTTGCTGATTGTTTGGCAGTCAATTTCCATCCCACTGTGTTACTATCTATGGTGTCAATGTCCCAGGATGGCTGATTAAAAGGATATGGCAACCACTGATCTTATGAGAGTGTCTACTTCATAAAGTTCCCACTTTTAAGCTTTATAGTACAGGCCACTGCATAAAACTTTCCATGAGATAAACACAGCATAGGGGAGCACAAATACAGACACAGAGATGGTAAGGAAAGCCACCCAGGTAGCCAGATTCCTCAGGGGTACAGACTTTGTCATAATGAGTTCTCAATTCATATTCTTGTTCCTCCTTCTGTCAATATATTCAACTTTACAGAAAGGTATGTTGACCAGTATAGGATTGGTCTGATTCTAATTCATCCCAATGGGCCTGATATTCCCCTATTTTTATAAGTCGTCCACTGGAAGCCTCAAATTTAGGGACCCATGTCCTCAATAGGATTATTAACTGCTGACTTCCCTTGCCAACAGCACACCTGCCCTGCTTCCTTGATTGTGGTAATCTATTCCCCAGTCATGTATCATCTCTAACTCTAATGACCTCTCTTCCCATCCTCCCTCACTCCAAATTGAGCCATTATGTGTCTCACTTGGTAAAGACCAGCTCTCAGCTAGCAGTCACTTTGGAAAAGACTTGGTCAATTAGTTCAAATTGCAATGTTTATGGTTGATAGAAGATTGATGCATTCCCCCTCCATGGGGCTTTACATTGTAGCAGAGAACAATGTCTTAGCCCAAAGAAATGCATGATTGCTGTAATTTTATTCATTTTTTAAATGACAAGTTCAATGCTAGCAGGGCCAGTGAGGGAAATATATAAAAGAGGTGTTGGGAGGAAGGTCAACAGGACTTCCTCCTGTCCTCAAATAGGACAGTTCATAGGTGTCTACTCACTCAGCCTATGTGTAATTCTGGCTGTAATGCTCCCCCATCTATATGATCATAACAGGACAAATGATTTTCTTACAGCAATTGTTTCTACAAGGCTTGGCAAGCAGTTCTGCATGATAGATTCCTTCCATTTGAAGCTGCTGTAGCTTTAAACAAATTACCTGATTTTAAAATATTACCAGAGAGCTGATGATTAGCCCAGAGCCTCAGGACATTATTTTTCTCCTTTGGAAACAGGTGTGGCCTAATTTTTTTTTCATGTGGTTCTTTGAAAGGCATCTTAGCTGGCTTTTTGGTTTAGGGGAGGGGAAAAATGACAATCTTTTCAGATGGGGATGAAATTTCTGGACCAGAAAAAAATAAAATAATATTTTACATCTGAAAACAAGTCTCTATCTTTATTACACACACACACACACACACACACACACACACACACACACGTACACATACACACACATACACACACATCTGCTGCTCATGTGCTACCCATGGCTTAATAATGCCTGCATACGTATATGCTATTTATCTTCCACCTCCTCCCTTACCCCTCAAAAAGGGCCTCCTTCATGCTCTAATCTATACCAGTTTATGCCTGTCATATCCTGGAGACCTGGCTCAGGAGATAGCTGCCTCCAGTTAGACTTCCAAGATTTAACCCTTTCCTCCATTTCTACAGCAAATAGGATTTCAGTGAATACTACTGTCTGGTTTTTTGCATCTCAGGACAGACTACCTGTAGCTTATAGTATCTCTGGAAAGATATCACTCATTACAGCTAGAAGGGATGTCAGAAATAACTTAGTTGAGCCATATTTTTTGACATATGAGAAACTGAGGCCAAGAAGATAAGTCACTATCCTGTTGTCCCATAGTGATTCACTGCTAGATTTGGGACTAGGAGGCAGATGGGATGCCCATTTGAGTACTCTCTGATGTAAACCATGATAGAGAGAGTGGAGTTATGTATTGGAAGACTTTAGGATTTGGGGTCATGGACTAGTTGTGTGACAGTATGAACTCTTCATCTGTTAAAAAAAGTAGGGATAATACTTAGGGCTATTCTAATGAGAACTACTATGAAGGTCTAAGTTGCACAGAATGCTTGGAAGCACAGAATGCTATGCCCAGGACTCCACTGCCAGTGAGACTGTGTTTGCTGGATTTAGGGTGATTGCATCATGAGGCTTCAATGACTGGAGCATGAGAAAGTACCTCAGTCTGTGCTAAAATCATGATCACAATGAGAAAAGGACATGATCTCTCTGAGAACACAGTGTTTTTAGGGCAGCTAAGTGGTGTGGTGCACTAGCCCTGGACACAGGAGGATCTGAGTTCAAACCCAGCCTCAGACAGTTACTAGCTGTGTGACTCCTGACAAACCACTTAACCCCAGTTGCCTTAAAAGAATATAAAAGTACAATGTCTTCTAAGGAATTATACCTACAAAATGTAAGGATCCAAATAATCAAAAAATCTGGGTTCTGTGTTTCAGATTTGCTACTAACGAGCTGTTTCACCTTGGAAAAATCAATTTTTTCTGGGTCTAAGTTTCTTCATCTAAAAATGTAAAGTTTGAATTAGCATGCCTTTCTTACTTCTCCTAAATCTATTCTTTTCCTTTATCATGACTTCCATCCCTCTACTTTTCTTAATCCTTCTCTGACTTAATTTTCCTCCCTTCCCAATCTTTACTCTGTAATAAGCCAGTTCAGTTCCACACTAATCTCTCCTCCTGGATCTCTCACTCCCTTGTCCTATTACCACTCATATCTTGCCAGACCCAACCTTAGATTCCTCCCAGTGTCCATCTTTTACTCATGTGCTGCTAAATGGTGCTAGTTAAAGTAATACAAACAAGCTGGCTGTATACGCTATAAATTCATGCCATCTGTCCTCTTAGCAGAAAGGCAAAACTTTTACTCCTTTCCAATTAATTCCCTAATCCACTTGCCCTAAAATTGCCCCTGAAACCTTCTCTTCTCTCCCCAAGCCTCCCACCCCCAATCCTGCCCCACCCTCTCCATGAAATCCTGCACAATGAAAAAAATGAGAACGTTTGTTGTTGATTTCTCTTTATCTTTGTATCTTTATCTCTACTTTTTTGTTGTTTTCCCTTCTCTTTATCTCAAAGCCCTCGACGTCTTCTTTCATTCTCTTCTCCTTTGCTCCAGATTCTTATAACAAGATGTCACTTCTCCATGATCCCACCCAATGATCCCCAATCATTCTCTCATCTTTCTCCAACAAATTCCCACCCTCTTCTCGAATCTCCATCTCTTCCTATGTAGTGATTCCTTTACTATTACCTTGAAAAAAGTCTAAGTCTCACACTTAATGCCTTCAAAAACGAATGGCTGAACCCTATGATTCCCTCAGGTGACCATCCTATACTTCTCCACCTTTTCCTAGCCACATTCTTGAAAAACGTTGTATACTTCTGTTGCCTCTACTTCCTCTCCTCTCACTCTCTTCAATCCTTTGCAATCTGGCTTTGCTTCACTCCTCTGAGACTGTTGTCTCCAGAATAACTCTCTGCTCTGGATTTTCCAAACACTAGTCTCCTGGCTCTCCTCCTTCCTGTCTAATGGCTCCTTTCCAGTATTCTTTGCTGGTTCATCATCCAAGTCATAACCTTGAATTATGGATATATCCCAAGACTATGCCCTAATCAATCTCTCCCTCTCCCTCTCCCTCCCTCCCTCCCTCCCTTCCAACCTTCCTCCCTCTCCACTCACCTTTTAAACAATTCAGTCCTGGGCTTTGAGTGGCCTCTTACTCTCAAAATACCAAAAATAAAATTAATTATCTTTGTCTCTCCCCAAACCTGTCCTCTATTGAATTGCCCTATCTTTGTTACTGTTTTTTGAGTTGCCCATGTTCACCATCTCAACACTATCCTCACCTCACTGTCCCTCACCCCACAAATCCAATCTGTTGTCACATCTCACCATTTCTACCTCCACACCATCTCTCACCCTTGACCCTTTCTCTCTACTCACACAACGACCACCTTAGCTCATGGCTTCATCACCTCTCACAGGGACTATTAGAATGACCTGCTGATTGGTCTACTCCCACTGGATTTGGAGTCTGAGGTCTTGGGTAAAAATGTGCCATTATCTGCCATTGAACTCCTCTAGACCTCAGTTTTCTAATAAGTAAAATAAGAGGGTTGGGCTAGATGATCCCTGAGCTCCTCTTTCCCACTAAATCTATGATCTGGTTTCCCTTATGCCCCCAGTGCCTCACAACTATTTGACTCCAGATTTATTTCTCCAAGGGGTTTGGAGATAATTCCCTGCACAAAAGAAATTTTAAAGGGCAGGGAGTGGGACTAGAATTCAATTGTAGTAAGGGGAGACATCAGCTCAACATATGGGAGAGAAAGTGAACTAGATGCGCATTAAATATTTAGCCAGATTTGAGCAGCCTAGTCAGCATCTGCCTCAGGCTTTAGCAAAGGTAAGCCGTAAGTGTCCATCAGGTGAACAGCTAAGAAGGTGTCTACTGTTCAGGGGGAAGTGATTCAACTTAGCAAAGATGTTTGGCTTCTGAATGTTAGCCTAATAATAATCATAAATAATCAAAGATGTTTATATAGCACTTCGAGTTTGCAGGGTCCTGTACATACTGTATTTTACCTCCTTTAATCCTCACAATAACAGATGAGATAGGAGTTATTTTTATCCCCATTTTATAGATGAGGAAATAGACTGAGCAATTAAGTGTCCTGCCCAAGGTTACACAGCTACTGTCGGAAGCGAGCTTCGAAGTCAAGTCTTCTTGACTCCAAGGCCATAGAGCTTACTAAACATCAAAACCTCCTTAAAGGGTGCTGGACAGATTGATAAGGCAATCGTGTGGGAAGGGGGAAGGAGTGTGTGTGTGTGTATGTGTGTGTGTGTGTGTGTGTGCTCACGCACGTGCATCTAGTTGTTGAACAAAATCCCTGAAGTTTATCCCATTCAAAGGAACATCACCAGCATCAAAGTGTCTGGGACATAGTAAGCTCTTACAAATAAATACTTTATCTAGTTACCTATCTATACCTATCCATACATCCATTTAGCGATCAAAGTGGCCACTTTTGGAAGACCACAAAGCTGCCCTCAGAGAAAGGGACTCCTCAGGAATTTCCTTCAGAAATTTCCATTAGAGCTAAATTAATAGTTAGGAAGAAAAATTCAACCTCAATACTATAAAGTCTCATCATTTTCCAACAAAAGTCATATTACCTGGGTTGACTTTTGTTTGCAGACTTGCTTTGGAATAGTTTGGGCTGTTTCCAAAATTCAAGCCTACCCCAAAGGACCAAGACTGACTGCCACCATGGATATTCAGGAATATTGAAGACATTTTCAGTGAGGAGTCCCATAGGAGGCAGGGCCAACAATGGCCCCAGAGGCCTTGGTATGTGAGGATCAACCCAGGGCTAAATGTTTAGATTATGATGTATTTATTAGAAAATCATCCTCACTGGGAGGTATCATAATACAAGGAAAAGGGTTTTGAATTTACTCTCAGTGGATCTGGACCTGGGTCTGAACCTCAGCTCTCCCACTTCCTGGCTGTGTGACCTTGGGCAAGTTACTTAACAAGTCTCCGTTCCTTATCTGTGAAATGAGAGGGCCCGCTTTAATGGCCTTTGAAGTCTCTCCCAGATCCCAGATCTGGAACTATGATCCTATCATCTAACTTGAACCTCACTTCTTAGCAAAATGGGGGTGGGGGCAGGGGAGGGGGAGTGAGATGTATCAGAATGGATAACCCTTGTCTCATTTTAATGAACAGGAAGGATTAGATCAAGAGAAGAACAAATGATTACTGTAGCAATAAGAAATATTTGCTGTTTTCAAGATTCCTCCATTCCCTTTCAAGGTCACCTCAGCCAGTCAGGGAAAACTGTTATTAATTACAAAGGTGGTGCTTAGTTTGGATAAAGAGGATAAAGATTAGCCTCTGGTCCGGAGGTCTTTGAAGATACCTCCAATTAAGAAATCCCTGAGGATACTGGGAAACTCAGAATGGCTAATGAAAAGTACCTCCAAGGTTGCTGGACTTTCCCCTTCTCACGCTCCTCCTACAGGCAGGACCTTGGAGGCTGTGCTCCTGTGGATTCCCCTAGTCATTCAGAGTTAACAAAAGAGGACTCAGTTCCAAGTTGAAGGGCTGATAAGTTGAGGCAGAATGAGAGCATTTCTTTCCAAAGCATCTCCCCAAACATGTGAGAGCTTTGTGAAGTTGTGCTTGGTGGGTGATGATAGCCCAAGATTCCTTGGTTTTCTCCACCACCTCATGGCAGTGGAGGAGCTGGGGTGCTGGTTACTATGGTTGAGAGGAACAAGATCTGGTGACTGGGTAATTGGATATTTGTGTATCTCCAAGCAGAACTGATAGCTAGAAGCAGGTACGTGGCTGAGTGAATAGAATACTTGGCTTGAAGTCAGGAAGATCTGAGTTCAAATCTGACCTCAAACACTTACTAGCTGGAGGACCCTGGACAAGTCACTTAACCCTGTTTGCCTCAGTTTCCTCATCTGTAAAATGAGCTGGAGAAGGAAATGGCAAAACCGCTCTAGTATCTTCACCAAGAAAACTGCAAATGAATTTGGACATGACTGAACAAGAATATAGAACTCACCCTGAACATCATGGTACAGGGGCAAGAGCACTCACTGGCTCTGGGGTCAGAAGATCTAGGTTTAAATCTTGCCTATCTGGTCCTGGACAAGTCACTTAACCTCATTGGTATTCAATTTCCTCAGTAAAACAAAGGATTATGACTGGATGGCACCTGAGCTCCCTTCTAATTCTAAATAAATGGTCCCATAAAAGAAATCTGTCTTCAGATAGCATACCCTCCATACTTCATCCTCACCTTCCCTCTAACTGTCCTTCTATCCAATACCCCTCCTTCAATTCAATAAACATTTATTAAGTGCCTATTGTATGCCAAGTACTGTACTAAGTTCTGGAGATACAAAAATATTTCCTGCCCTCTAGAAGCTTATATTCCATTGTGGGGGGTGTGGAGGAAATTATCATATAGATAATTAAACACAAAACAGATGCAAAATAAATACAGAGTGATTGTGGGCAAGAATTGCTAGCAAACTGGGAGTACTTGTGCTGAACCTTGAATGGGTGTCAAGATTCCAGATGAGTGACCCTGCTTACTAGCTGGGTGACCCTGGACAAGGAAGGATGTGGTTTGAGGCATGATCCTAGAGGGTAAATAAAATGCTATACTGGACCATGCCTGATGCTATGGAATGAAACCAAAAAGGCAAAGTTGGAACCCTAAAGGAGACTGTAGACAGCACAGAGTAGGTCCAAAAAATCCCTACAAAGGGAACAAAACTGTGTTTTAACAGAAAGTTTGCCTCACACAAGCTCTCCACCTGAGACAGACTGCCAACATTCTTTTACAGTCACTGCACATTAACCATACACTCTCCATACTTTACTGGATCAACATTCCTGTAAAGAAAAGATCTTTGCAGTAGCATTGCTTGAGAGGGCAGACCCAACTAAGCTCTAGAGGTGGGTGCTCTGGATAGCCAGGGAATAACACTTTCTGGCCACTTCTAAACCAAGATGCCTATGTGGTCCAGTCTCTTCCTCTTTCTCCTCCTCCTCTTCCCCCCCCCCACCCCTATTTGTTCTCTACCCCTGGTACCCTGGACTCTGATAAGTAAGTTTTTACCTTGTGTTTCTTGAAACCAGGCCTTCCCATAATTTCCCTGACATTTCCAAATCACACCACCTGATTTGTACTACTCCCTTTCCATCTCCCCTTTATATGTTGTTCACACACACACACACACACACACACACACACACACACACACACACACAAACACACACACTGGACTATAACATGAAAGAAGTGTCTATCTTAGTAGACACAATACAATGTCTGACATATAGAAAGTGCTTAATTTATACTTAAACCATTAATTCATGAAGAACTAGAGTAGATACAAAATGGGGAGCAAATCCAGGAAGGGAGTGGGGATGATCAGAAACTAACTTGGCTGGATTGAGGGGCCAGCCCTCTTTCCTTTTGGTGAAGGTTCCCAGCCTTTTAGTTCTTACACTGTGAACTTTGGCAGAGATGGGGAAAACTCAGAATGGAGAAGGAGAGGGAAGACCAGATAGAGAAGTCTCTTCCAATCCAAAGGCTTCATCAGGAAGATTTCACTTATATATTCACTTAATATCCATCCATTCAATTTCATGTCTTTATAAAGCTTTATCGTTGTGCTTGGAAGCTATGGTAAAGAAGAGAAACTGAATTTTGGACTTGCATAGGAAGACTTTCAGTTCAGATGCCACTTCTGACACTAGCTGTGTTACCTAATGAGTCACCTAACCTCTATGTGTTTCAGGAAACTCCTCATGACATATCTACTACAAACCTCACTGAGTTACCATGTGTAAATCGCAGATTCTTTAGTATTACATACTACTACATATTACATACTACATTACATCCTTTAGTATTGCATACTACTATTCTCAGTGGTTTGGTAGATGTGACAGAAAACACAACCCTGGGCCTTCTGGTGGTTAAATAATGCTGTTAAAGGGGGCATTATTTAAAATCCATACTGACAACCTACCTGGATATATTTTCTATAATACCGAATACAATCTGTAGCCTAGGAAAGGGTATACTGACAAATGTGTAACAACTGACTGTCTAAAAACAGAAAATGTATGCAAGACACACGGTTAAGCTTAATCCTCATTATGAATACTTTCCCCATTACTTTCTTAAGTTTAGACAATCAACAAAATAGTAAATCAGGATCTGATTTGTGGCATTTTCTGAGTTGTGATTGCTCACACTGAAAATCGAACAATTGGTTCATGAGACCAGAGACTCCCCTGAACCTGATACTGCCTCAGTATGCCACCCTACACCACAGTCAGCTTCACTTCCAGGCTCATGGAACTGTTTGGATCTTTATCTATTCAGATTCATAGCTCCAAGTTCCAATCAATATGGTTCTACACAAGACCAAACCAGATGACACATGATGTCAAAACAAAGCTATTTAATTAAAACCAAATGGTGAAGTAATAAGAAAGAATTGGCTGAAGAACTAAATGCTCTTGGCACCCATCACCAGATGGCTGCCACCCTGTCTCCTGGGAACTCTAGTTTACTCCCAATTAAAACCTCTGTAGCTTCAGCACAGCAGGAAAAGTGTTAGCTCCTCAAGCATGGCAGGCTCTGCTTAGCCACTTTCCTTTCCATATTGCCACTGCAGCAGCCTGGGGAATGTTAGTTTGTCAGGATAGCAACTAGAGAATGTCTTTTCTCTTGGAAGAGCAATAGCTTTGGAAACCCTGTTGACTCCTCTAAGGAGCCAGAGGGGAAACCTCTGGCAACAAACCTCTTGCCCCATATGGCCCTGTCTCTATCGTCTCCAAGGAATGATTCCCCTTGCTGGCTTTGCTGCCTTTGTGTATATTCTCAGCATTGTCTGAACCCGTCATTTCTTCTAGCCTCTCTGATCTCCAGTCCTCAGCTATAGCAATTCTCAGCTCTCACCAATCCTATATGATGTCTTCTCTTTCTTGCTCTCTTAAATAACAAAAGCTAGCCTTTATATAGCACTTTAAGGATTGCAAAACACTTCACAAATATTACCTCATTTTATCCTTAGAGTAACCTTGAGAAGAGGGTATTATTTTCTCATTTTACAGGTGAGGATACTGAGGCAAACAACAGTTAAGTGACTTTACCATAGTTACTTAACTACTAAGAGTCTGAGGTTGGATTTGAACTCAGGTCTTCCTGACTTCAACTCTATTCACTGAACCACCTAGCTGTCTCTTTTTATTTTGAGAACAAACAATACGCCTAACTCAAAGGAGTCCATCACTAGGTGACCTTACCACACTGTGAAGGTCACGCACAGGCTTCTGGGAGGCATTGTCCAAAATGAATTTACTCTAAAGAATGAGGCTATCTTAGGCCCAAAAATCATAGGAACACATTGTACAGAGAAAATAAAGGCCATTCACATTGAGAAGCCTCCACTTCTCCGTTTCTCCTCATTTCACAACCCCTTGATTTCATCTTTCCATTCCCTCCTTCACTCCAATCTCTGATAAAATGTCCCTTTTCCTTGTCCATTCAACTTCTCTCTATAGGTTTATTTGATCCATTCTCCTCCCATCCAAAGCCAGAACCCTAGCCCAGTTCCCTTGGACTCCAAATCTAGCGTTCTTTTCCTATTTAATTGTTCAATCTTTTTAGATGTGTCTCACTCTTCATGACCCCTTTAAGGTTTTCTTGGCAAGGGTACTGGAATGGTTTGTCATTTCCTTCTCTAGCTCATTTTACAGATGAGGAAACTGAGGCAAACAGGATTAGGTGTCTGGCCCAGGTCCACACAGATAAGTGTCTGAGGTTAGACTTGAACTCATCTGACTCCATGCTTGGCACTTTATCCATTGTACCAGATGGCTTTCCCCTCTTTCCCTATACTAAGAGGTGGGGCAGCTCGGTGGTACAATGGATAGAGCACCAGTGCAGGAGTCAGGAGGATCTGAGTTCAAATCTCACCTCAGACACTTGACACGCACTAGCTGTGTGACCTTGGGCAAGTCACTTAACCCCAACTGCCTCATCCTGGGTCATCTCCAGTCATCCTGATGAATATCTGGTCCCTGGATTCAGATGACTCTGGAGGAGAAGTGAGGCTGGTGAGCTGCACAGCCCTCCCTCACTCAAAGTCAAGTGCAAGCCATGCCATTATTTCTCTGATGGCATGGTCTTCTTTGGCAACGAAAGATGAACACACACACATACCAAGAGGTAATATCCTGTCATCCCAAGGTTTCTGTGAAAGCTAAATGAATTAATATATGCTTTAAGTATGATAAAACCATTCACATGTCTTGTCATCCCATTAAGTTATTATTGTCCACTGACATATGTCAGGGAACATGGCCCTGACTGGATGGGCCACAGCCAACACCTAACACGGTACCTGCACATAGAAGGCAATTAACGAATACTTGTTGACTGACTGAACCTCTAAATTTTAATGGTTAAAAGAGGATTTAGGATTTAAAAGCAAAACTGTGATTTCATTGATAAAAAGAATTTCCAATGAAGGAACTCCTTCTAGAGAATTTTCTTCATTGTACAAGCTGGGGCACTGAGACTGGTCCACAATCAGTCAATAGAGACAGTTCTTCCAGATTCTACATCTACTAAATCAGTCTGCAGAGGGGAAGAGAAGAAAATTACAGAACATGGGAGGGTAAATTCAGTGGTAAGGGAAAGTTTCTGGGTCCTAGGCAGTGGGAAGACTGAGGGAGGGAATGCAGATCTTAGAACACAAGCTCCACCTGCCACACAATTTTGTGTTGACAGCAGCTCCCAAGTCCCCATTCTCACTCACCATAAATCTGCTGCAGACTAAACAACTCTTCCAGAGCCAGCCAGGGCACCTATTTGAAAAGAAATGTATGTAAGCACCACCTCCCACTCCCTTGAAGCTCCAGGGTTCCTTTCACTGTTTTGCAGAGCCTTCAAAAGTCAATCAAGCCATTTGGGCATTTGGAATGGAGTCAGTATTGTTCACGGCTTTCTACTGTACAGGATGTTTGGGGGCAGCATTAAGCTGAGCTTAAGCTGTTTGCATCCTGGATTCAGAACAAAAAATAGAATTCCTGAGCACTCAGTTCTTCGGTTGAGTAAACAGAATAGAAGAGTGCCCCCTCCTTCCGCTCCCCCCACCTCCTACCCCCAACCAAGCCCTTCTGGTTAAAAATGCCAACAGTGAAGAATGCCCAATAGACCCTAAGTTTAGGAGAAGCTGGAAGGAGCTGATTAGGAGTATTTGAAGGAAAATGCAAGCTGCTGGCAACAGCTGAAATGGTCCAGGTTATCTAAGGAACCAACTGGACCCCTTCCAGGTGTGTGACTCCTGGCATCAGCCACAATCAAAAGGGAAAATTACTCCCACAGCAAGCAAATTGAACAAATGATAAGTTCCTGATAAGGTCAGAAAACATTTTTCTTGCCTCCTGTTGTGTTTAACACTGAAGTCCTCAGAATAGAAGCTCAGTCACTTGCTTGCTGTGTGATCTTAGTCTGTTGGCTCAACATTTGTGGGGTCTTTCTCTCATAAATAAAACAATTTTTTTAATTAAAATTAAATTAAAAATTAAATTTTTTTTAAAAAATAGAATAAAAACAGTTAGGTATGTCCTATCCAAACTTTAAGTTTCCAGTACCATGGATCATAGATATAGCTTGCTGTGTTCTTCCTTTGTTTTCAAAACAGACCATGGCATCAAAGAAATGATGACATGACTTGCACTTGATTTTATTTTGAGTGAGGGAGGGCTGTGCAAGGTCAGCAACCTCACTTTCTCCACCTGAATCATCTGGATCCAGTAACGAGATATTCATCAGGATGACTCATAGGTATAAAGTGGTACTGAGTTAGGAAGGTGTGGTCAAGGAAGGTCCTGACTGATGTGTGATCCTGGGCAACTCACTTAATTTCTCAGGCCTTCAGCCAACTTTCTAAGAGAATAAATTAAACAGTTATCTCTCCATTTTGGTATAGAAGTGTCCTTCCAGGAATTCTTTTTAGACCTATGAAACAACAACCTATGAACCACAAAAACTTGCCTTACCCTGGTTTATCGGCTATGAATTTCCATATTCTCTACCTCCTGTTAAAAAATTTAAGAAAATAAAATCTAGAGATTATCTGGTCCAAACTCCTCATTTTATTGAAGAGGAAACCAGAGAAGTTAAATTCCACATTCAACATCACACAGATAAGCAATCACATTGACCTGAGATTCAGACTCCTGGTCCCTGAGTCCAAGATCAACTCCCTTTCTACTGCACTGTGTTTGACAGTAAAAGAGTCAGCTTTGGGATTTAGGCCTAACCGACCATGGTGCTTTCTTAGAGTTGACTGAGAAGACAATTTGCCCTTGTCTTCCACCTTCCACCATGTTCTATCCCTTCCTGATCACCGACTTCCAACTCAGAGGAGCCTTCTGAGACTGCTGAGCAACCTGGGTCCTTGCCAATAATCTTTAACTAGCTTTCACTGTCTTCAGGGAAGCCCAATTCTGTCATCCACTCTTTATTTCTCTCCTACCCTCTATCTCTATGGAATCTCCACAAGAGTTTATTTCTAAGGTTCCAAGGAGGTAGACAATATAAAAATTCATCAATGCCAAGCCAGGGTAAGGCATTTTTTTTTTGGTTGAACCTATGATTTCATTGATCTAGAGAATTCCTAAGAAGGGTATTCCCTTTACCAAAACAGAAGGTAACTATTTACTTAATTTAAAGAATTAGAGAGTTATCTTAAGCCCTAAGAGGTAAAGTGATTTCCTCAATGCTACAGAGTCAGTCTGAGTTAAATGCAGGACTTAAACCCATATCTTCCTGACTCAAGACTGTCTCTTTTTAAAAGAAGTCTACCTAGTCCCAGCCTACATGGCTTTTAAAGCCCAAAACTGTTCTTTCTAGTTGTATTTCCCTAACCTAACGTGGCCCATCATGACACTCCCTAGCCCATGAGGTAGGTGATAATGTCACTGTACTCTGTCTTGCTTTGACCATATCACTCCTCACCTGGCTATACTATTTTTGGACTTTGTTTTCACTCTGCCACCATGCCCCAGAAAGCTCATTTCTGGAAAAAACTGCATCCCTGAGCAAGACCCCATCAGCCTCACCTCATCTCTACCCTCTATCCTGTCCTATTGGAGAGTAGGGCCATGAACTCTAAAACCTCTATTTAATGAGGGAGTTCAGCTCAAACAGCTCCTCATTCCTCACCTGGATACACTGTTCTGAGACCTCTCTGACTTTTCCACCATGCCCCTGAGTCAGATACCAAGACTATATATAGGTCTGAACCTGGGCAGGTTCATTAGCTTCCCTTGCCACAGAATGACCAAGTCCTAACCCTGTACATAGGTCTAATATATCCATATATAGGTTCTCAATTAAGAGTACAGGATGTTTGTTAGGGATGTAATAGAGAACAATCATGCTAGAGTCTGGCTTGAACTGGACAGCTTCATGAGAGTCACCTTGGAAGAAGCCTGTTAAAATTCTCCTCTAACTTGGGATGAGTCATATTTGACACTCCTAAACACTTTGAAGAGTTTATTAGCTATGGGTCAAAGAGGGAAGAATGGAGAGAAAAAGAGAGAGAGAGAGAGAATCACTCCCAGAAATACATTTCACTAGCTCAACAGGGAGAAAAAAAGGAAAGGGAAAGGGGAAAAGAGAGAAAGAATAAGTAGAGGGAGGGAAGACTAAGGAAGGAATTAGGTCTAAGCAAAAAAGAAACTAAGGATATAGGAAAATAATTCTAGTTCTTTTTGGGGTGGCAAAGAATGGGCATCAGAGGGTGAATGACCGGACCAGTCATGGTACATACATGTGATGGAACACTATTGTGCTCAAATAAATGATGAAGCTGGTTTCTGAGAAACATGGGAAGACTTATATGAACTAACACAGAGACAAGTGAACAAAACCAAGAGAAATTGTACAATGACAATAAAGTGTCAACCAGACCAAACTGACCTAACCTGTGCGAAATTGAACAAAGTAAGCTAGAGACAGGAGAGTCAGGAATCAAACAGAAATTTAATTTCAAAGTGAGGGAAATGACTTGCAAGCAAGGAGGGAACAAGACCCACGTGTTGGGGTCTCTTCCCTAGCCGGGGACCTGTCACAGTATGGGGAGAGCTCAGTCCTTAGAGCTAGGTCTATGCAGTGAGCTGTAGCCCTGACAATGAGGGATAACAGCAACAAATGAGAGAAGCTTGATTCTTAGCAGGGCTTCAGAACATGGTTACTTGTTCAAACCGTCCAGTGCTTGTCATAGCTCAGAGAACACCTGGTGCTGGGCAAAGCAATACAATAGTTATGTGATTTTGCCAGAGGGTGAAATCATCCAGAGGGTGAGTACAAATGACTGTTGTTGTGTCAAGTTCATCTTGCTTGCTGTGCCTCAGTTCTGGAAAACAGGGTGTCTCCTAATATCCTGATAAAAGATAAGCAACCTTGAAAGAAAAGGGACTTTGATCTGCATACTGACTAACTATGATTCCAGAGAACTAATGAAGAAACATGAAAACGCTTTGATAGAGAGGTAAAGGACAGAGTGCAGAATGAGACATATGTATGTATGTAGTTTTGAATGGATGTGTATATACATATATCCACAAATGTATGTATGTAGATAGCTAAGATATGGCCACTGTGGGGTTTGTTTTGCTTAACTATACATATTTATAACAGGGGTTTTGTTTTTCTTTCATTCTCAATCAGGGAGGGGTCTGGGTTGAAAGAGACATAAAGCAGATTTTTGCTGATAGAAAAAGAATTTTATTTTTAAAATTTATGTATTTATTTCACTGTCACCCAATAGAGAGTGAAATTTCAAACAGATAAGACACAGGACCATAGACTTAGTTCTACAAGAAATATTAGAGAGTAAACACTCCAATACTTCTTTTACAGATGAGGAAACAAGTTTAGATAAATGAAATTATTTTTTTAATGGATGTAGGTAGTAAGGGTCAAAGGCAGGATTTGAACTCAGAAATCTTCTTGATTCAGAGCCTAAGTTCTCTACCTTCTATGCTGTACTGGACAGGTCTGTTTGAAAAGGGGTAGAGTGGCCAAATTGCAAATGGACAGAGTTCAAAGCAGTGTTCTACAGGCCAAGGGCACACCTGGTTGGGAGCACACCAGGAAAGCATGAGAACAGCAGAAACTTGCCAAGGGCTTTAAGGAGAAGAAAAGGATGGAGAGAAGAAACTGGCGGCACTGCAATAAAGACAAATTTTGCTACTTTTATTCCCCCTGTGCGACCCATCAAAAGTTTATGCCCATTTTATCATCCAAGATTCTTTTTAAGCACCAAGTTCCCAAAATTCACTGGCATCCACAGAGGACAATTCTATTCTAACATATAATGAAGTCATGCTTCTTTTCAACACAGGGCAGCTAGGTGGTGCAGTGGATAGGGTACTCTGCCTTGAGTCAAGAAGACACATCTTCGTAAGTTCAAATCCAGCTTCAGACATTAACTAGCTTTGTGACTTAACCCTGTTTGTCTCAGTTTCCTCACCTGTAAAATGAACCGGGGAAGGAAATGTCCAGTATCTTTGCAAAGAAATTCCAAAGTCACAAAAAGTTGGACATGACAGAAAGAAAAAATGACTGACCTTTTCAGCACAGTAATTTGTACATTTAAGATAATTTTGAGGCAGTTTGGGTGAATGGATGGGGCACCAGGTTTAACAAGACCTGGCTTCAAGTTCCGACTCTGATATGTAATAGTCCCTTGGCAAATCATTTAGACTCTCAGTGGTCTAGTGCCTAGAAGGCAGTTCTCTAAGATTATAAATTGTAAAGGAGGCACCAATGTGCATTGGTAGAGACAACCCCATCTGAAAGTTCTCTGTGACACTAAAATCACAGATCTGATCCTCATACTACTTAGCTTGAGTGCATTAGCAAATGTTAGGATATCAACGTCCTAGGACCCTAACAGAGTGAAAAATTGTAATTGAGTCTACATTTTCTGGTTCCTAGCCTAATTGTTAAATGCTTTCAAAACCTAATTTTGCTATACTGAGAGCAGATAAATACACAGAAGAATCCAAATAGGAATAATCCACAGATTTACCATTGTTCTGGGCTGTTAACCAGCTGATAGACATCTGCATTTTAAATGTTAGAGTTTCTGCTCCCAAGTTAACTCCACTGAGTAGAAGTTTGCATCTTCCACATTCAAGTCCATGAGCAATGTGGTAGATAAACATTTCTACCTTCCTGTTTATGTACATCCACATGTTCAATAATTCACTGCTTGCCATAAGAAAGTCCTATGGGAGGTTTCTAGGGAGTGAGTGCTGAGCAGGTCTGTGAATTCAGATAAGTTTGAAACCCTTACAGTTTGAACTTTCTGCCTTTAATTAAAATCCTAGCCCAGTTCGAAATCATTCTCCCCAACTGAAGGAAGCTTGCTTCTCTAGCTGTCTCTCATGGAAACAAACAGCATTACAAATCACAGGCCTTCTTCAGCACCAACGTGTGCCAACTACTCAGTCATATATGGCCCTGTGTTCTCATAAGGTATAACTACTTCTTGGAAAACAATGCTGAAAAATACTGAAGGCCTTTAAAAAAAAAGAACAGCAGTTCTACAACAGATGTGGAATTTTGCTGTCCATTTACCAGATGTAGTGAGAAGTAAAATTGATTTCTGAAATCATCCTGTCAAAGTCTTTGCTTGATAATTTAGGCAGACTCTGGCCTGCAGGCCAGAGGTTGGGTTCAATAATAACTCACATTTCTATAGGATATATGTGCATCTATATTTCTATATAGCTCCTATATTATATTTAACTCATATGCTATAAGAAGCAAGTTGCTTTCTTCACTATCATTCTGGGAGGTCAGTGATGGAAAATTACCATCTTCGTTTTGCCAAATGG
Organism: Potorous gilbertii; assembly: GCA_028658325.1. Taxonomy (NCBI): domain Eukaryota; kingdom Metazoa; phylum Chordata; class Mammalia; order Diprotodontia; family Potoroidae; genus Potorous; species Potorous gilbertii. The sequence goes on along the minus strand of CM053771.1, from coordinate 263,132,222 downwards.
GAAATTGAGCCCCAGAGAGGGTAAAACAACCTTCCTGGTCACACTTAGGTATTCAAACAAAGATTCAAACCCAAGTTTTCTGATTCCAAAACTAAGCTTTTCTACCTTACTACCTTCTCTGGGGGCCCATCCCAGTTTCAGTTTGAAAACATGGAACCACCACCATAGAGCTCCACATAGGCTTCTCCAGAATTTTTTATCTCCTATACCTCTTCCATATGGACAACAAACCCCAATAGAGTTAGACTAATTCAATGAGAGTGAACATACCTTACATTGCATCTAGAATTAGGTGACAACATGGCTGGTGGGTTGGCTCCTCAAAGCAGGTGAATGGAGAAATTGGCACTTAAAGATGACGTTTAAAATACCTGAGGCTTATACATACCTCAGGCTTGTCTTTTTTTTTAACTTCTTTAATCCTTCAAGGTTATCTTGAATATTCATTTTGATTTTTTTTTTAAACAATTGAGGATGAAAAAGAATTACTCAGAGTGACTTGTTCTGGGCCTTATACATGCTACCACAACCAACCACCAATCTGCTCCCATTATCCTGATCAAGTAGAATAAACGTTTCTCCAAAGGAAATGATCCTTGCATTACTTTCATCGAGGATAGTAATTCCTTAAGTACATTCTGTCCTGGAACAATTTGAAGGTTGGCATACTCAGATATCCCCTTGTGCTTCCCTATCTGTGATTGATTGTATTAGCAATTAAAGAATGATGTTAATGGGTGCAAGATTCTCAATCTACAGTCAGTGCACAGTCTTTGACTTCATTGTATTCCCCAGTCACAGACCAATGCCTAACCTTGACTATACAGTATTCCTTAATGTCATATTGTTCACAAATAAAGGTCATCAGTAATAGGGAGCCTGGTATGAATTTATCCTTGCTGTGGGCAGGCAAACCCAATGACCCATTTCTTGGGTACCTCATTATCAAGATCACTTCCAGCTCTAAATCTATGATCCTAAGATTTTATGCATTACTGTGTAGTACAATTAAGAGCCAGCATCATAATCCTCTGCTAGATTGTAAACTCTTTGAGGGCTCAGATCTTTTATTTTTCTCCTTTGTCTCTTCCCTACCACCTAGTACAACACTCTGAACACAGAAGTCACTTAAGTGCTTATTGGGATATTTAATTCCCACATAAAATATAGTTTTATACATTAAAATAAACACTATAGCCAATGGAAAAACATCAGGAAGTATTCCTTCCATTCATTGCCCCAAAGATTGCCCCACTTGCCACCATGCATTCCTGAATTTTGGAGCTTTTGGAAAGCCATATAGTCTCAGTATCTCAATCTACCTTTCTGCCTATTAGTGATAAGTACAGTATCATAACAGTAATAGAAATTTATATGGCACTTTAAAGTCTTCCAAGATCTTTAACATATTATCTCATTTCAGTCTCATGAAGTACAAACCACAAGTACTATCCCTGTTTTCTACAAGAGGAAACTGGGGCTCCGGGATAGTAAGTGACTTATCCTTGATCTCACCCTTTAAAAACGTCAGAAGCAGAATGTGAAGCCAGGACTTCCTGATTCCAAATCCAGAATTCACTCCACAACACAATGGGCTTTCAAAGCATGATGTACAGACTTGTACTCACAATGGTAAACTGAGTGACTAAAGAAAAAATGCAAAGTAGAAGCCTGCCAGTTTCATAGGATTTCAGGGTCAATGGACTCAGATTCCTCTTACCCCCATATTGTATATGTGTGTGTGTGTATGTATATCTACACATACATATATGTGTATATAAAGATATGCACATATCATATGCATGTACATACATGTATGCATTTTCATATACACACACATGTATTGCCTACTTAATTATCATAATCAGGAAGAGGATGAGGTGGGTAGATTGATGGATGTGGAGTTAGGAAAACCTGAGTTCAAATCCAGCTTTAGGCACTTACTAGATATGCAATCTTAGACAAATCAGTTAACCAGATTTGCCTCAGTTTACTCGACTGTGAAATGAGGCTAGCAATGCTCCTATCTCACGGTTATTATGAGAACAAAATGAGGTAATATTTGTAAAGTGCTTAGCACAATAGAAGTGCTATATAAATGCTATCTATTATTATTACAATGTCTCCAATTATGCCATTAACGTTCTACTCTTTTCCATTTAGTATTCACTTTTCCTAAGCCTTTGCATGGGAGGAACTCTTTGAGCTATCAGTCATCCATACCTGAATATGAGATTGTCTGATACTTTCCTTTATGACAACTTATAGAAAACAAGACACTGAAGAAAGAGAATTTTTTGAGGGAAGCTTCATTTCGAAGAAAGAAGCACTTTTGTCATCAAGCAGAGCAGGGTCTGTTGTTTCAGAAGTTAGAAAGAAGTCACTAAGAAGTTTGGTAGGTATCTGGAAAGAAGAGAATGGAAAGGAGAACTAACCTTGTAAGCAAATGCTACTGCTTTCAAATTCTTGTGGTGCAGACACCGTTAAGGGTTTCTCTTCTCCTAGAAAGAAGGGATCTGAATTTAGTCTCTCCCATAAATGACACTTACAATACTTCCTCAAGATATTCTATAGTCCTCTTAAAAGCTGATCTGGGAAGAATAAAAAAAAAAAGACTAGGTACTAAGGAGATTAGAGATCATGTTATGTGAGAATTAGTTCAAGAAATTAGGGGTGTTACTCAATTGAGTATCTTACCCTACAGGAAAGTAGGGAGAAGGGAACCAATGCTGAGAGAGGAGAGGATAGAAGGGAGGACAGATTGAGGGAGGGGATAATCAGAATGAAAGCCATCTTGGGGTAGGGGGAAAGAGAAAGATGGGGAGAAAATCTGGGACTCAAAATTTTATGGAAATGCATGTTGACTAAAATAAATAAATCAATACAAATAAAAAATGAGATTAGAGATGTTCAACGTAGATAAGTAAAAATATAAGGCATACTTCATAACTATTTGAAATATCTGAATGCTATAATTTAGGCCCATTAGATCAGACTTTTCACTCAGAGAGGCAGGGAAAATAGCAGAAACAGGTGGTCAAGTAGACAACATACATTCATTAAGCATTTACTATGTGCCAGGCAACCGGTTAAGTACAGATGATATGAATACAACCAAAAAGAGAGTCTCTGCCCTCAAGGAGCTTATACTGTAATGGAGAAAATGTACAAAAGGGAGGTAAGGGAAAGACAGGGAAGGCATCTGCACATTAATATAGTTGGGAAGTCCAGGAGAGAACCGGAAGTCTAACTGGGAGGGGAATGAAACCTGGTTAGCTTGGGCTATCCCAAAAATGGAAGCCCAGGAAAACTCACCAATGGGAGCAAAGGGGGAATCCTCCGTGGCAGAAGTATATTCCAGAGTAAAAATGCCTTAGGTATTGAAGGAACTTCCAAGGTAAGTTGAGTCATAGTAGTGAAGTTCACAAAGGATCAGAAGCAAAGACTGGAATGGAAAAACAGACAGAGAAACCAAGTATGGTGACGGCTATCCATGACTTCAGCCCCTGAGTCCATTCTATCTGTGTTGGGCCTTCTATGATCTAGCCTAGACTGATGCATATGTAAAAGGCTCTAGCTCCCTTTGTCTAATTCAATTTAAAAACCACACCACCCTGAGGAACTGGTGGTCAGGTTTCTATCCTCTGAAAAGAACCAATGTTCTGGGAGCAGTGACAGGTATGCTCCATTTCCTAGAGTCAGATATAAATAAAGGATCCAGTATGTGATGTGTGTATGTCAATTAAATTTAACATGAACTCATTGAGAATTTCATATGTGCCTATTATTGTACTAGTTACTCAGCAACAATAAGACAAAAATAAAATAGAGCTTATCCTTAACAAACTTACACTTCCTTCTCTCCATTTCTATCAGCAGCTATGTTTGACTTTAACTACACAGAACAAGATTATTTCCCTCTCCACCCCCAGATAAACTGATCCTCTGAAATGTCACCACCAGGGAGGTTGACTCTGGCCTTAAGGATCAATACCTTTTAACTCATCCTCAGTTGTCTCTCCCTCTGAATAGAGAGCTGGAAGGCAGAGTACTAAACTCTCCCCAAAGTTTTCCTTTAAGAGGAAAGATAACACACCACTCACAAAGATAACTCACAAGGTAACACAGTGGATAGAAGACCAAGCCTGGAGTCAGGAAAACTCTTCTTCCTGAGTTCAAATCTGGCTTCAGACACTCCCTAGCTGTGTGATCCCAGGCAAGTTACTTAATCCTGTTTGTCTCAGTTTCCTAATCTGTAAAATGAGCTGGAGAAGAAAATGGCAAATCACTCTAGTATCTTTGACAAGAAAATCCCAAATGGTGTCATGAAGACACGAATGAACAAAAACACAAGGTTCCTGGTAATTCCATTTTCTATGAGTAGCCCTCCTTGGTTTTGATTCCACAGAATAATGTACCAAAGTCTCCCATCCCAGGTACCCCCGGTACCTTCTCCCACCCCTCCTTTTGGGCTTATTTTTATGCATTGTCTTCCTCTGTTAAATAGCTCATTGAAGGCATGAGGGCAGAGACTATCTTTTTCTTATTTGTATCCTTAGCCGTTAGCAAGTGCCTGGCATATAGTAGGTACTTAATAAATATTCACTGACCCTGAATTGAATTGACCATGGGAAGGTGGGAGGGAGGAATGAGCCTATGGCCATGATCAACCTATACACAGATAAGTTTATATAAAATGTAGAGAGTTTATATAAAATATGGAGAGTACTACAAAGTCATCTCCTCTCAGAAAATCAGGAAAGGCCAGTCCATAAGCTGTGCTTTGAAGTGAACTAAGGATTCTACAAGTTGGAGGTAAAAAAGGCAAGCATTCCAGGCAGGAGGGGAAGCCTAAACAAAGGCATGGAAACAGGAGATAGAATATCATTTATGGGGAACAGCAAATTGACCTAGTTTGTCTGGAATGCTGCGTGTGTATGGAGAAGTGATGTACTGTCAGTCCATAGCAAAAACAAGTTAGATGCCCATTGTGAAGTAGCTTGAATCCCAGAGAGAGAAGACTCAATTTTATCTTAGAAAAATAAAAAAAAAATAATAGGAAAAAAAACTCTTAAAGGTTTTTGTGTAGAGGTGTGACATAGTCAGATCTGCACCTTAGAAATATCAGTTTGGCAGATTATAGAAAATGGATTGCAGAGGCAAGATTCCAGAGTCAGGGAAATCAATTAGAAAGATACCATCATGGTCTGGGTGAGAGGTAATGACTGCTTGAACCAGCACGTCAGCTGCATAAGTAGAGAGGAAGGAATGAATATGAATATTGCCCCTCTTGTAACCTCCTTGTCTTAGTACGATCATGTGGATTTCATACTTTTCCATAAGCCTTATTTATTCAAAAAACCCTCTGTGTTCCTTGAAATCCCAAGCCTAACACAGGTATTCCATTGTGAGGAAAAGACTTACTCTGTTTGGTTCCCAAAGGCAGAACTAAGAACGGAAGACCGTAAGCAGAAGTTGTTTTGAGATTGATTTGGGCCCCTGGAATGAAAAGCTTCCTAACAATTTAGAACTATCCAAAAGAGGCATAGGCTTCCTCTGAGACCAGGGGATCACTTCTTACAGAAGATCTTCCACCAAAAGCTGTGCAGCCACTAGTTGGGGATTTTTGTGACACTGCTCAAATATCAGTTCAACTAGATGCAGCTCAAGATCCCTCCCAAATCAGAGCCTTTAAAAAAATGAACACATGACTTCCATCAGAGTTGTGAAATACTAAGCTGACTCTTTATGTTTGTAGAGCATTTCATATTATTTCGTTTGATTTGCACAACACTGTGAAGTAGGTTCTATGGGAGGGAATAAGCATTAAAATGGTGGCTATTCTGTGAAATGTATCGTGCTAAGCACTTTAGAAATCATGTCAAATTTTTTCCTTACAACTCTGTGAAGAAGGTGATGGTATCATCCCCATTTTACAGTTAAAGAAACTGAAGTTAAGTAACTTCCCCAGGTTCACACAGTAAGTGTCTGAGACCAGATCTGAACTCACAATGATGAAACTTCTTGACTTCATAGTCAATCACTTTATCCTCCACACCACCCAGTTTTTATGGGTATTATCAACCCCAATTTTGGAAAAAAGAAGCTAAATCTCTGAAAAGAAAAGGGGCTTGCCCATGATCACATACACATAGCTGGGAAGTGTTGGAGAAAAGATTTCAACTCAGCTGTGCCTGATTTCAAGTCTGGGGTTCTGCTCTTTCCACGACACTATGCTAATTTTCCCAGGCTCCTAGTACTCCTTTTCTCTCCCATCCCCATCCTTCCACATGTTGTATGTTCCTTTCCTCGTGCACCTAATAACAATATTACCTTCTTTTGAAAGAGTGTTTTAAAATACGATTCATTTTCATGTCTATTAGCCGATTTGGTTTTTTGTAGTAAGAGCATGCATTCTTTCCATTTTACAGATAAAGAAACCAAGGTCCAAGGAAATTAAATGATTTGTCCAGGATCACACTTAGTAGCTCTCTCTATCCTGAATCTATTATAAGAGTAATAGCACACATTTATACAACATTTTAAGGTTTACAACACACTTTTCTCACAATCTAGCCATGGACTGCTGAAATATATTGCTACTCTCCAGGTTTCCAGGAGTGATGTATTTGAAGGAATGGGGGTGGGGTGGGGGGAATTCTTCAAAGAAGATTAATGAAGGAAAAAGATGCAAAGAGTCAGAAGTTGCTTACTGATATCAAGAGATTGAAGGGTAGAAGGTTGGGATACAGAAAAGGAAAGAATGACAAATGACAACTGACCATTTGGAGTTGTATAATAGGTATGAGACACTTCCTGTAGAATGGAGAACCAGATTATATTTGTGAAAGGCTGTTTTTTGTGCTCCAAGGAGTGATGATGTATATCCACAGGTGTTACCAGGGAAGAGGTTATTCAGTAATGGTCACAGGAAAAAGAGATGACGAGTAGTTGGCAGCTATTTGTTGACCTGAAATAAACAGAAATGTCTGTTGTCTTCACAGGGCATATCTACAGCATATGACAATGTCCAGAAGCTTCACAGACCTGGAAAGCACTACTCACTTTTGATTATTCATCAGATAACTGGAAAAAAAACCCACTAGCAAACATTGCCAAGAATTATGTAGTTCTAGGCAAACACCTAAAGAACTTAGGAGCACAAGTGGTGTTTTCATCTCTAATGATAGGAGATGGCTGATTCAAAAGGGAAAATGGGGTTTGAGAAGTTAACACTAGACCAAAACAGATGGTGACTTGAATTCCTGGATTATGTCTTAAAATATGAAAGGAATGATCCAGCGATGGACTACACCTAAAGAATGTGAAAGACTCATGTGTTTGGGCATTATCTGATGGGCCTAATCACAAGGGTTTTGAATTAAGCAGGAAAAGGGAGACAGATAACTGCTCAGCACCACAATGACAGCAAAGTAGAAAACCAGTGATTCACAAAAAAAACCAAAATTTATCCAAGAAGGCAGTCAGGAATAAGATCTATGTTCTCAGATACTTATTTACAAAGTGTGGGTAGTACACAGAGTGAATTGGCAATCCTAATATAAAGGCAAATTTGATCTTATAGTCCTCACTTAAACCTAATCATATAGAATAAATAGATGCCATCTGGCTCTGAAAGGGTCTTTCATTCTAGTCCAGGATTTTAAGGAATTTAACTCTTAATATTCAGTTTGATCTAATTACAAAATCTGGTAATAATATATAAACCACCTGGTGTGTGTGTGTGTGTGTGTGTGTGTGTGTGTGTGTGTGTGCATGTGTGTGTTTATATAAGTATGTAGGTGTGTACGTTTCATAAACACACATGGGATACTAAGGTACTTACATCATCTGCTTCACTGCCACATGTGTCTCACTCTCAGTTTTAGTCCTGAGAGAGGAATATCATCTGAGAACACAAGTGATAACAGCAGGAAATCCACCTTGCCTGGCCTGTTTCTTAAGTAGTGAGAACTAGCATGGCAAGGATAAAGGGATCTGTAGTCCTTTACATATGCCCTTATCCCAAAATAAGCAGATTCCAAGAACCTCTGAATACAATGACAATGGCCAAGTTAGATAAGAATAAAAATGAAGGTGAGTAAAATTCCTTTGGTGTTTCTTGTCTAGACTTGATGATATATCAGTCATTCTAGTTGTTTGTGTCTGAATGTCCCCTATCCTCCCTGGGTGGTAAATAGCCTAATTAAATTAGAATGCATACAAGGCCTTTACTTCCAAACAAGCTAGACAAGGTCAGGGAAATGAAGAGCAGTATTATATATTATATAGATATAGTCATGTGAGGAAATCTAAAAATTCAGCATGGGAAATATGATGGGAAAATGAAGGTCAACTGAGAAATACACAGAAGTTTCTTTGTCATAGGAGTGCTCTAGAACCCACCGGGGCAGAAGGAAGAATTAGATGAGTTTGAGAAACAAATGAAAAACCAAGCATAGATACATAATGAAATAGTGTTAGTAAAAGTATATATGGAGATGTGCTCATGCTACAAGATCTCTCTAGCAAAAGCAGAACAACATAAACACTGACTTCCTTTCATGACAATTTTATCCCTCCAGATGGCTCAGCCGATAGAGTGCTGGATCTAGAATTAGAAAGATCAGAATTCAAACCCAGTTTCATTCTCTTACTTGGGTGACCTTTGGTAAGTCACGTAACCTCTGTTTGCCTCATCTGTAAAATGGGGATCATAACCTCACCTACCTACTCTAGATGTTGTGGGGATCACATGAGATATTTTTAATGTGCTTAGCCCAGTACCTATATACATAGCAAGAACTTTATAAATGTTAGCCATTTGTATTATTATTTTCCTTCTAAAGGTAGAAAAATAGACAAGGAAAAGTGTTCTACTCAAAAAGGAGAAATTAGTTGTTGAAGTTGTTGATGTTGTTGTGTTTGTGCTTCGTTCTTGAAGAGGACCATGACATCAAGATAGTGACATGACTTGCAGTTGACTTTGATTTGAGTGAGGGAGGGCTGTACAAGGTCAGCAACCTCACTTTCTCCTCCTGAGCCATCTGGGTCCAGTGCCCTGATGTTCATCAGGATGACTGGAATTGACCCAGGATGGAATGTGAGACCTTGGACATTAAGGCTAAGGTCTTATAGCATTCTCACTTTGAGTGAGATATACCCATTCAATAATAGGCTTCTTTAAGTGGTTACTCAAGGGATGGCTCCTTTAATCAAAAAAAAAAAAAATCAAACTGGGAGGAGAAGACCTTCAGGGTTCCTGGGTAAAAGTGAAATACAAACAATAGGAATGTTGGAATCAAGGTACCCCTCCATTATAGAATTCAGGGTAGAGAAGAGAAATACTGAGGGTAGGCTGACATTGTACTGCTTTGGAAATATTTGCAGTTAAAGGGCCAGAGTTTGATCCACATGATATTTAAAGTCTTCCCAACTCTAATTTCTATGATCCTGTGGTCATCTGACTCCACATTATCGACCTTCTCCACAAACCACGGTACCTTGTCCATCCATCAATCTTCAAGTGTTTATTGAATATGTGCCAGGCACAAAAACAAAACAAAATTATTCATTCTTCAAAGGAGTTTTTGTTATAACGAGATCATCTATAGATAGAAAAATACATACAGAATAAACATAAACTAATAAATACAAATATAGACAAAGTAGTTACATGCCACATTATATATTTACTCTTAATTTATTTGTTATATCCTTATGCCTGTTCTCTATTTTATTTGTTCTAATTCTCCAATCTTTTAGATAGACATTTACAAGCGGGATCCTACTTAAAGATATCTGCCTTTTGACAATGTCCCAAAGACAGAAAAAAACTTAAAATGAGTCCCAGTGGTGGTTTGGCAAGAATTGTGAGGATTGTGGAGGGAAGGGGAAAAATCCCCTGATATGCCATTAATCAGATAGCTATTTCACTTACTATAAGATTAGCAGAAACCTTAGCCTCATTATTTCCATGTGCTCTAACCAGTTGAGTTAACCTGGGAAACTCCCTCAGCTGGACTTTTCCCACTGCCTAGGTGTAGCAACATAGCTCTGTGATGGTAATGCACTAAATGGTACCATAGTGATCTTACTAATGTCTCCACAAAGTGGCCCAGCAGACCCAGAGGATAACTTACTCACTGCTAAATCATCAGAAAAGGTTTATTAAGTGTCACAGGCTGGCACAGCCTCTGTGAAGAAAAAGAAATCCAGCAAGCAAGAAGAATGTACTCTTGCCAAAAGGAAGTGTCAGAGTACCAAGGGATAAAGATTACATGGAGATTAGGGGAAATAAAAGCACAGTGAAGACCCACTACTCTGTTATAACATCTTGGCCAATTAAAAAAAAAAGTAGTAGATTAACAACCTACTCAGATTACAATGGGAGGTGGAAAAAAATGAAACCCGGGGCCTGCGGAAGGAGAGAGAAGAGAAGTAAATACTTACAAAGCTACGATAAAATACACATTACAGGATGATTACTGGCAATTTGGGGGACTGGAAAAAGATTCAAAAAATCAGCCAGGAGCAAGCAACACAAGACGTGTTCTCAGGTAGTTAGGCAGGAGAACAAAACCCCTAAACACAAGACTCTACGGGAGGGATCTAGAGGTCCCTGAGATACATGCTCTGATGGTAGGGAGAGGTAGACTCTGGGACCCAGTAGGGCTGCTGGAAAAGGGAATTGCTGGGGTAAAGATAAACATGACTGAGGAAAGGGAAGGGAGTAGAAAAAGTGCATTATTTGGTAGCTTTTTTTTTTTAACTAATTACTCTTGCTAACTAGGTAATAAATTCAGTTATTTCTAGACTGCTGAAGTATAACTGATAAAATTGCCTTCTAAACTTCAGTGCCCTGTGCGAAAGCCCTGATTGTCCCGTCCTAGTTGTAGCTCTGTTATATACACATACATTCTCTCTCTCTCTCTCTCTCTCTCTCTCTCTCTCTCTGTATATGTGTATATAGATATAGATATATAGATATAGATATAGATAGATAGATATAGATATATAAAAATATACATAGATATATATCAATCTATATCTATATCTATAGGTAGATATAGATATAATGATGGAAGAAATTACATATAAGACAAAGTGAACAATGGTTCATTTTGATGACCTGGTGACTTGGAGGATGTGTCAGTGTAGAACATCACCTTCATTGGAGGCATCATTCAAAGTTTACATCTCTGTACAAAGACTAACAAACAGGGATAACTTCCAGAAGCTTCAAAGGATATGAGGTGGGCAAATCTAAAAAACAGTGGTTATCCCTTGAAGAAATTTTATTGTACAGTTTCACTAAGTGAATCTGAAAAGTGGAGAAGAAAGGGGAAGATAAACTTAGTCTTTAGTAGGACTTAGGAAAAAGACATGGAAGAAATTTCAGTGAATTATTGATATATAGGGTTTATCATTCATTTTATTAGCCATTCATTTGATAAACATGCACTAGGTATCTTTACCATATTGTACACACTGCACAGTGCTAGGCACTGAAACAGATATAAAGATGATTGCATGATCCCAAAACAAGAAGGATAAAAATGTCCTGAGAAGAATCCTTCCCAAATGGCACATTGCTATGTTCCATGGATGAACAGTAAATAGTAACTGAGGGCACTGTTTGCAACAGAAGGCAGGTGTGTTCGGATAAATGGTTTACAACCAGCTCTTCAGGAAAAGAGGGAAGCATGATATACTTTTAAGTTTTATCTGTATTATTAACATTTTCTCCATAGCTTTCCTAAATCTAGAAAACTAACAAACAATAATTTTTTTCCAATTTCCAAGGTATAAATGCTCACATTGAACATTTAACAATTGGCTCTCTTGAGATGATTTGAGCAGGCACCAACATATCCCTGCTTAGGGGCCTAAAGACTCACAGGAACCCAGTGGGGTACATGAAGTAGAGATGAAACTAAATATTTTGTATGTATATATATGTGTATATATATATTTTTTTCCTTAAAGGTGTTCAAATGTAGATTTTGAATGGCAAAAATAAACTGGAAATTAGATCAGCCCACTACCTCTTATCCATATAAATTACCCAAGCCCCTGAAGCCTGGATAGTAGCAGAGAAGGTTGCTAAGCAGAAATTGAAAACACAGATTGGGATGAAGGGAATGAGGACAATTCTGGTCTTTGGAGTCTGTGACAAGCAGCATCTGACCTTTATAGAATCTCAGAGGATAAAATGATCTCCAAGGTCTTCTATTCCAACCTGAATAAGAATCCCTTTTACAACCTATCTAATAAATGGATATCTGCCTTTTATTTAGAGATCTTAGGAAGGAGGAAAGGTCATGAAACACACTTGGACTTGAAGCCAAATGATCTGAGTTGGCTTGGCTGTTGACTGATTCTGAGACCTGGAACATCCACGCATGTGTTGATAAATGCTTAACAACAGGTTCTCCAGGGAAATGTGTATGCAACACATGTTTTAAGTCTGATCTGCATTAACATCTTCTCCTTGAATTCCAAGGGTCTAAGGGTTTCCTTAGACTTGCTTAAGTCTATACAATCTAAATGATCAATAAAATGATAAACCAAGTGGATTTGCAGTTTTTGCCTATTTCCAAGATGTAAATGCTCACACTGAAAATTTAACAGTTGGCATGAGGGCTCCAACACATCGGTAGATATATCATTTTTGAGCCTCAGTTTCCCCTTCTTTATAATGAGGATAATCCCTGCCCTGATTTCTTCCTAGCTTTGTCATGAGGATTCAATGGTGTAGTATAGATAAAAGCTGTATAGCTTTATAGCACTATGCAGATATAAGGGATTATTATGGTTTTATTTTTCTGTAAAAAATCTTAATATAACAGTCAGGCTTAACTGAGCCTGGAAGAGAAATTAAGAAAAAAAAATATATACAAGTCTAAGGAAACTCTTAGACCCTTGGAATCCAAGGAGAAGATGTTAATGCAGATCAAACTTAAAACATGTGTTGCATACACATTTCCCTGGAGAACCTGTTGTTAAGCATTTATCAACACATGCGTGGATGTTCCAGGTCTCAGAATCAGCCAACAGCCAAGCCAACTCAGATCATTTGGCTTCAAGTCCAAGTGTGTTTCATGACCTTTCCTCCTTCCTAAGAATGACAATTTATTTAGCTCATATTTGTACTGCTTCTTAGGGGTGAGAGATTGTGTTGATTCTGGATATGGGTCAACTGATTCTACATATATCAAATTACCATTATTCATAACAACATGATAGAACACTAGGGCTAGCATTACTAATGATAGATTAATATATTGAGATTTAAATACTTTGGCCTATGGACATTTGTGGCATTCTGAGTGGCCTTTCCTTCCATCATTTTAATTTAGTAGCTGTGAGGCTCTCTAAGTGATGTTTATGAATTTATTGGTGTATATTTATTGGCTTAAAGGCATGCTCACCAATCATAATTAAAAGCAGATAACATGACCCCCACTGTCCTCTGGCCTGACTGGACAATCCAGAGAATTTAGATTTCTCTACAAACATGGACACCACTTTAAATCAATCATGTGTCAAGCTTGCTGTTTTGCTTTGATTAGCACCTCTGATTACCTGCCTACCCCACCTCCCCCATGGACATGTAGGGTTTGGTAAGCCAATAGCATTATAGAAATGTTGTCTTCCATCAACTTGGCTATTATTGCCATTGGTACCATGGTTATTATTAATTTCTCAGGCTTTCTTCATCCAATCAATGACCCAAATGCTGCTTAGAGATCACTAGGATATTTGTCACAGAGGACAAATATTTAATCAAAACCTGGCCTGCAGGTATCCTAGGAAAGGGGCAAACACTCAAAGCCTTTTATAAAAGAATACTGGACAGCAACAGCTGAACAATGTCTGAGCAGTGTGAAAATGAGTTCATAGAACTAGGTAGAACTTTAGAGTGTGCCAGATGGAAACAGAAAGGTTATTCAATCCAATTCTCTCATATAAGAAATAAGGAAAGTGAGGCCTAGAGGAGGAATGACTTTTCCAAAGTCTCAAGGTAATATAGGCATGTAACTTGGAGCAGAGTAGGAACCAGAACCTCACTCCTTGTCTTGTGATCCTTCCACTACACCACATGGAAGAAATCCAGTCCAGGATGATGGAGTTCAGACTCTAGGAGCCTCCTTGAGCTCCCCTTGAATCTTTCCACTTAATCTGGTCTTTCTTACTCAAATCTAATCTTCCCATTTATTCAGGCAGTCTCTGAAAGCCCATCAAGATCTGCATTCATTCCCATACTGCCCCTATCAAGAGCTGTGGATTGCCCCACCTGCTTCCCACCCAAACCCTCCATTGTCTGATATCTCCTGATAGCCTCCAGCTGTTTCCAGCCTTTGACCCTCCTTGGATTCCCTCCTTGGACTTCTGCTCAAGACCCTTCCTAAACCCCTCCTCGAATCACCCTGGACTACCAGACCACCCCCTAGATCCCTCCTATACTCTTTTCTGTATTTAGTTCCATCTTGCCTCCATGAAGGCGCTCAGATGCAATCCAGCTCAGACTCTGTCTAGCTGGGATTCTATCTGGCCTGCTTGTGAATACAAGCATCACAAATGCTTAGGCTCCTTAAGAGGCAACCCAATTTGGCAAATCTTTAATAAATTTGTTTTCTTTGGCTGTAAGAAGGCTTGAGTCAAATTCATTTGAGCACAACCCAGACTGTTGGTATTTTGGGGTCCCCCATCACCCCTGAACCTCATCACAGGAGGCAGCAATTTACAACATTAGCCTTCTTCAAGACAATCTCCTCTGCTGGTTCCCTTAATATTATAACCCTAGCATTCAATGACCCAAAGTAATTGGGCCTTTTTTATATTCTTTCATTTTGTTGGGGAAAAGATGAATTAAGGGAGAAATGAGCCTCAGAATTAAAGGACTTCAAATAGCCATTTTCTACTGAACAAAGAAAAACCATCCTGATTTTAAACATATTTGTAGCTGGTAGGAGTCACTGTAATTGATTAAAGCTTAAATGCTGTTTTAGTTTTACCTTCCCAAACCTTGCACATCCTCTGAAATCTATGGCCAGACTCAAGAGAGCTCATGGCAAGTTCTTTAATTATTTAAAGAATCTGACTTCACTAAAATGGGAAAAATCAGTTAAATCCTTAATGGCATGATTTTAAGACAAAGAGCCTTTTGCATAAGGAATCCCATTTCCTTCCCCATCCTTTCTATCTTGGAAAAATAAACTGAAAAGAAAAAAAACCCTGAAATCTGAGCAATTTTCACTCTCATTTATCTCAGAATTTACTCTGTTAGTAACTTGTTTCCTCTACCCCTCTTCCATTTTTGTTGCATGCCCATAATTCTGTTCTACCCGTGCTCCCTGGTCTCCTTGGTCACTCGCTGACATTTGACTGAAGAATGAAAAGTTTAGCCTCTAACACCTGGGAGCCTCTCTCCCGTGTGGATCCCTATAAAAGTGACCCCAGTTATGAGGCCCTCTGTGAGTCAGCATTCATAGTTCAGAAGCCCTCAATGCTGTACTTGCTTTTACCAGTGAATCAGAGGAAATAGACATTTTTTTTAAAAAGATATTTAATCAAACTGTAAAACTCCACACCACTTTCTGGTCATTTCTACCCCATGCCACCTGATCTCTGGCCATCATTCTCTTTTCCCTTCTTCCATAACCTTGGATTCCACTCCTGGGTCCCTTGGATTTGACAAGTGAGATTTTGCCTTATCTTGACTGGAATAAAGTCTCCACAACACTTCTCACCATCTCCACACTATGCATTTTCCCTTTCAAATTCCACCCCACCCCAAGTGTTTCCTTCCTCGATCAGAATATTAATGCCTTAAAGGTACGGATTACCTTCCTTGCTTGTATTTGTGTGCTCAGCTCTTCCTAGTACCTAGCACATAGTAAGAGCTTAATAAATTATTTATCAGTTGTAAGGAGCTGGGGGTAAACTGGTCAATAAGCCTAGTCAAAATGACTAATGTTAAATGTGCTTTGCTAAGACTTCCTCAAACGGACTTGCATATGTGCAGACATTCCATAATTGGTTGGAGTCTGTTAACTATGTGGACTTTTGCTTGTTTACTGACCCAGAACTTAGGGTAGATCAAAAGGCACTAACCAACCAAATTAAGCCTCTTTTGCACCTGGCTGTGTTTGAGAGAGTCATGTTGTAAGCCTCTGGATGAGGAGAAGCCTTGGGAAGGGGGGACTGGAAATGTAGGAGTTTATTTTCAGAGAAAATTTCAGAGTTACAAATTATGAAGGTGGAACACTTGTTGTGGTTGTGGTTTGTCTTTAGGAAGATGATGCCATGACTTGCAAGTGAATTGAAGGGAGGAAGGGCTGTGCAGTCACCAACCTCAGTTTCTCCTCCAGAGTCATCTGGGTCCAGTGGTCAGATATCGATCAGAATGACTAGGATTCAGCGGGAGCCTTATTTAAGCTAAGGTCTTTCTTTGCAAGGTCTCACTTCGATTAAGGCAATGCCCATTCAGTGATTAGAATTGTTTAAGAAATGAACCAAGGGATGGCCCCTTTAATAAAAAACAAAAATCAAACTGAGAGGGTAAAGCCAAAAGAGAAACAATTACTATTTATATTCTCTCTGAGCCATCTGGCTCAAACAATAATCACTAAATGGTGCTTCAGTAGGGACCTATTGTTGGCCATTCAATGAGAGCCAAAGTGAATTGGGTTTAAGGTACAGTCTTTAAGAAAGAAATCTAGCCAGTAGATTCCAAGATACCTAGATATGTTTCAGCCTTCAAAATTTACCCTTTGTTTTGGAGCAGAACACCCTCGGGTAAGGGTATGATACCCTATGTGGAGAGAGAGAGAAGAAGAGGTAGAGCTGAGTTGCCCAACTGGAACTGTCCAGGTGAGACCCCAATAGGAATCCTTATGGATGATAATGAAATCAAGGAACTTTTCTGTCTTTGTGGCTAAAGTGGAGTGAAGGTGCAGTTGAGAAGAGTAAAGAGGTTTGTGAACTGGAAACGAAGGAAATATGAAAGAATATGAAAATAGAAATTTAAGTCCCCGAATAAAATAGCAGGGAGTGGAGTGGAAAGGACAGCTGTGAACCATGTACCAAACTCTTTGAAAGACTGTTTTTTTCATTCATTGAGTGAATCCTTGCGATTTTGAGTCAAAGGCAACTTATGCTGAAGTTACCTTTCCAGGCCACCGTTCCCTGACCCCCTCATACCCATGTATTGTTAATATATTTTTGCATAATGGAAAGATCTTTCCCATCCCATATGACCATAGGCCCATGTGACCTGCTTCAGTAACATGGAAGGTTGACTCATATGAATCTGTGGTGGGAAGAGCTTGCCGAATGAATGGAACAGGAAGGGTTGGAGCAGGAAGAGTAGAGTAGAGCTGAGAGGAAATTGGTTACAGTAGGTAGAACTGAGAGAGAGAGAGCGCGAGAGAGAGCAGGCAGAGAGTTGTGAGTGTTCATTTGTGGGGAAGACTTGGGGATGGTGGTGCCCCCTGCATTGTTATAGATATATATACATATATATATATATATATATATATATTGTCTATAGATTTCTTTGTTGCTATAATGGATTTGCCTTTTCTGGTGTTTAAATAAATGTTTTGGTTCTATCTTCCACATGTAGAGTCTGTTATATTTTGTGAATCAGAATTACACTGACATATTCATAGCCTCCACAGGCTCTGTGAATATCACGTAGATGCTACAACCCAACTATGCCAATCCCATCCTGGGTCCCTATCCAACTCTATCCTCCCTTTCCATTGTGCCTTATTTTGGTTTTTTTTTAAGTATACTTCATTAATATATGACTTTTTCCTTTCATAGGAACACTGCCCTCTTCAGAAGACAACATATCTTTAGCAACCCTCTCTAGTATTATATAGATATTCCTTCATGTCCCTGACCCAATGACCTAGGATAGGCAGTAAAAAGCCTTCTTGGTCCTTGCTACAATTTTCAGCAATTCTCTATCAGTGACCTCTGCAACTTTGAGATTTGCTTTATCAAGATAGCTTTATCATAGAGTTTATCTAGATGCTGGCAGATGTTAGCTATTGGCTCCTAGACCATTTTCCCACCTTGAGAAAAGATTCTGACTGGAGCCATGTAACAACAGGTTGTCATACCCTGGAGAATTTCAGCACCATATTTTTTTCAAGTGGACTTTATGATGTGACCTTTTATATTTAGTCCGTTTGGTCATTATTGTCCTACATGCTGTAAATGCTAGTCTAAACCTACTTTTTTTTATCAAGCTGCTTTTCATTTTTCCAAGTTCTTGATGAATAGGAAATACTTTCCCAGGAGCTTTATTTTCTGATTTGTCACACAAACTACAGGGTCTGATTAAATTGGATTCTTCTCTGCCTAGTCTGTTCCATTAATATACTTTTCTACATTTTTAAGGAATACTAAAATACTTGAGGGGATTCCTGTTTTCTCATATAGTTGGAGGTCTGGAACTATTGGTTAGTTAGGTGGCTCAGTGGACAGAGTGCTGGGCCTTGGGTCAGGAAGACTCATCTTCCAGAGTTCACATCTGACCTCAGAAACTCACTAGTTGTGTAAGCTTGGGCAAGTCACCTACCCCTATCTGCTTGAGTTCCTCATCTGTAAAATGAGCAGAAGAATGAAATGGAAAACTGCTCCATTGTCTTTTCTAAGAAAACCCCAAATGGTGTCCCAAAAAGTTGGATATGATTCAATGAATGAATGAATTGGAATAGTCACTCCCCTTACAGTCCTACTTTTTTTCTCTCATTACTTACCTTGAGATTCCAGACCTTTTGTTCTTCCAAATTTTATTATGATTTTTTTTATTATTTTTATTTTTTCTTTATATTTTATTATTATTTCTGTAATTCTATTTAAAGCAATCCTTTGGTCTTAGTATCATCATTTTCATTATATTTCTATGGTCCAATGATGAGTAATGAAAAGTAATATTTGCCTTCTTTTATTTCTGTAAAGAAAGCTTTATAGTAATATTTACATATGCCTTGAATGTTTCTTGGTAGATTGATTCACAGATACTTCATTTATTTTGGAATATTTTAAATGGGATTTGTCACTCTCATTTCCTCATGGTTTTTGTCATGACTTATAGAAATGGTGACAATTTTTAAAATTTATTTTAAATTTTGGTTTTTTACTAACACTAATCTCTCAATTAATTTCTTTGAAGATTATTTGAGTTTTTCTAAGTAAACTGTAAAGACTTCTAAGCAGATTTGATTTTGTCTTTTCCTTGCTGATTTTTATGTATTTTATTTCTTTCTCTTATTGTTAGGAGCATTTTCAGAGCTGTCTCAAATAATAATGAGAAGACAGAGCATCCTTATTTTACTGCAATATTTATTAGATAATCTTCTGCTCTTTCTCCATTGCAAATAATGCCAACTTTTGGTTTGATAAAAATGAGTTTATCATTTTTTAAGAACAGACCCTTTTGCCTGTTTTAGAGGGGTTTATATAAATGAATACTATATTTTTGACAAAGATTTTTTTGAGTCTATTTATATAATCACGTGGTTTTATTTGATTTTATTTTTAGTAGGATTAGTTATGTTAAATTATTAGAGTTGGCTCTCTGGTCAATCCTGTCAATATTTTTTTGGATCCTGACTCTCTTATCTGAAGTGTTAGCTATCCCTCAGAGCTTTATGTCACCTGAAAATTTAATGAACATTCCAATTATGCTTTAACTGTGTCATTAATGAAAATGATAAATAGCTCAAGTCTAAGTGTACTGGGGGCCCTCTATTAGATACTTCTTTTAAAGCTGACATTAAATCACTAATGACTATTTTTCTGTATTGCCTTTCAAAAAGTGCTGAATCTGCCTAAATTGTATTATCTAGGCAACACTCCTCTATCTTATCCACAAGCATAGCATAAGAGGCTGTTAAATTCTTTCATAAAATCTAGATAAACTCTGTCTATAGAAGTGTTCAATTCCAGCAGTCTAGGGAACCTATTAAAAAAGGAAATGAAGTTACTCTGACACAATCTCTTCTTGATTAAGCCTTGCTGACCCTTCTGAATACTGCTTCCTTTCTAAATATTTAACAAACATTCCTTTAATAATCATTTCCAGAATTAGAATTTTCCCCAGGAATTGAAATCAAACTCAGTAGATTACGATTTCCTTCTATTTTCTCTGCAAAGAATGAGGCTCCTTAGACTGGAAAGAAAAGTGTACAATCTTGGGGTACCTCTCCCAACCTCAATAAATATTTTAAAGATATTTGACAATGGATCAGTAATCACATTTATAAGAATGATTTTGTTGGGGGGGGCGGAGCCAAGATGGCAGAGTAGAAAGACTCACCTATGCTAGGTCCGAACCCACAGCCCATGGATTCCCTCTAAAAAGAACTCCTGACAAATTCTGGAACAGTGGAAGCCACGCAGCAACACAGTGAAGGAGATTTCCGTGGCAGAGAGCCCTGAAAAACTGACCGCAAAGGTACCCTGGACCTTTGAGAGAGAGAGACGGGCTGAGAGGGGAGCGGGGTATCTCCGGGACTCGGACCCTGTCGGGAGGCAGCGGCCGCTTGGCCAGAGGCCCGCAGAGCAGGCAGAAGCTCCACCCCAGCTCCATTACAAAAGATCTCTGCATAAACCCCCTGAGGAAACTGAGCCTGAGAGGTGGCCCTGCCCCCACCTGAGAACCAGCAGATAAGCTCCCATTGAAGAGCAGTCAGGCCTGCCGCCAAAAGCCCTGAGGCTGGAGAGCAGCATTTGAATCCCAGACCCCAAGCACTCCTGGGCAGATCTGGGCCAGGGGGTGGAGAGGACTCTCTGAAGTCAAGTAACTGGCTGGGAAAATGCCCAGAAAAGGGAAAAAAACTAAGACCATAGAAGGTTATTTTCTTGGTGACCAGAGGATTG
>CM053771.1:263075467-263110818 GCA_028658325.1 Potorous gilbertii | reverse complement strand
CTCCTTTAGCAAGGTATTGACCCATTTTTCATGTTTTTCTTGCATCTCTCTCATTTCTCCTCCCAGGTTTTCCTCTACCTGTCTAACTTGATTTTCAAAATCCTTTTTGAGCTCTTCCAAGGCCTGAGCCCATTGGATATCTATTTCAGATGTTTGGGATACAGAGGCCTTGACTCCTATGTCTTTACTTGATGGTAAGTATTGTTCTTCCTCGTCAGAGAGGAATGGCGGAATCATCTGGTTACCAAGAAAGTAACCTTCTATGGTCTTATTTTTTTTCCCTTTTCTGGGCATTTTCCCAGGCAGTTACTTGAGTTCTGAGATTCCTGTTCAACCACGCCCCCCCCACCTAGATCTGCGCAGCTAGTGCTTGGGGTCTGAGATTCAAATGCTGCTCCCCAGCCTCAGGGCTTTCAGGGGCAGGCCTGGCTTCTATTCAATGGGTGCTTCAGTTCTGGTGTTCAGGTCGGGGCAGGGCTGCCTCCCAGGCTCAGTTCCCTCAGGGGGTTTATGCAGAGACCTGCCTGCTCAGGGAACCTCTGGCCACCAGCTGCCTGTGCCACTGCCTCCCGAGGGGGCCCGAGTCATGGAGACACCCCACTTCCCTCTCTGTCCATCCAGACATCTCTCTCACTGACCTGTGCATCTGTGGGTGGAGGGCCCTTCCCGGACGCTGGAGATTCCATCCTTGAAGCCTTCTCGGATCTGCTTACTCCTCTCCGTGCAGCATGGCCAGGGCAGGGCAGGGCTGGGCTCCGCTGCCATCTGATGCGCGACGGACCTTTGGGATTGGTTTTTCAGGGCTCTCTGGAACAGAAATCTCCTTCACCTCGTTGCTACACAGCCCCACTGTTCCAGAATTTGTAGGGAGTTCTTTTTATAGATAATTATGGGCTGTGGGTTCGGAGCTAGCATATATGAGTCTTTCTACTCCACCATCTTGGCTTCTCCAGGATCAAATTTAATAAACCATTGTTTTAAAACAAGAATCTAAGTGGCCTCTGATAGTCTAACAGTGAGTACAAACTAAAACAGTAAGGACATACATTCTAGGCGCTGTCCTGGGTGTTGTCTTGGACCTTTATCCCAGAGTTTGCCTCATCTGTTTTCCACCCAAGATTTCTGCTCAGTGTCCAAGCCTTATTTGTCAAGAGATCCTGCCTTAACATATTTATGACCATACGTTGATCTTTTATGCCTATTAAATTGGCCTTGATTCTCATCTGTGGCTAATCTCTTAATTTCAGCTTTTCCACTGAGCCTAACTAATCCCACCTCTGGGCAATTTGGCCATACCTTTCACTTAAGCTCTATTTATGTCATGTCCGAATCAACCTGAATTCAGAATATCTCCTGCCTGACTCCCCATCAATACAACAGGCTGCTATCTTGCTTTAAACAGGGTAAATAGGGATTATCTCTTGTGTCCCCCTTGATTTCACAGGTAAGGAAATGGTGGTTGTTGTCCTTCCTTCTCTCAGAGGACCAAAATGACATCACCATAATGAAGTGAAGTTTCAGTGTGTCCCACTGTGGCTGACCAGACCAATACAAGCTCAGAATGCTCTACCACAGACTGGGCACAAATAATCTGTGTGGATATTTGAGTTGGTTACTCTAAATTTGTGCATCCTACATTTCCTTTGTGCTGTCTCAATTCTATTTTGTTCATAGAGCACAGCACCTTTTTGGATGTGGGCACGCCATGCTGAGTGGTCCTGTGCTAGTGTCTCCCATGCTATACAATCAAATCCAAAGTTCTTGAGAGAGACCTTGAGAGTGTCCTTGTATCTCTTCTTCTGACCACCATGTGATCAACTGCACCATGTCAGTTCTCCATAAAATAGTCTTTTTTGGCAAGCGTACATTTTTCATTCAAACAACATGGCCAGCCTATCAGAGTTGAGCTTCCTGAGGCATAGTTTGAATACTTGTCAGTTCAGCTCCAACAAGAACTTCAGTGTCTGGTATCTCATCCTGCCAGAATCTTCTCAAGACAGTTCAAATGGAAACGATTCAGTTTCCTGGCAAGGAATGGGTAAGCTATTCATGTTTCACAAGCATATAACGATGAGGTCAGTACAACAGCTCTGTAGACCTTCAGTTTGGTAGTCAGTCTAATACCTCTTCTCTACCAAAGTTTTCTTCAGAGTCTCCCAAACATTGAGCTAGCTCTGGCAATGAATGCATCAACCTCATTGTCAATGTGTACATCCCTGGGAAGTACACTACCAAGGTAAGTGAATTTATCCACAGCATTCAAAACTTCTCCATTTGTTGCAACCAATGGTTTCGTGTACGGACGGTGTGGTGGTGGCTGATGGAGCACCTGTGTTTTCTTAGTGTTAGTTATTAGGCCAAAATTAGCACAGAGAGCAGAGAATTGATCCATACTTTGTTGCATCTCAGCTTCAGAGGTGGCACTGAGGGCACAATCATCTGCAAACAGAAAATCATGCACCAACACTCCCTCTGCTTTGGTCTTGGCTTGTAGCCTTTGCAAACTGAAGAACTTACCGTCAGTACAGCAGTTGACATTGAGGCCATGTTCATCCTCATTGAATGTATTTGACAACATGGCTGAAAACATCATGCTAAAAATCATGGGAGCATGCACACAGCCCTGTTTCATTCCATCGGTGACTGGGAAGGTGGGAGACTATTGTCCACTATCCAGAACCCAGACAAACATGCCATCATAAAATTGACATACAATACTGATGAACTTCTTTGGGCAACCAAATTTTGACATAATTTTCCATAAGCCCTCATGATGAATAATGTCAAAGGCCTTGATGAGATCTACAAATGTTGTGTACAGATCTCTGTTCTCCTCTGTTGTTGGGCAGCAAACACCGTATCAACTGTTCCTTGGCCCTTTCTGAAGCTACACTGACTCTCAGGTATATGACCATCTTGCAGGTGAAGTATCAGCCTATTAAGGACTCTAGCAAGAATTTTGCCAGCAATGACTTAGAGAGAGATCCCCCTGTGATTATCGCAGGACAATCTATTCCCTCTGCCTTTATAAAGATAGACAATAGAGGCATTCTTGAACTCCTGGGGGTAACCACCTCTTGCCATATAACCTGGAAAATTTCAGTCAGCTTTTGAATGAGCAATGGTCCCCCTACCTTGTAATTCTCAACTGGAATAGAATCAGCACCAGGTGCTTCGTCACATGAAAGGAGCCTAATGGCCCTCAAAACTTCTTCTTCAGTTGGAAGTTCAGCTAAGGAGGCATTGACTTCAACCTGAGGTAAACAGTCAGTGGCTCCAGCATTGATTGATGATGGTCTGTTGAGAACACTATGAAAGTGCTCAGCCCATCTCTCTAGGATCATGTCCTTATCACTAATCAATGTGGCTCCATCAGTACTGAGTAGTTGTGATGCATCACAGGTTTTTGGTCCATAAATAGCTTTCAGGGAATCGTAAAAGTGCTTTGGATTGTTATTATCAACATAAAACTGAACTTTATCTGCCTTCACACTGAGCCAGGAATCCTGCATCTCTCTAAGCTTCACTTGTATTTTGCTTTTGATGGAATTAAATGCTGCCTTCTTAGAGGTGGATGAACTATCCTGCTGATAAATCCTGTGGAATTCTCGTTTTTTGTTTAGCAGCTTCTGAATTTCCCCATCATTTTCATCAAACCAGTCTTGGTGTTTGCAAGTATTCTGACCTAGATGAACAAATGCACAGATGTGCACCAAATCTCTGAAAGGTGACCACTTCTTTTCTGCTCCACTGTTACCAACTGTGTGTTGGCTCAACTTTCCCTCTAAGTTAGCAACAAACTGTTCACACAGAGAGAAGAGCTCTAATTTGCTGGCATTAATTTTTCTTGTAGTCATTTTGCCTTGGGAGCAGCACTTTTGATTTGGCATGGAAAGGATAAGTCTATGATCAGTCCAGCACTCTGCACCACACATTGCCTTTGTCACTCTC
Organism: Potorous gilbertii; assembly: GCA_028658325.1. Taxonomy (NCBI): domain Eukaryota; kingdom Metazoa; phylum Chordata; class Mammalia; order Diprotodontia; family Potoroidae; genus Potorous; species Potorous gilbertii. The sequence continues at coordinate 263,106,867 of CM053771.1, read as the reverse complement.
ACATCTTGTCTGTCTCTCCTCCTTACAATCACATAGTCTATTAGATGCCAATGTTTGCTGCAAGGGTGCATCCATGAAGTTTTATTGCATTTAGGTAAATGGAAAACAGTGTTGGTGATGAGGTCATGTGATGCACAAGTCTTCCACAGTAAATGACCATTGCTGTTGCTGTTTCCAACTCCATTCCTCCTTAGGACGCCCTCCCAAGTCTGGTAGTCTGAGCCTACTCTAGCATTAAAGTCACTCAGAATTATAAGCTTAACCTCTTTTGGCACACTGATGATAAGGGTCTTTAGGTCTTCATAAAATTTTTCTTTGACCTCATCAGGGTTTGTCATGGTGGGAGCATGGACACTGATGACGGTATTGTGGCATTTTACTGCAAGTGGCAATTGCATTGCCATGAGTTTGTCATTCACTCCTTTTGGCAGGCATACCAAGTTGCTAACTAGATTAATTTTGATTGCAAAACCTACACCAGCTTCATGGCACTCCCCTTCACTGTGACCACTCCAGAAAAATGTGTATCCCTCTCCAGTTTCAGTAAACTGCCCTTCATTTGCCAACCTTGTTTCACTGAAGGCTGTTATTTGTATGCAATACCTGTCCTCTTGCAACAAGAGCAATTCATCTTTCAGGACTACTGGATTTTGTGTTGTCTATAAATGTGCACACATTCCTTGTGCCAATGGTGAGTGGAATCATCTTTGCAGATGTTTTTGTACATTTCTTTTTTGTGTTTCAACTGCATAGTGGGATTTCCAGCCTGCTGTGGTAATCAGACCACGGTTGAGTAAGCAGACAATGTTTAGGGCACCTTTTCTAGCCCCCTTCCTCATACTAGAAGGTGAGCAGTGTGATCCTTAAAAGGCTGCTCAGACACCTAGGGGGCTGCCAAGTCCCACTGCTGCTTCCAGTGAGAAATGACCATATGGCATGGGCTGCCTGTGTGCAGGGTTGTGACTACAGCTCCAAGTGCATTCACACCTGCTGCTTCATCACTTCATCGCCACAGGACTTTGAGGTATAATAGTAAAATGTTATGGGTGATGTCTTTTAATTCATGTGTAAATTAGATTTAAGTGAGGCAGAGTCTCACGAAGTCGTCAGCCTCACTCTCTTTTCCAGACTTATCATAGTCCAATAGCAAGACAGAGTCAAGACAGCTGGTGATGGCTCAGGATGCAGTGGATGTCCTTGGTGTCTTCGGTGTCTAACCAAGCTCTAAATGCTCCACATTGCCTTCTTCATTTGCCTTCATGGCTGTGGGAACAAATTGTTCTTATCTGCCCATTCCACCAGGGGAATTCTTTACATTCTTGGGGTAGACACCCCCCTAATTCATCAATGGGTTTGAGACCTCTTGGTTACCTTCAACTGGGTTTGCTCCATCTGCTGAAATGGTTTCCTGGGATGTGGCTGCTACACGTACTGCAGCTTGTTGGAGCCGCAGGTTAGAGTTGGGTGGAATAGGTGGACACCAAAGGTGAAAAGAGCCCTGAAAAGGGCTCAGTAGCCATCACACTAAAGGTGCTAGTCCTCTCTGAACACACCTACACCCCAGGTAAGGAAAAAGAGACCCACAGAGTAAAAAATGGCATATTCAAGGTCACATAGTCAAAAGCCTGGAACCCAGGGTCTCTTGTAACACTTCTTTAATAAGAATGTGTGTGTAATATCTTTTTGATGCTTACAACAAACTGGTAAAGCCTAAAGGCAGTATATTCATTTTACACATAAAGATTGAGAGGCCTAGAGATATTGAGACTCGTTAGTTTTATGAGGATCAAATGAGATAATATTTATAAAGTACTTATCCTAGTATCTGGAACGTGGTAGGTGTTTACTAAAAGTTTGTTCCTGGCCCAACCATTCTGAAAAAAAATTTTGAACTAGACCCAGAGGACTATAGAACTGTGCATACTGTTTTACTCAGAATACCATTAGTGGGTCTGAATCTCAAAAATAGAGGCAGTTATGTGGTGCAATTGGTAGCGTGCTAGATCTGGAGCAAAGAAGACTGATTTTCCTGAATTCAAATCTGGCCTCAGACATTTATTAGCTATGTGGCCATGGACAAGTCACTTCATCCTGTTTGCCTCAGTTTCCTCATATGTAAAATGAGCTGGAGAAGGAAATGGCAAACCAAAACAGTATCTTTGTAAAAAAAAAAAACTCAAATGTTATCACAAAGAGTCAGATATGACTGAAAAATGATGAGAAATACCAAAGATATCAAAGAAAAAGAAAAGGACCGACGCATACATAAATATATACAGTAGATATTTTTGTGGTAGCAAAGAATCACCTATTAATTGAGGAATGGATGAACAAATTATGGTATATGATTGTGATGGAATACTATTGTACGTTATAAAATGATGAGTGGGATGCCTTCAGAAAAACCCAAAAGTCCTATATGAATTGTTGCAGAGTGAAGGAAACAGAACCAAGAGATCATTGTTCACCATAACTCGCTCATTCAAATCAAAGTCAACTTCAATCATGTCATCATCTTGATGTCATGGTCCTCCTCTAGAATGAAGGACAAAGATAAGTAATATCATAACAATGACCAGCTACAATAGACTTAACTACTTTGATCAATAAAACAATCCAAGACAATGACAAAGGATTCATGAAGAAAGATGTTATCTACCTCAAGAGAGAAAATTGAGGAACTCATTTCAAATTGAAGTATAATTTTTTTTCCTTTTTTCTAGGTATTTTTTTTCAAATATGGCCAACACAGAAATATATCTTTCATGATTTTACATGTATAATTAATATTCTATTGCTTGCCTTCTCAGTGAGTGGGGGAGGGGCAAGAAGAAAGAGAATTTGAAATTCAAAACTTGTAAAAATTTGTTAAAAATAAATAATAGGGAACCCAAGATGGTGGAGTAAGCAGTAAGTCACTATAACTCCCCCATATATATCTTCAAACAATCCTAAAATAGCACCCTAAAACAAATCCTGGAACAGTAGAACCAGCAAAAACATGAGAAAAAACATTATTTTAGCCCAAGAAAATTGGAGAATCAGAAAAAAAAAGGTCTGTCTCAGGTAAAAGCAGAGTGCATTCCAGGACAGGAAACATCCCTGTAAAACAGCAGCAAGTCACACTTCAGCAAACCAGCAGGAGATTCTAAGCCCCAGTATGGTAGAGCAGGCAAACACCAACACCAGGACCCCCTACATTCCTTAGCACAGCCAGAGGAACCAGAATAATCCAGCTCTCAGAACTACCACATGGTTCAGCATAACCCTGGCAAGACAGGCATTCTCCAGTGGCCAAACCCCTACAGACTTCAGTGTAGCCCTGGGGAAATGCAGAAACATTCCACCAGGACTCAGCACATAGCAGAAACCATCTCTAGGACCCCAGCCCTGCACCAGGTAAGCTGCTATATCCCTAAAACCTTCAGCAGTACCAGCCACCCTCTATCCTAGCCCCTCAGCACAGTACCAGACAAGAGGATCTCCTGGGGACCTTAGGGTAACATCAGTATAACACCAGGTAACAGCTCAGGCCAGCAGCTACTGGCATATGAAGCCTTAGAGAGTATCCTTTCTATCCTGGGAACTTAGTTCAAAATTAAAGGAAAGGAAAAAGCCCCCATCCCCTCAAAAACAAAACAACAACAAAGAATTTCACCACAAAAGCTATTATGGCATCAACTAAGAGTAAGACACAAACTCAGAAGTAGACAAAAGTGTCAAAATAACTATGGGCAAAATCCCAAGTAAAAATGGGAAGCAATCTAAAGCTAAGAAAGAATTCCTGGAAGTTCTCAAAAAAAGAGTTTAAAACCATATAAGAGAGGTAGGAGAAAAAAATGGGAAAAGAAATGAGAGTTTTGACAAGAGAATTATTAAAAAGGAGTCCACAGCTTGGAAAAACTGCTTAAAAAGTAGAACTGACCAAGTGGAAAAGGAAATACAAAAATTCGCTGAAGAAAACAACCCTACAGAGGACAACTGATCAAAAAGAAAAGAAGATCAAAAGCTAATTAAGGAAAATAACTCCTTAAATGTTAAAATTGGCAAGTGGAAGCTAATGACTCTGAGAGATATCAAGGATCAATCAAACAAATTTTTAAAAAATGAAAAAAAGTGAAAGAAAATGTAAAATACCTCATGGGATTTTAGACTACCTGAAAGTCGCAATCAAAAGGAAGACTTGGACAGTATCTTTCAAGAAATTATCAAGGAAAACTTCTATGATGTCTTGGAACCAGAGGACAAAAAAAATGACATTGAAAGAATCCACGGATCATCTCAAGAAAGAGAGCCCAAAATAAAAACTGCAAGGATCATCATAGGCAAATTTTCAGAACTATCGAGTCAAGGAAAAAATACTACAAGCAGCAGAATATCAGGAAGTTGCAATCAGGATTACACAAGACTTGACAGCTGCAATATTAAAGGACTGGCAGTCATGCAACATGATATTCTGGAAGGCAAAAGAGTTACAACCACAACCAAAAATCACTTACCCAGCAAAATTAAGTATTCCCCCACCAAGAGGGGAAAATAAAATTATCATTCAAAGAAGTAGAAGGATTTCAAGTTTTCATAGAGAGAAGACCAGAACTCAATCAAAAATTTAAACTCCACTACCAAGACCCAATAGAAGAATAAACAGGTAAAAAGGGAAAAGAAACATAAAGGATTCAAAAGAACTAAACTATTTACATCCCTACATGGGAAGATCATACTTGTAATTCTTAAAAATTGTATCACTAATAGTACAGCTAAAAGAAATAGATAGATAGATAGAGTGTATGGGTATAAGGTGAATTTGATGGAATGACATTTTAAAAAATTAGGCTATGAGAAATAATAGAATGAGTACAGAAGGAAGGCAGTGGTAGAATGGGTAAATTATTTCACATGAAGAGGAAAAAAAGACCTATTGCAGTGAAGGGGAAGATGAGAGGGTGGGCAACAAGAACTGCTTGAACCTTACTCTCATCAGTATTGGCTCAAAGAGGGAATCATGTCTACAGTCAGTTGAATATAGACATCTATCTTACCTGACAGGGAAGCAGGAGGGGAGGAGACCAAGTAGAGGAGGAGGGGTAGACAGATGGGAAGGAAAATCAGAGGAGGTAGTAGACAGAAGGAAAACACTGATGAGAAGGGAAAGGGTGGAAAGAGAGAGAGGACACACAGGAGGAAGAACAGGATGGAGGGAAATACACAGGTAGTAATCATAACTGTGAATGTGTGAATGGGATGAACTCTCCCATAAAATGGAAGAGGATAGCAGAGTGGATCAAAAACCAGAATCCTACAATATACTGTTTATAAGGAACATACTTTAAGCAGATCGACACACAGAGAGCAAAGGTAAGGAACAGAGCAGAATCTATTATCCTTCAGTTGAAATTTTTTAAAAAGGCAGGAGTGGCAATCTTGGTCTTAGAAAAAGTAAAAGCAAAAATAGACCTAATTAAAAGAGATAAGGAAGGAAACTAAACCTTGCTAAAAGTACCATAGACAGTGAAGTAATATCAATATTAACCATATATACATGAAGTGGTATAGCCTCCAAAGAGAAGTTAAGTGAGTTATAGGAAGAAATAGCAAAATTGTACAAGTGGGAGACCTCAACTACCCCCTCTCAGAATTCTATGAATCCAACAAAAAAATAAACAACAAATAAACTAGGGAGGTAAATAAAATATTAGATATGACAAACATTAACCATAAAGGGTAACACTATAAGCAAATTAAAAGAGTAAGGAATTGTCTACCTCTCAGGTCTCTGAGTAGCAAAAAAGTTCATGATCAAACAAGAGATAGAGAGCATTACAAAAAGTTAAAATACATCATTTGATTATTTTTGATTTAATAAATCAAAAAGCTTTTGGACAAAGAAAACCAATGCAACCAAGATTAGAAGGTAAGAAGAAAGATAGGAAACAATCTTTATAGCAAGTGTCTCTGATAAAGGCATCATTTCCAAAAATATAGAGAACTGAGTCAAATTTATAAAAATACAAGTCATTGTCCAATTGATAAATAGTCAAAGGATATAAACAAGTAGTTTTCAGATGAAGAAATCAATACAATCTATAGGTATATGAAGAAGTACTCTAAATCACTTTTGATTAGAGAAATGAAAATTCAAACAACTCAGATACTACCTCACACTTATCAGATTGGCTAATATAACAGAAAAGGAAAATGATAAATGCTGGAGAAGATGTGGGAAAATTGGGACACTCATACACTGTTGGTGGAGGGGTGAACTGATCTAATCATTCTGGAGATCAATTTGAAATTATGCCCAAAGGGTAACAAGACTCTGCATACTCTTTGATCCAGCAATGCCACTACTAGGTCTGTATTCCACAGAAATCATAAAAAAATGGAAAAGGACCTATATGTGCAAAAATATTTATAGCAGCCCTTTTTGTGGTGACATAATATTGGAAACTGAGGGAATGCCCATCAATTGGGGAATGGCTGAACAAGATGTGGTATATGAATGTAATGGAATACTATTTTGCAATAAGAAATGATGATCAAGCAGATTTCAGAAAAACCTGGAAAGATTGTACAAATTGATGCAAAATTAAGTGAGCTGAACCAGGAAAACATTGAAGACAATATCAGCAACATTATATGGTGATCAGCTATGAATGACTCAGCTCTTCTTAGCAACACTTTGATTTAAGACAAGCACAAAAGGCTCACAAAGGAAAATACTATCCATATCCAAATAAATAACTGATGGACTTTAAATGCAGAGAGAAGCATATTTTTTTCACTTACTTGATTTTCTTTTTTTTCCTTTTGTTCTGTTTCTTAATTCACAACTGTAACTAGTATGGAACTATTTTTATGTAATGGCACATGTATAAACTATATCAAACTGCCTATCATTTTCAGAAGAAGGGAGGGAGGGAGAAAAATCTGGAACTCAAAATTTTATAAAAATGAATGCTAATTATTTTCTTGACATGTAGCTGGGAAAAAATAAAATACTATTAAAATGCTCATAAAATACTATTTCAAAAATTAAAAATAACTAATAAACTAGGGGAAGATTTTTTTAAATGCTTGCTCCTTCCTCCTCTTCCCCCTACCCCAAACTCACATTCCAACAACTAGTAAGTATCCAAGGTCTTCCCAAAGTCTAGGCTTATGCTTTATCCACTATACTACCTACCAATACTGTTTCATCCTATCCCTCCCAGAGTGATTTATTGATTTATTTTTTCTTTTCTGTCTTGGATACTCAATTCTGCTAAGGTCCTTTTCTTTTCTATTAAAGGGGCCATCCTCCTGACTACCTTTTAAAGAGGACTAGTCACTGAATGGCCATTACCTCACTTTAAGTGAGTACCTGAAAGAACCTTAGCCTAAAAGACCAAGGTCTCCCATTGCATCCTGGGCCGTCTCCAGGCATCCTGATGAATATCTGGTCACTGGATCCAGATGCCTCAGGAGGAGAAAGTGAGGCTACTGACCTTGCACAGCCTTCCCTCACTCAAAGCAAAGCCATGTGCAAGTTGTGTCATCATTTCTCTGATGTCATGATCCTCCTCCTCGAAAATGAAGCACAAACACATCAAATCATTAATTTTATTCTTCCTTAGCACATTGTTGACATATTACATGTGTATATGCAGGAGAAGGGGTGGTAGGTATATATGTATGTTTGTATACGTGTGGGATGTATGTATATATATATATGCATGTATATAGATATGTATGTATGTTTCTATGTGTATATATATATATATATATATATATATATATATATATATGTAGGTGTGTATGTGTGTATTGCTGTGCTCTTCTTAGGTAGTGACATGAACAATGATGCTATCAAATGGGAATTCAATCGTCTAGGTAAACAGTAGGTGTTCATTCAGTGGTTAAAGTTGGTAGTAATAGTGACTCATTCTACTGGATTCAACCTACACCCCAATGAGGAGGTAAAGTATATAAGTACTGCCCCACCTTGCCTTTTAATGTTTTTCTTCTTTCATTCAAAGTTTCAAATTTCTTTCCATCAATCCATGTTTGCCAAGGGCCTTATCATTCAAGAACCTGTCCTCCCGGTCTTCTGTTTTATAGTACCAGAACCCTGTCCTTAGATGGCTGTAATAATGGAAATGGATCTTAAATCTAAATCAGAATAAGGTGATGGTAACTTAAAACATTGAGGCAGGGGTGGGGGAAGCAGTATTTCATCTTAATTGAGGAACTCTTAGGAAATTAAAACTCCTCAAGATTTACATTTTGAAAACTTGGTGAAATTTCCCCATATAAGAGTTTGTTGAAGAAAATGAAGATGTATAGCCTGAAGAAAAGACAAATGCAGTAACTATAGTGACCTCTGCCTTCAGAGTACTTGAATGTTTTCAAATGAAAGAAACACTGAAAGATAAGGTCTTTTGGGTTGGCCCTAGAACCAATGGGTAGAAATTTTAGAAAGATAAATTTTTACTTTACCAGCTCCCTTTCTTCCCTCGTCTGTCTATCCATCAAGTCTGTTCTTAAGAAAGGATCAGAAAGGGAAAAGAACTCATGTATACAAAAATATTTATAGTAGCTCTTTCAGTGGTGGCAAAGAACTAGAAATTTGGGAGAAGAATGTAATGGAATCCTATTGTTCCTTAAGAAATGATGAGCAGTCAGATTTCAGAAAAACCTGGAAAATCTTACATGATCCGATGCTGAGTGATGTAAGTCAAGTGAAACAAGGACAACATTGTACACAGCAATGTGGAGCAATGACCAACTTTGATAGACTTAGTTCTTCTCAGCAATACAATGGATTTATGACAATTCCAAAAGACTCATGATGGAAAATGCTATCCACATCCAGAGAAAGAACTAGAGAGTTTGAATGCAGATAGAAGCATACTAGTTTACCTTTTTTCTTTGTTTTTTCTTTCTTGCAGTTTTTCCCTTTTGTTCTGATTCTTCTTTCACAATTTGACTGATACATAAATACATTTAATATTATTCTACATATATACAGCCTATATCAGATTGCATACCATCTTGGGGAGGGGGAAGAGTAAAGAGGGGGAGTGGAGAGAGGGGAAAAATTTAGAACTCAAAATATTATAAAAGTGAATGTTAAAAAATGAAAAATAAACAAATAGATAAAAAGAAATGTAACTCCTTTGAGGGTAGGGACTATTTATTTCTTTGCTTTTTCTCCTACCATTTTAGTTCCATGCCTACAAGGGGTGCTTTGCACATTGAAGGTACCATTTGACACTGAGACATAAGTGACTAGTAACAGGAAGGTTTCCTTTTCAACAAGGATATCAAAGTCTTAACTTGCTATGCCTAGTTCCAAGAACAAAACTTAGAATCACCAAGACAAGTTTATATTCTACCTCAGATACTTATTAGCAATGACTCTGGGTATGGATATTTAATGTAATTTAATTTCTCTATGCCCCAGGTTCTTCATCTGTAAAAGAAGGGGAATGGACCTGATAGAACTCTAGGATCTCTTTCAATTCTAAAATCTGTGATTTTTCCATGACCTCTGACCTGTGATCTTTATTTACCCTATTTGTATGCTAATTTATCTCCTCAACTTCCATTACTTGATGTCTCCTGCCAAGGCCTCTGAGACACTAGTTAAATGTTTCCGCACCTTGTGGTTCCCTATTTGATATCTCCCATCCAAGACCTTTGTATTGTTTGCTTACATAGTTTCTGGAATTAGCAATTCCCATCCTGATAATTCTTGCTCCCATTCTTAGTCCACCATGATGGTTTTCCTTGGTTTGCAGTGGACACTTGCTCTCCTGGCCAAGCCCCTTTCCCTTTCCCTGTAGCTACTGATTGAGTTGAAGTTTTGCTCCCACTGCTCTCTAGTTCTTCCCTTGACCTGACTCACTTAAGTTATAATAAGGAATAGCAAGAAGAGCTTACTGGGATAGAATGGGCATGAAGGGATAAGGACCTAGGTTTTGATGAGAGTGATAGGAATGGAACAGGTACAAGGAATCCTTAGAGCAAGAATCAACAGCACATAGTGAAGAATCAAAAATAACTCAAAATATCTGAGTCTAGGTGATTAGAAATACGATAATATGAGTAATAGTAATATGGAACTCAAAAGGAAGTTCTAGCTTGGGGGGAGGGCAGTTCTGGGATGACTTGGGAAGAGTGGGATGAGTTCTTTATTAAACATATTGATTTTAAGGTGATAGTGAGATATCTAGGTATAAATCGTGAACAGTAAGGAAGAAATAAGACTGGAACTGAGGAAAATGGTAAAAATGGTGATATGAATGAAGGAATTATCCATATACCTTGAGATTTATGAGATACTGAGGAAATTACCGTAAGAAGAAAAAAATGCATCATCTCTGGAGAAATCATCTATTGTCATCCACACAAAGAATGATATAACTGACCAGAGTTCACCAGAAAAGGAGTTTGAAGATCATCCAGTAACAAGATCAGCCATAGATTTGGAACTGGAAGGAACTTTAGAGACTATCAATTCCAACCCTTCCATATTACAGGTGAAGAAACTAAGGCACAGATAAGTTTAGTGATTTGTCTGGGGTCATATAGCTAGTAAAAGTCTGAGGAGTCATTTGAACCCAGGGCTACCTAACTCCAAGCTCAGTGCCCCAAGGTGACTTGTCCAAGACCCAATAGATGCAAAGAAGCAGAGCCAGGATTTGAACCCAAGAGCTACCAGTTCTAATTCCAATGTTCCTCTTACTATACTATGCTACCAATTATTAATTATTTGAGATACAGAATTATTTCAAGATGGAATTGTGATTTAGAGGAATGAGCAATAAACCTCAAATCAGGAGCACTAGATTCTATCCTTTTTTCCATCACTGGGATTCAGAGAGAAGTCAGTTTTCCTCTTCATGCTTCCCTTCCATTGTCACTCAAACACGAACACTAATATCTTCCAGGCTCGCCTGCAGCATTGTTATGGGCATCAGATGCCATGATGGATGTGCTTGAACTTTGACAGAAATAAATTTTCCCATAAAAGGAAGCCAGTGGCTTGGCTTATTCTTAAGAATACCAAAAGATGCCATGACTAGACCCTGGAGATATAATGAAATAACTCCCAGCAAATGTACTTTAATGGTGACAAAGCAGATGGTTTACCTGACAGCCCCATATAAAAATATGAGTACTTCAAGAAAAAAATGATAGCCCAGAATGGCACCATGTACAAGGTATTTTTTTAGAAGGACTAATTCCTCTCCCAGGGACTTGTTTTTTATTCCCTTTTCACCACCCCTTACCCCATGCACACACTTTGAGAAGGCTAACTTTAACAACCTCATACTTTTGTTAATAGTTAGAGTTCTCTGGAGTTTACTTCCTCCAGTTACTTAGGAAGGAAGCTGTCAATATGCAATAAAGACTGGCAGCCACCCCCCTGGTTCACCCCATACCACCATCCCACTAAGGTCAGAGTATAAGTCAGTTGGCCATGCTTTAAATGTGGAAATCTGTAATTATTTGGACATTGTTATTTTACATTTCAGCCCATGATGATTCCCAGACTGGTTGTTAACTAGCAATTTTCCCTTGTTGCTGAGGAGACCCTGCTCCCAACCAAAACATTTCAGAAATGGTATAGACTGGTTTTTGACTCATTTTTTTCCCCTCAACTGTTTAAAATGTTCATGAGAAAAGTTTTGGAGATTTCACAGTAAAAAAATTCTCTTTTCTTGTCTTGTACAATTTAGTATTTTTTCACAAAATATCAAATCTAAAAGGGGCTACAAAAGACATTTTGTAAAATTTCCTTATTCAAAACCAAAGAAACTGGGGCCCAGAGAAGTTAACTTACTTAAAGACAAATAGCTAGTCCAAGGCAAATATCACCTTCTGGACCAGGGATGGGGAACCTGTGGCTTCCAGGACACATGTGGCTCTCTAGATCCTCAAGAGTGGCCCTTTGATTGAATCCAAACTTCATTTTAAAAAAATCCCCTTAATAAAAGTATTTGTTCTATAAAACTTGGACTCAGTCAAAAGGCTATATCCAAGGACCTAGAAGGTAACGTGAGCTTGAGGCTGTAGGTTCCCCCATCTCTGCCCTTCTATATGAAGTCGTCTACTTATATTGTCCAGACCAGCAAGGGCTGTACTACTTTTACAGTAAAAACTTAACTGAATTTTGTGCCATATTTGACTGATAATATTCATTCCTTGTAGAGATATTGACTAGAACTCATGAAGAAGGTGATCATAGAGAAGGTGACATGATTTAGGGAGTGTTGATGTAAAATTCTCACTCAAGCTGTCCCACCCAAGCATGCATACAAACACACACGCACACACAAACACATACACCTTTTACTGATGGCTGAAAATCTGCCATTAGAACTTCAGTGTGATATAGTGAATAGAACACTGAATTTGGAGCCAGGAAGACTTTAGGTTCAAATCCCTTCTAGGGCATTTATGTTTTGACCGTGGGCCAAACAGCTATACAATATTTTACTAGAATTGTCCTATGACTGTAAGACATAGAACCCCACAGTCTCTAAAGAGTTGAAAAAGAATAACCGCCATGGGACAGAAGGGAAATTTGAAGTGAGTATGAGCCAGCTGAAACATATAAGTAAGGAACATGAAGAAAAATAGCAGTAAAAAATGTGAGATAAATATATGACGGAAAAAGAAGACAATTTGGCTTGTGGTGAGGATGGGGATGAGAGGTGACATGATCTCTTTATTAAAATGCTTCTTAAGGGCAGAGATTGTTGGGTTCAGGGTCTTGTTGTTGGGTTTTTTTTGGTATTTCCAGAGTTTAGCACAACACCTGGCACTTTATAAATTAACTGACTGATTGAGGTCACAGATCTATTTGAGTATTCAAGTGACACTGGACAAGTCACTTGACCTTTCTGAACTTCAGTTCCCTCTTCTAAAAATAGACATGATGATAGCACCATTCTCATAGCACCAATGTGATGATCAAATGAGAGGATAATTTAAAATGTTTAAGCTTTAAAGCTTTGTAGAAATGTCAGGCACTTTTCATTTCCTGGTGTCAAGGCATTGCCTTTAAAGGCAATTATATCTTTTTCCTAATGTCAATTCATCCTTTGTTTCCTTTAGAGTGTCCATTATTAAAGCTTATGTGTCTCAGGATAGCTCCAATTTAAATGGGAGTTCATTTTTCATGTCAACTTTTTTTTTCTTCTAGTGTCTCCAATATGTATAAGTAGACAATATTTATTCATCATGCTTGGAGATATTTTTTTCTGTTTGTGAATAACTGATAATTCATTTTCTATTTTTGGTGAGATTTTTATTTGAGGCTTTTTGGTTACTTTTTTCAAAAAGATCACAAAACTTCAAAGTTGGAAGAAAACTCATGATCCATAGAATACAACAAATACCCAAAAGTAATCTTTATAGCAAAGTATCCAACAAGTGGCTATCAGGGCTTTGCTTAAAGACATCTCCTGCGGGGAAATCCACTGCTTCCTCAGGATGCCCATTCCACTTTAAAGTACCTTTAATTATGATACTTTTTTTCCTATTTTAAAGCCTAAACTTATTTCTATTGGATTTCTCCTACTTTTACATTCTATTACCAAACTGATTAAATCCACTGTTTCATCCACTTCCCAGCCTTTCAGATTCTTAATGCAACTTCTCATATTTTCTCTGAGCTTCCTCTAATTTTCAGACCAAATATCTCCAGTTTCCTCAACTGATGACAATCTAACATGAATCTGTGGCCCCTCAGAGTTCTTGTTGACCTCCTCTGGACGCTCTTCAACTTATCAGTTGTCTCCCTAAAATTCTGTACCCAGAACAGAAAACATTATTCAAGATGTGGCCTGACCACAGTCAGATTACAATCAGATTTTTTTTCCTCTGTTTCTTTTAGCACAAGATTGCATAAGTTTTCTCAGCCACCATAGACTTGTATAGAATCTGCAATATACTAAAACCCCCTTTTCTAGCCCTTTGTAGATATATCTTACTTGTTTTACTTTTAAGTTTGATTTTTCAAACCCAAATGTACATTTCTCATGGTATTGTATTCAACTTAATTTTCTGATTTCCCATGATTTTTTAGAATCTTTGCCATCTTGTAGGTTAGCTATTTTCACATCCTCCCCATCTTTGTTTCATCTGCAAATTGAATAAGCGTGTCATCCATGCCTTTATCCAAGTTATTTATGAAAAGGGTAGCTTAAGGCACAGCAAAGAACCCTGAAATAGTCCACTAGAGTTCACATCAAATGATTAATTATGTCTATTGGAGCCCAGCCATTCAATTAGCTCTGAATCTATCTCATTGTCCTAACATTTGGCCCACATCTCTCCATCTTTTTCATAGGAGTTCCAGAAATACTTCATAAAAGGCTTTGCAAAAATCAAAGGATACTTCTAATCTGTCTATTTAGCCACCTCATCAAAAAGAAAATAAATTTAGTCTACCATCACCTGTTCTTGATGAACTCATATTGGATGACCAACCACTATTCCAGGGAACCTAAAATATGCCTCCCACAGCCAGAGAACCAATGAACTCAGAGTACAGATGGAAGCTTTTTTTTTTTTTGCACATGGCTAATGCCAGAATTTGTTTTGATTGAAAATACACACACACACACACACACACACACACACAAAATTTATAACATGTATTCCTTTTCTTGCCTTCTAGAGGGGTAAGGTGGGGGGCAAGTGGGAAGGAGAGATTTAAGGAACTGTAAAAAGTGTTAAAAGTCTGGTTCTTTATAATTATCTCCTTGATTTTCTGAGCGTTCACTAACCATATTTTATTTGGTTTGGTTTTTTAATAATACATTCTAGAATGTATCCAGAATTTGAAGTCAAATTCTTGGGCCTATAGTTTGCTCAGTCTATTCTCATTCATCCTATCTCTCCCTCTGTGTGTGTGTGTGTCTCTATCTCTGTCTCTCTGTCTTCTCATTGTGACCTTTGGCCTTCTCCCGCCCTTGTGTATCTCTCCTGTTTGTCGGTGCTATTAGCACTAAGAGTGGTGGAGCAAGCACATTCATCAGTTTTTTTTCACTACCTGAGATATATGTATGTATGTATGTATGTGTATATATATATATATATATATATATATATATATATATATATATATATATATATATATATATATATATATGTATATTCATTCCATCTGGGGCAGGAGATTTAAATTCCGAAAAAGTAAGTTAATACTCTCATTATCACTTTTCTTATCTTGGGTATGGAAGTTGGCTGCTTGCAAAAATAATAACTATATTAATATCTACTTTGTATGGCACTATTAGACATTATTGCTGGGTTTTTTCTAGTTCAAAGTCATACTTGGCAGAGAATGGATAAGGATACCATCTGTGATTTCTTTAGTATGGGGGTGGTCCTAGAAGTGGAAAACCTTGCTGCCAGGGCAGGATGGCACCTTCCCTGCTACTTCTCATCTCAGAGAGTTTCCTGGGAATGTTCAGCATGTAAGGGTCTTACCTTGGGTCACCTAGCCAGCATGTATTAGGACCTCCCAGGGCCTCTATCCACTATGTCACATGACCTCCAAAACTGAGGCATGAAAGAGGATTGAGAAACTGTCATCTCTGATTTGTCGGTTATCATGTCCCAGCCACCCTGGGTGGGGGTCAGCTCCCTTCCTCGAGCTCTCCTCTTTATTGCAATGCAACTTAAAGAAGAAAAAAACAGAAACAAAAACCCTTCTTGTTGTCCCTAGCTTTCCTCACTAGCCTTAGTTTATTCTGAGATTTAGCAATCATGACTGTGTTCATGCAGTACCATTACACACATTTGTGTTCATTTTCTGCTATCTTTATATAGCTCTGTTTTAAACTTCAGTTTATCAATGAGTTCTCTGTATAGCTACATCAATCTCTTCAGATAGCTCATGTGTTTCTTCCTCATCAGAATGATTTTCTTTGTGAATTCACAAATTCATTCTTGAGAAATTTCCATCCTTCCTCAGCTGATTTCCCTTGTAGAGTGTTTAACTATGACATCCTAGCTATACTTCCTCTGAAGCTTCCTCTCTCTCTCTCTCTCTCTCTCTCTCTCTCTCTCTCCCTCTGTCTCTGTGTCTCTGTCTTTCTCTGTGTCTCTGTGTCTTTCTGTCTCTCTTTGTCTCTCTGTCTTTCTGTCTGTCTCTGTCTCTCTCTTCCCTTTTCTTAATGGAGATGCTCAGGAACTAGGGTCTCAAACCTCCTTATGCTATCACGCCACAAGCGTGTCATTAAGCTAGGAAGGAGGGACTATATCAAGCTCTCATTCATGACGAGCACCATAGTATGAATCAGCATTACTGCTAGTATTCATACAGTATTTTGAGGTCTGCAAAGCGCTTTTACACATGTCATTTCATCTGATTCCCATAACAATGCTGTGAGGTAGGTATCAATATTATTTTCATTTTCCAAATGACATAACTGACGCTGAAAGGTGATATGACTTGCCCAGGATCACACAGATAGTGTCTAAAGTCAGATTCTAACTAAGGTCCTCCTGACCTTAAACCACACCCCAGCCTTCCCACCCCAACCTACCTAGTTGCCTCGGAGAAAAAAAAGAGAGTATAAGGACATTGAAGGCCGAGAGGGTGAGGAGGTTGAGAAGCTATGTTTCTGAGAGGAACCTCATTAAAAATGAGAGATGAGACAAATTAAAACAAGGAAATAGCCTGGTAAAAGAGAACAGGGGGATCTATTAGAGGACCTGTTAAATCTTAGTTCTGTCACTTCCTATCTGTGGTAAAGTAGCCTCAGCTCTCTGGGCTTCAGGCTTCCTATCTGTAAAATGAGAGTAGACCAACAGACCTGTAAAGTCACTTGTAGAACTAAATCAATGATTCTAAGTTTTACTTCTTTTATAAATTTTTCCTATTGCTGGATTCTAGAAACTGATGAAAATAAATTAGGAAAATCTAGTTACATGTTAAGAATAACAACTCACATTTTCACAGTATTTTAAGGTTTGCAAAATATTCTCCTATAATCCAACCCTGTTAAGGTAGGACAAGTACAATGATCCCTGCTTTACAGATGAGAAAACATCAAAAAGCGATGAAGTGATTTGTCCATGCACTTGTAAATGCCAAAGCCCAGATCCAAATTCAGGTCTCCATGACCAGCACTTTTTTCACTTTACTGACTAATCACCGTATACTCCATAGGCATTTCTCACCATTATCACCACCACATAGCTATAGGAGAGGAATTCTTGACCCTTTTTGTGTCATGGATCCCTTTGGCAGTCTGGTGAAACTTTGGAACCCCTTTTCAGAATAGTCTCTTTAATCATATAAAATAAAATACGTAGGATTTCAAAGGAAACCAGGAAATATAAATATAATTTATTTTTCCTCTCCAAAGTCAAAGATGCCCTAACATTTATTCACAGACTCCTAAGGCATGCATGGACCCCAGATAAAGAACATTTGTCATAATGTTTTGAGGTAAGAAAAGTGCTATCTTCCTAACAACATTTAGAGACGATAGGTACAAGAATTATTATGACTGTTTTTTTAAATTGATGTTCACAGAGGTTATATGACTCTTTCAAGGTCACATAGTTAGTATATTGCAGACCTAAAAATATTCACTATGCTAAGTCCTGGGGGGTATAAACAAGATGGAGCCCCAGCCCTAAGAACCCTAAAATCTACTTCGTTGTGGAAAACATGCCACCCAGTGGATACTCTCTGCTCTTAACTGGTGTCCATACAGCTACTCAATTTACTTTGTCCTCTTATTTCTACTTGAGGCAGTAACTGTGATTTAACTTATTTCCATCCCTTTGGGTTACAGTTTTGTTTTCATATTTTTTCATTTCATCATTGCAGATGGGTTCTCTTTCTTATTTGAAGACTGCAGCTTCCTTAGCCTACCTCTTCTTTTAGGAGCTGAAAAGTCTTTTGTTCTTATTGTTTAATGTTTCCATGAGGACGGATACCTACAGCTCCAGGGCTGAGTATCAGAGTATCTGCCCACTGTCCTATTTGTGCTTGTCGGGAGAACAAAATCTATTTCATGTTTTATTGTTTTTCATTTTAGCAATGTACAGTAAATCAGCCCAGCCCACCTGATATGCCTGAGACTCTCATCATTGTCTGTACTTCTCATAGATACTATCAAACAAACTCTCAAAACAACCTCTGCAAAGCAGGCACGATGACCTCCACTGCACAGCCTGAGACCCAGGAGCCACAGAAAGTTAAAGAACTTGATCAAAATTACCCATCGTACTCTGGGAGGAGCCAAGACAGACAAAGAGAGTCATTCTGATTTTTCTGGAGATGGGAAAGTGTGGGGTGGAGTGAAAGGTCCTGTATTTGGAGACAGAAGATACAATTTGAATAAGGCTTGGCCACTTACTAACTGTGTGGTTTGGGGGCAAGTCAGTTGACCTCTCTGGGCCAGGGTTTTCTCTTTTGTAAAATGAGATAATTGGGTTAGATCATTTCTAAGGTGTCTTTTAGCTCTAGGATTCTGGATCACCTAGTTAGTTTGACCTTATAAGACTCAGGACTGACCTCTGGAAACATGGTAAAGTACAGAATGTTTGAATTAGAAAAAGACTTTGAGATATTGAATTTAACCTTTTTATTTAACAAAATAGGAAACTTCATCGGAAGGAACCAAAGTGACTGGTCCCAAAGCTAGTGGCAGAGCCAAGGCTGGAATCCAGGTCAGTTAACATCTAGTACATTGAACTTTTCACTATTCATGATAGTGACTATATGGACCCCCCTGAAGGTGGGTATGTTATATTTCACCCCTCTTTCAGAGTTCTTCAGTATTTCTGAGGAGGTTTGGGGTGACCATCTGGAGGGGCTCTGACATTGGCTGTGCCCCAGTTCCATTAAACAACCTCACAGTCTGATTAGCTTTAACAAAGGAATTTTACTTCAAAGGCACAATAAAAATAAACATATCCCACCGTGCATGTTATATAACTCCTCCCTTGAACCACCTCAGTCTCTACAAAGGAGAAGGGGATTAGGTTCATAGTTTAGCTCAATTCCTATATAACACAGAACCACCAAGTTCCAAGTCCAGATCCCACATTGGGTTTTTTAAGTGCCAGACACTCTGTCTTCCTAAAGGCTTCCTTGCTGGGCTGGCAGCAGCATCTGCCCCAGAATCCTATCTCCAGAGTCACTGTAGCATGGATTCCACCATCTGCAACTGGAACCAAAAATAACTAACATTCATTTTGTCCTTATCATGTGTCAGACACTGGGCTAAGTGATTTAGAATTACTATCTCATTTGATTCTCACAATAACCATAGGAGACAAGGGTTACTATTATTCCCCTTTTTACAGATGGGGAAACTGAGGCAAATTGAGATTTTTTTTTTTTTTTTAAGTAACTTGCCCAGGGTCACACAACGAGTAAACATCTGAGGTCACATTTGAACTCAGGTCTTCCTACCTGACTCTGGGTCTGATGCTCTATCCACTTCCACTTAACAAAAACCTCTCAACCCCCTAAACTACTTCTGTGGGCTACGGGGTCTAAAAGGGGGAAGGAAGGAAAGTTCACCTAGTTCTGTTCATTGAGTCCATACTGTGAGTGTACTGGGCCTTTACCCTCTCTGAACATAACTGGAAAGAGAAATAAACTGTCTGCCACAAGATGCAGACTGTTCCAACTAAGCAACAAATGGAAAGATGCTAACCCCAACCACATGGTATTGCTGCTGTTTTCAGTTGTTTTAGTAGTATCTAACCCTTTGTGTCCCCATTTGGGGTTTCCTTGTCAAAGATACTAGAATATTTTTCCATTTCCTTCTCCAGTTCATTTTACAGATTAGGAAATAGAAGCAAAAAGGGTTAAATGACTTGTCCAGGGTCATAGCTAAATAAGTATCTGAGGCTAAATTTGAACTCAGGAAGATGTCTCTCTTTTTCCAAGGCCAGAGCTCTATCCATTGCACCACCCAGTTGCCCTAAACTCCAGTAGAGAAAGCAGTATGAATGTCTTCTTTCAGAAGTTAATCCCTGGCCTCTTTCATGTGCATTCCTCTCTGTTAAGTAATGTGCATGAGTGCAAATAAAGCCTTCTTTAAACAATATTATAGATTTAGAGCAGGAAAGATCTTAGAGGCTGTCTGTCTAGACCAGGGGTGGGTAACCCAAGGCCTTGAGGCCCTCTAGGTCCTCAAGTGCTACCCTTGGACTTGGACTGAATCCAAACCTCACCTCTGCCACTGACTTCACAGCCTTGGACAAATCATTTCCCCTCCCTGGGCTTCAGTGTCCTCATCTGTAAAATAAGGATGGATGGATGAATGGATGACCCTTTGGTTCTTTTCTTACTTTTAATGCCATAATCCTATATTCACAGGGCCTGGAAGAATTCTGAAGAGTCAGAAGCATTATGAGATAGTTTGTCAGGACTGTGCAGAGTCTGGATAGATCTGCCTCCTAGACACACTCAGAGAGCAAATGAAATATGATGTCTTGTGGATCATTTTTCTTCTTTGATACTCCTGCTGATGAGTGAGTCAGAGCCAGCTGTGTGTGTAAGGCATACAGGAAGGAAGATACAGTTGAATGCAAATCCAGCACCCTAACCAACTTTTTGCTTCCCACGCAGAAGTTACTGATCACGGTCTCTTAACTGAACTTCACCTTATATGCTGACACTCCCTGGCAGATTTGTCTTCTAAAATATAACTCTGTCATTCCTTTACTTTAAACCCTTCAGTGACTCCCTGGTGCTTACATTATAAAGTCAAAAACTCTATAGCCTGGTACGCCAGAGCCTTCTCAACCTGAGACCTTGAGCTTCGACCTGCTTGACTTCCACCAAGAGCACTATATGATCCCTCCTGCTTCAACCACACTTGTCTGCTCAGGCTATTTTCATCAAGGTACATATGGTGACATCATTTCCCTAGCTGAGGAGGACATCATCCCCTATTCTTTGTTCACCTACACCTTTCCTGCTTTTAAATACTCAGCCTCCAGTTCACCTCCATTATCAGTCTTTCCCAGTTGCCCTTCAGCCCTCAGTTTCTTAGTGCTCCCCTGAATTTCTGTGGTACTTAGTGTTTTCAGAGTTCACACTAGAGCTGACAAAAGTCTATTGTATATCCTACACAAGTTTCAAAAGTTGCCCTTCCTCTACCACATCTATTACTATTCACCAGTCTCTCTTGATCTGTAAAATGAGAATCCAGGCAATGCTCTAACATGCTAAATTGCAAATTAAATCCTGATTCTTATTGGTAGAAGGAGTTTCTTCACTGGGAGTTTCCCATGCCAATGAAATCATAGATCTAGTCAAAGCAAAAACAAATACACATTCCATTTCCCTTCCTACGTCCTAATTATCATGAGAGGATATCTGTGCACAGTGTGAAAATGAATTTTGATGAAACTCATAATATCACCCAAGATCTTTTCAGAGTTGCAAATGTACCTATTAAAGCTATACAAAGCTGTTTCATTCAAAATGTTTCCACAAAGAAGTTGGCAGAGCAGTCAAAATGTGGGACAGTAAAAACAAGCAGTTTTTGACAAAGATCTAATGAGGGCATGAGTGTCTCTCACATTCTGAGGCTATCTGTAGTCACAGGCTACTTGTATGCAAATGCCAGTATGACTTCAGGCTGATATTTTCATTAGCTCACTACTCTACAGTTTCAGAGTTCTTTATGCTTGTAATAGCAAGGACTCTGGCATACACAGAAGGGCCTGCTGTACAGATTCTTAGATCTGTTTTTCTAAAAGGAAAGCAATTTTTGAGGGGTCAACAATCTACTTTAATCAAGTACATATATCATTCATGTAGTTCAGGGGAAAAAGTCAGTACCCTGAACTTCAAAGAAAACACAGAGAAATATGAACCAATAGATAGGGATTCCAATTGTCTGACCATAAGCAATATATACATCACAGATCAATAGACAGGGCTTCCAACTGTCTGACCATACATACATAGCTACCAGAGAGAGAGGCACCAACATCTGGGTGTTCAAAGCTGAGGGAGCTCCTTCACAACTATGCAGAGTCTCATCTGGCCAAACAAACACTTCCAATGAGTAAGTCCCAAAACAAAACCTCACCTCAGAGTATTTATATACTTTTCAGAGCCAGGGGCACTATCCTCTGACCCAGTGCCTCAATAGAAATTAACAAAAGATGATTGAGGTCCGTTATTGGGCAGGGAGGATTTAATTAACATTACAATGCTAAAAAGAGAAACAATCCTATGAGCCATGTCTAGTAGAGTAGTGAAGGAACCTGGTGAGTCCCAAGTAGGCCTAGGTTTGTGTTCCCCTGTGCTGTGCACATCCCTGGGTAAGAATTGTACTTGGGATTGTGCTATAAGTTGCCTGAAGGCTTAGATACCTAGAACATTGGAAGCTCCAACAACAATGGTCATGTCAAAAATTTCAGTGAAAATTGCATTCTTGACCTCCTCTATTTTCTAAGGTATATCTTCTCAGTGGTTTTGAGATAGTGACAGAAGACTTGCCTACATATGAAAAGTTAAAACTATTGAATAAGGCAAAGGCTATTTTCTGTGTCTTCCCCTCTCCTTTTCTCTGTTCTTCAATTCTGAAATCCAGTTCTAGCCTACAATTTCCTAAGTCCCCTTACTACGTCACTGTTGTCGTTCAGGCTTTTCAGTCATGTCCAACTCTCTGTTGGGGTTTCCTGGCAAAGGTACTAGATTGGTTTGCTGTTTTCTTCTCCAGCTCATTTTACAAATGAGAAGCTCAGTCAAATGGAGTTAACTGTGACTTACCCAGGGTTATACAGCTAGTAAGTGTCTGAGGCTAGATTTGAATTTGATTTGAAATTAGAATTTGAAATTAGATTTAAATTCAGGAAGATGAGTCTTCCTAACTTCAGATCTGGAGCTCTATCCACTGCATCACCTAGCTGCCCTTTACTATATCATCTCACCAATGTCCGATCCAAACCTCAGATATTTCTTTCTGTCACCTACCACCCTTCTTATACATATAAAAACTCATTTTTCATATAGATTGTTCCCCAAGGGAATGTCAGGTCTTACACCTGATAAAATCTGAGCTAATGATATAAGTGATCCTGACATAATGTGTTATTCCCTCCAGATAATGTTTGCATTCCATGGGGTGGAGTGGTGGGGTGGAGGGGAGAAGATATTAATGCCTTCTTTCACTAAAATTTTACCCCAATGAATCATCTTTGTGGGGAGGTGATTTGGGGTTCTCAGAAGTTATGCGAGAAAGATACAAGCTCTAGTCTGTTTTATTGTACAGCAATGAAGTGATTTATTTGATTTATTCCTGTTATGAACAACCAGATTAACTAATTGTGGGGAAAAAAGGTCTTTTTACATTGGGTGGCCTCCAGGTTATGAATTCTTTTCTCCATGGCAACTCCTGGAGACCACCTACCAAAATTTTTGCATATCTAATGATCTATATAAGTGAAGAAGGGATTATCCACACAGATGAAAGCAATCAGTAAGTATTTATTATGTTCTTATTGTGTACCATTTACAATGCTGGGCACAGAGGATACAAAGGTAAAAATGTAGCAGTACCTGCCCTCAAGAAGCTTATCACTGACATCATGAATCTATTAAAGCAAGACTTTTTTACTTAGGATTCACAACAGATTCATGAACAGATTTCAGGGAGTCTGTCAACATGAATGAGTAGAAAAATTCTAACTTTATTAAATATAATTGATTTCCTTTGTGATACTATATATTTTATTCATTTAAAAATATTATTCTGAGTAAAGGTACATAAATAGGCTTCACCAGACTGTCAGGTTAAGAACCTCTATTTTAAAGTTAGGAAGCTGTTTAACCCAAAGAAATGATTTAATGATAGAATTTCAAATACTGCTGTTTGATTAGAAAAATATCATTGAGCAAAGACTTTCCTGGCTCTCCTCCAATCCAAGGTTATAAGAATCAGCTGACTCTTCCTCTCCCATATCAGTTCAGCCCATCTTCAGTCCCTCTTTTATAAAAACTGTAGTTTTAAAATGAAATGCATTCAAATTATATTGGTTTCCTGGAAGGGGAGGCTAAAACCAGGGTTTCTTGACAAAAAGTTGAGGTAGAGATCCAGGGCCTAACAACCCAAGGCAACCAACAATGACATGAATGAAGCTCTTTCTTGGACATGAATGAGAGCTTTTCTCCAAGCTATTTTTAAATACCTACCATCCCCTCCGTTATCCCTACTCCCACAACTGTGTTTAAAATACCCTCTCCTGGCCAGTACTGCCTAGTATTCATGACAAGAATGTGACAATGTTTTTATTTTAGCTCCTCAGCTCCATAATCCAGTCTTTCCCTCACTGAGATCTCCTATGAGTGTTTTTGTTCCAGTTTCATTAAGGACTAGAAAAGGGCTAATGAATGGAACTTATGGGACTCCTTTACCCAACAGGGTGCAAAGTTATGACCAGTATAAGCTATGAACATCTGCTGTGCTCAGTCTTTACCCTATGCCTGGACCAAGAAAGCTCTGAAAAAATCCAGGGAAAGACTAAGGGGCCTTGAAGGTTTGGCAAGAGATAGTTCATAATTATCCCTGTTTTACAGTGATGAAACTGAGAACAGCAGAAATTAAGTGATTTGCCCAAGATCACATAGTTAGTAAGTGTCTGAGGTTATATTTGAACTCAGATCTTCCAGACTCCAGGCCTAGCATTCTCCCTCCTTAGTCACCGACTGACTATGCATAATACTATTCCCACAGCATACTTATAGACTTGACAGGACATGCATTGCAGATGGGAAGATCAGGGAGATGCGTGAAGACCATTCTGCTCCCTCCCCTATTCAATCACAGACTTTTCTTTCGGCCCACCTCTACTGCCAACCCAGAGCCACATTATAATATACAAGTATTTTACAATTTGAATTAAACGGTCATCTGTGCATGCCCCTGTGGAATCATCACCAGCACAAATATATATACTTCCCAATAAAGTTACACATATAAGGTGAGAGGTGAAATATTTTAAAATAGGTAAATTATTAATGTATGCAACTTTTTTTTTACAACTTTTTATATCTTTCAAAACTTTCAATAAGTAATGTCCTCCTTTTGCTGCAAATTCTTGTTTTACACACATCTCATTCTCACCCCGAATCCATCATCTCTCTGTCAGTAAGTGGAATAGCAGCAGGGAGTGTGGAGGGGAGGGAAGAAGGATGTATGCAATGTAAATATATTCACATTTGTCAGAGTTCATTGTTCTCTAGGGGATAACAAGGCTTCCAGGCTCACTGAAAGTTAAAAAAAAGTCTCCAAAACATTTTTGGGTGGATGTTTTAGAGTTCACCGGTTTTATTCAAATCTTACAGACTCATGTGAACTTCTGAAAAGCATTTTGGTACAGCCTTGAAGGAAAAAGTGAGTTTCATCAGTAAAAATTACCCTTCTTCCCTGATCTTTGATGTTCCAATCTTTGTATTGTCTTGAGCACAATAAACATATTATTCTTTATAGCTATAGTTAGCAGTTGTTGATTTACTGATCTCACTATTCTCCCAACCCCAAGAAGCTTATGTAACATTGTAGAGAAATCAAATAACAACTTGTTAGTTTCCAGCTCCCTCTGAAGTTCTTTCCTTATTAATTAGATTTCTGTAATAACAGTTCATCAATCTTAGCATCATTTTCATTTTGGACCACTATTGACTTGGTATTTTGGTGCAGCTGATTCTATTTCATTATAGGCTTGAATGATCCCTTAAACATTTGACTTCCTCTGTAACAAAAGCCACTTCAGTATCTCTAATAGTCATTCAGATAAGCACTTAAAGATTTACAAGTTTTGCACATTTCTTTCTTGCCATATCCATTCTTTAAAAATGTAGAAATACAAATATAACAAAAGAGAGCAACTAGACACATACGCTTGGCACAAAATACAACAAACTGCCAGAGATTAAGGTTTGTGAAGTGTTTTCCTGTAAACAATCCTGAAAGTAGATCAGGATAAGCACCTCAATCTGTTTCCATCTGATGAAGGTCATATTTTTTGAGTCAGCCTGGTGTCAGTAGAAACATATATACATAGCCACTGCTGTCACAAAATAAAATCATATTAAATTTATTACCTGTCCAAATTAATTCAGATTCCATGCGACATTTGCTCATATTTGTATAATTGGAACTGTTCCCCTCTATCCTCTACCACAGTCACAACAACCATTGCCCCTCCCATCACATATTGAAAAATGTGGAAAGAAGTTGAGAATGTTACAGTTTATCCACAAGTGATATTTGTGTGGTGCACCAAAATATCCCTTATTGGGAAATAAGCCACAACTTCCATCCTCACCATCAACAGTAGCGCCATTATTAAGATTTAACACTGAGGGGTTCTGAAGGTCTGATCACCAACTTAATAGTGTTGCTCTTTGTTGGGATATGATGGGATATGAGATATGATACATTTCTTCTCAGGATTCCAAAGGTCATAATACCCCTGAAATAGAAGAATCCAAATTTTAATTTACAGTCATTTCTTGATTACTTGTTATTCTCCTAAAGCCTATTCTCCTAAAGCCTAATCACACAATCAATCCATCACCTGCTATCACTGGTCACCTACTATATGCACATCTCTGTTATTATATCTTCTCTGTCTCCAAAGAGATAGAGGAAATATAGTAACAATTATTTCTTGTACTCATAGGATACTCAAGAATTTACTAAGTCTTTTCACATACATTATTTCTTTTGATTTTTTTTTTTTTACAAATGAGGCTATGAGGTAGGCAGTTCAAATATTATTATATTTATTTTTAGGGGTTGGTGGAAAATGCACAGATCTGTTACTTCATTGGTATAAGAAACCATAGATGAGGAATCTTCCTTTACTAAAACAATACTCATCATTTCTGCAATTTCCTTAGAGTTTCCTGGAAACATGGCAAGGTTAAGAAACCTGCCCCAGATCATGTAACCATTATGTTTCAGAAGGACTTGAACACATGTTTTCATAACTGAGAATAGTTTTCACTCCACTATGACATTAACCTCTAATTATATTCATTTTAAAATAAAGAAACTAAGTCTGAAAGAAGTAAAATTGTTTTGCTAATGTCACTCCAGTTGCTTAGGGACACAATAAGGGGCTGGAAACTGGGCCTTTTGATTCCTGGTTTACTGTTTGTTTTTTTTCCTTTATACCACATAAACCTTAAGAAGCTAAGTCTTGAAGAACCAGGAAATATCCTCATGATATCAAATAATAGGGTAGAATTGGGGAAAACAAGAACCTTTGGAGTTAGCTACAAAAAGTGTAACTTTCTATAGTGAGGAAAACTGAAGCATCTCTAGAGGAAAAAGCTTCTCATGTGCCAGGCAATAATGATGTGGTGCGATAATCCTGGAATGCTCAGAATCTTTATTAAAGAGTATGGGTATAAAACAATAGAGAGGCCAACTATCTTTCCACAGCACCTACAGACATACCTTGGAGATATTAAGGGTTCAGTTCCAGACCACTGCAATAAAGCAAGTCATACTTTTTTTTGGTTTCCCAGTGAATATGAAAGTTATGTTTACACTGTACTGTAGTCTAATAAGTGTGATAGTTTTATGTCTAAAAAAATTGTACATACCTTAATTTAAAAATATTTAATGTGAAAAATACTAATTATCTTATCTCTATATAGAAATCCATCCATGCTTAATTGTAGCCTTGGTGGGGGAGGAGGAGGGGAAAAAAGAACAAAGTATAAAGCACACAGCAGAGAACAAAAGAAAATTTACACAAGATGGCAGAGCAGAAGGATGGACCTGCTGTAGCTCTACCTCCAAAGTCCATAAAATACATGTAAAAATGACTCTAAAAAACAGCAGAAGCCACAAAACAGAGTGAAAGAGATTTCCAGCCCAAGACAGCCCAAAAGGCCGACAGGAAAGGTCTATCATGCCTGACTCTGAGCAGAGCACAGCCCAGCCTTGGCTGTGGGCATCGACAGGACTAGATCAGACTTCAGGACACAGAATCATGGCTAGCAACTGCTGTTCCCATATTTGTCAACCCACAAATGCCAAAGACAGCTTCAGAACTCACTAAGAAAGTTCTTTCACTTGGGAGAGAAGGGAATGCTGTCTGGTCCTGACCCCAGAATGGTGGCAGCCACTGCTTCAGTGGCATCCATTTTTGGAGCTCTCAGCCTAAAGACCCTGGGGGAATCAAGCAGCTGATCTGGGTCTCAGTTGTGATAGACCATTGTGGGATAAGGAGGGGCATTGGGCTGTTAGAACTGATGGTGACTGTGGAAAAGGAAAACTACTCACAGATCCTGGGCAGATAAGAGTTACTGTGGTTGCTCACAGATCAGAGCACAGGACAGGAGAGGAGTGATCTCCTCTTCCTTCATTGTGCCACCTTGGAAAAACTTAGAACTTAAAGGTCCCTAGAGTATACCCTCCATTTGGCAAGGACTCAAAAGTCAAGTAACTGGCTGAAAAAATGTCCAAAAGGGGGAGAAAAATAAGACTATATAAGGTTACTTTCTTGGTGAACTGGCATTTTCTTCCATCTTTTCAGATGAGGAAGGATAAAGCATACCATCCAATGAAGACACAAAAGTCAAGGCTTCTGCACACAAAACCTCCAAAAGAAAAATATGCAATGGTGTCAGGTCATGGAAGAGCTCAAAAAGAATTTTGAAAATCAAGTAAGAGAGGTAGAGGAAAAATTGGGAAGAGAAATGAGAGATACACAAGAAAATCATGAAAAGTAAGTCAACATCTTACTAAATGAGACCACAAAAATGCTGAAGAAATTAAAAATAGACTTAAACCAAATGGCAAAAGAGGTCCAAAAAGTCAATGAGGAGAAGCAGGCTTTAAAAAGTAAAATAGGTCAAATAGAAAAGGAGCTTCAAAAGCTCATGGAAGAAAATAGTTCTTTAAAAATTAGAATGGAGCAGATGGAAGCTAACAACTTTTTGAGAAATTAGGAAATTACAAAACAAAACCAAAAGAACGAAAAAAATAGAAGGCAGTATGAAATAAATCATTGGAAAAACAACTAATAGATATAGGAGAGACTATTTAAAAATTATGGGACTACCAAAAGCCATAAACAAAAACAAGAGCCTAGACATCAACTTTCATGAAATTATCAAAGAAAACTGCCCTCATACTCTAAAACCAGAGGGTAAAATGAATACTGAAAGAATCCACTGACCATGTCCTGAAAGAGATCAAAAAGAAAAACTCCTAGGAATACTGAAGCCAAATTCCAGAGTTCCCAGGTCAAGGAGAAAATATTGCAAGCAGCCAGAAAGAAACAATTAAAATGAATAATAAAATAAATTAAAATAAAAAAAATACACAATGAGGGTAACACAAGATTTGTCAGCTTCTACATTAAGGGATCAAAAGCTTGAAATATGATATTTCAGAAGTCAAAGGAACTAGGATTAAAACCAAGAATCACCTACCCAGCAAAACTGAGTACAATACTTCAGGGGTAAAAATGATCATCCAATGAAATGCAGGATTTTCAAGTATTCTTGATGAAAAGACCAGAGTTGAATAGAAAATTTGACTTTCAAACACAAGAATCGGGGGAGGAGTTAAAATGGCGGAGTAGAAAGACACATATACGCTAGCTCCGAACCCACAGCCTATAAAATTCATGTAAAAAAGAACTCCCAACAAATTCTGGAGCAGCAAAAGCCACAGAACAATGGAGTGGAGGGGATTTCTATTCCAGAGAGACCAGAAAAACAGACACCAAAAGTCCATCACACACAAGATCCGGAGCAGAGGCCAGCCCTGCCCTGGCCGTGCGGCCCTGCCCTGGCTGTGCGGCCCCAAGAGGAGCAGATCCGAGCAGGCTTCAGGGATGGAATCTCCAACAGCCGTGCAGTTCCTTCCACCCACAGGCGCAAAGGTCAGTGAGAGACCCTATCTGGCTGGCCAAGATGGGAGCGGGGTGTCTCCACAACTCAGGCCCCCTTGGGAGCCAGCAGTGGACTGGGGCTCCCAAAGCAGGCAGGAGCTTGGATCCATTGTTAAAGGTCTCCTCATAAACCCCCTGAGAGAACTGACCTCCGTGTGGAGGCTCTGCCCCAACCCGAGCAGCTGAATTTAATCTTACATTGAATAGCAGCCCCGCCGCCACTGAAAGCCCTGAGGCTGGGAAGTAGCATTTGAATCTCAGACCCCAAGCACTAGCTGGGTGCATCTGGGGGCCAGGTGGGTGTGGAAAGGAATCTCAGAAGTCAAGTAACTGGCTGGGAAAATGCCCAGAAAAGGGAAAAAAAATAAGACCATAGAAGGTTACTTTCTTGGTGAACAGATATTTCCTCCTTTCCTTTCCAGTGAGGAAGAACAATGCTTACCATCAGGGAAAGGCATAGAAGTCAAGGCTTCTGTATCCCAAACATCCAAAATAAATATTCAATGGGCTCAGGCCATGGAAGAGCTCAAAAAGGATTTTGAAAACCAAGTTAGAGAGGTGGAGGAAAAACTGGGAAGAGAAATGAGAGAGATGAAAGAAAATCATGAAAAGCAGGTCAACACCTTGCTAAAGGAGATGCAAAAAATGCTTAAGAAAATAACACCTTGAAAAATAGGCTAACTCAATAGACAAAAGAGGTTCAAAAAGCCAATGAGGAGAAGAATGCTTTCAAAAGCAGAATTAGACAAATGGAAAAGGAGGTAAAAAAGCTCACTGAAGAAAACAGTTCTTTCAAAATTAGAGAAACCAAGAAATCACAAAACAAAACAAAACCAAAAGAATGAAAACATGGAAGGTAATGTGAAATATCTCATTGGAAAAACAACTCACCTGGAAAATAGATCCAGGAGAGACAATTTAAAAATTATGGGACTACCTGAAAGCCATGATCAAAAAAAGAGCCTAGACATCATCAAGGAAAACTGCCCTGATATTCTAGAACCAGAAGGCAAAATAAGTATACAAGGAATCCACCAATCACCGCCTGAAAGGGATCCAAAAACAGAAACTCCAAGGAACATTGTGTCCAAATTCCAGAATTCCCAGGTCAATGAGAAAATATTGCAAGTAGCTAGAAAGAAACAATTTTAGTATTGTGGAAATACAATCAGGATAACATAAGTTCTAGCAGCTTCCACATTAAGGAATCAAAGGGCCTGGAATATGATATTCCAGAAGTCAAAGGAACTAGGACTAAAACCAAGAATCACCTAACCAGCAAAACTGAGTATAATACTTCAGGGGAAAAAATTGTTTTTCAATGAAATCGAGGACTTTCAAGCATTCTTGATAAAAAGACCAGAGCTGAAAAGAAAATTTGACTTTCAAACACAAGAATGAGAAGAAGCATGAAAAAGTAAATAGCAAAGCGAAGTCATAAGGGACTTACTAAAGTTGAACTGTTTACATCCCTATATGGAAAGACAATA
>CM053771.1:263031704-263074967 GCA_028658325.1 Potorous gilbertii | reverse complement strand
AACAATGGGGGACAGGATAGGATGGAGGGAAATATAGTTAGTCTTACACAACACGACTATTGTGGAAATCATTTGCAAAACTACACAGATATGGCCTATATTGAATTGTCTGCCTTCCCAAAGGGAATGGGTGGGGAGGGAGGGATGGGAGAAGCTGGAACTCAAAGTTTTAGGAACAACTGTTGAGTACTGTTCTTGCTACTAGGAAATAAGAAATATAGGTAATGGGGAATAGAAAGTTATCTGGCCCTACAGGACAAAAGAGAAGATGGGGACAAGAGAAGGAAGGGATGATAGAAGAGAGGGTAGATTGGTGATAGGGGAAATTAGAATGCTCAATGTACTGGGGTGGGGGGAGGGCACAAATGGGGAGAAAATTTTGGGACCCAAAATTTTGTGAAAATGAATGTAAAAAGTTAAATAAATAAATTTATATTAAAAAAAAATAAGTTTGATCCTGATCCTCAGTGAAGGAGTTTTTGGTGTTCCTTGTAGACATCAGCCATATTTCCTGAGTAGATTCAGCATTTGCTTGGAGAATTTAAGTTTTCCATGGTTTAAATGAAGCCTGCTTTCTCAGGATCCATGAAATTCTCTTAATTAGAATTTCCTTCGTTTAAAGCTCAGTTCACTGTAAGGTTTTAGAGACTGTGATTATAATAGCTGGACTTTTATGGGCCTTCCCTCTAAGTTTCTGTCCAGTTTGTGGATTTTCTATGATCTTCTATGGTTCTTAAGACCTTCAAAAGGCAGGGAAAACACTTTATTTTTTTCCCTGCTTGAAAGCAAATGTAGTCCAGCAGGAAGAATTTAGAATGAGAATATCTGGGTTTAAATCCTGTCCCTGTCAATTAATACTAGTATGACTTTGGGCAATCACTTCACCTTCACAGATGTCAGTTTCGTCATCTTTAAAATTGTGGAGTTGTACTAGATTACCTCTAAGATCCATGAGTTTCAATCCTAATAAACCATGATCCTATACCTTTTTTTGTTGTGGTCCAAGGTGCCATTTTTTATGACATTCTCTTCATCCCATAGCAGAAACTACTCAGAGAAAATATCAGTGTATTGTACCACAGTTGCTTTTGTAAGATCTTCAAAGTAAAATGGACATTATTCCTCCTTGGGCCCTAGCTTGAGAGATATCTGTTAGGTTACTGGGCAGGGTTGGATAATCTACCTAGCAACAGGTTTCTTGTTTGAGTCCCTGCCAAAATGTTATTCCCCTTGGGTTGTGAAATATTTGATAAATTGTTAACAATCATTTCTTGTTTAGTCCGTTTGCATGGTAACCACCTGTGCCCCACCTAATGCTAGACCCCCATTGTCAGGTAACCACTTTCTGCTGAGCCCCCCCTCCTTCCCAATTGGCTACCTCTCCTGGCACCTCTCCTCTGTTGGGGTCCTTTGCCTAGCAGTACCCTGACAACCCCCTCTGTTTTGGGGGTTCTTGCCTAGCAGCAAGCCCTGCTCTTGCTCTGTTAGAACTCTGTTACGGAAACCACAAGGCAGTACCGAGTAGCGCTGAAATGCTTAAAATGCACTCACCCACCTCAGTTCAGGGCTGTCTCCTCTGGGTCTCTACATGAGGCAGCCGCCAGCCTGGCTAATAAATGATGCTCTCGAAATTCCTAATTGACATTTGCCTGTGACTTATTAACTCTGTCCATTTCAAAAGGAGTGCAGGATTTACCCTCACCATGTACATCTCTAATAAAGTCTGAATTAATAAAATGCTTCACAAATTCTGCATTATTCCCAAAGCAATCCTCTAAGGTACTTCATAGTCCCAGTTAAAAATCAGTCATGATATTTAACTATAAGTCTAAGTTTAACTATGAATCTAAAGTAAAATCAGAGAGAAAGTTTAGAAAACAAGGGGATAACAAATAAATCTCAGGAACATAGCATATTCTTCTCAAACAGGGATCACATGGCCTTAAACTTTGGCTGCAGCTACTTGGCACAAAATAATTTCAGTAAAATTTTAGTTATTTCTGAAGATCTGAATGTTTGGTATTATTTTTTTAAATGCCATGATTTTTTTTCAGATAGTTGTGTATGGGGAGAATGATTGAATCTCTTCCGCATCTCCAAGCAATACCTCCAAGTCCCCCTTGGTTCTAAGTTGAATTGATATTTTATACATGACCCACAGTTCAAGACCAGGTTTCTTCCGCTGACAACAATACATTTTTTTGTGCCACATCACTCCCTTTTATCCAACGGCTTTCAAGAGCTTCTAAATTGACTTAGGACTTTTTGCACTTTATCTCAAGATTATGATAGATCTTTTTCAATGATGATATCTAGGACAAGTGAAAACAAGTACCAATACCACAGTGCAAAATAAAATTATAGGATTTACTACCACAAGAGTTAAGAAAAGATGAACATCATAGTTTCACCTAAGGTTTAGATAAATTCATAGATGATAACTTCATAATGTAGTATTAAAGGAAATCAGTAATGTTTTGATAATGTTTCTAACTTTTAAGGTTGATGTCAAGGAAAACTATTATGCCCACCCATAAGATGCCAGGGTGATAAAGAGAAAAGGGGATTAGATGCAGAATAAAAGTACCTGTGCTTTAATCCTGACTTTCCCATTTCCTATTTGTTTGACCTTGGAAAATTTCTCAACTTATGTGGGCCTCAGGTTCATCTATAAAATGAAAGGGTTGATATAGATGATCACAAATGACCCTTACCCTTAATGACCCTATCAGACACAAATTCTGTGTTACAAGGTCCATGTATCTGACTAAATGTTTAGATTTAGACTATAAAATACTAGAGTTTTAGTGAAATAGATTTAAACCTTCAAGTACTAGATTTTTTGTGAAGAGGACCATGTGAATTCATCTAGTCTTATCACCCTACCTTTATATAGCCCATTCTAAACTTCTTAGGACACTGTGAGTTTATATACATGCGCACGTACACACACATACACACACACACACACACACACACACACATTTATATCTTAATTTCTGTTTTGTCCTAGCTTGGTTAGCTTCCCAGATTGGATGTTAGTAGATTTTGGAACTATATAAGAGCTTAAGACTACATTTACTAAGATCTGTACTGAAAAGAGAAACAATGAATATTGGGCTAAAAATGAAAAATACTAACATTAAAAAGAGAGGTAATTTCATTATGAAGAAAAAACTAAAAGAGCCATTTCCAGTTTGTGATTTTGCTCTAATCCTTGAGGTGAAGATCATCATTGGTGATGCCTCCAAACGTCTGTTTGTGTCTTCCAGCTTTGAATGATCTCCTCCTTCCTTTCTATCTATCCACTATTCTTTTGTATATCTATATCCTATATCTATATTCCACTATTCTTTCAAGTCCAAGTTCATATCAAGTCTCTTCTGTGAAGCCTTCTCTAACCACCTCAAGCCACATTGGTTTCCCCCTTTCTTAAAGAATGTACCATGGATTTTAATATTGAAGTGTATATTTTTCCAACTTTCTCAAGACTCAGAAATTGTGTATACATACATATATAATACATGTGTGTATGTATGCACATAAAATGCATTAAAATACATGATTGTTTCTCCTACTTGATAGTTTTTTGAGGATAAAGGAAACCTTGTATTTGGCTTACAGTAGGTACTCAATAAATGTTTGTTGACTAATTTAAATATAGATCAATTTTCCTCTTTCTTCTGTGGAAAATATAACACGTCTTTGTAGGTTCACAGGAGGGAAGATGCTTCCTCTGAATATCTTATGTGTTGAGGAAAAACTTTAATAAACATTTATTAAATGTTTACTACATGAAAAACACTGTTCTGGGTGCTTAGGCAGAAAGGCAATAACAAAAACAGGCCCTGCTGTCAGGAAACTTAAATTTTACTGAAGGAGAATGGAATGGAGAGGTATGACATGTACACATAAATGTACAAATAAAAAAAAAAAGATAACCAGAGGAAAGAAAGAATACTAATGACTGGGCTGGGGCCATTAGGGAAGTCTTGTGTAGGAAGATAATGCAAGTTAGTAGTGATGCTCAGAAGGTGGGAAAGGGGAAGGTGGGGGGAAAGGAGGTATTTGGACACTTTTATATGGGGGATGGTACAGAGAGAGGAGACAGAATACAGAATTATCCTACACCTTTTTTGTAATCCCATAAAGGGCTGAAGACTCACCATCACTTAATGTGTGCTCTGCAAGGTAGACACTCCCTCTCAATTTGAATACTCAAGCACCAAGCCTTTAAAACATATTCACTTTGCTTTCTCCAACCAAGGCATCTCAGACTATGAATATCTCTGATCTTTAATATCTTAGGATTGTGGATTTTGTGCTGAAAGGGGCTTTAGATTCTCTCTAGTACAATTTTCTCATTTTGGGGCCACAGACTTAAAGCTGGAAGGGAGGAAACTAAGAGGTTAACTACTTCAAACTTCTGTATTTTCCTGATTAGAAAACTGAGACTAAAAGAGGTTGTGTTTTGCTCAAGATCACAGAGATGTCAAGTGATATATCTGGGATATGAGGCCGGGCATTCTGACTACAAATTGAACACTTGTTCCCTCCCCCTGAAAAATCTGTAATGGATTCAAAAGATGATTTCTATTCTTTCCTCAATGAGAACAATAGGAAAATAGTCATTTCTGAGGGTAATTTTGTCTAGCTATTCAAGAAAAGCTCAAAACAATTTAAAGGAAACAATTTTAGTCACAAAAGTCCTGCAGGTCATTCTACTATTGGTATCAAATTATGTATCAGAACAAAGTTTAAAGTTCTTGTGACAATATGAATTATTATTCAGACATCTTCCTAGGGGACAAATTGTTGATAGAAAATTGAAAGGAATTGGACCAGAATCAGGGGTTTTAATAGAGAAGTGAAGAAGAGATAAACAAGATTGTTGGTATTGCTGGTGATATATCATAGGAGAAAGGGTTGGAAAGGCGCTCCATTTTTCCTAGAATCATTTAATCACTAAATATTTAATAGGGCAGTTATGTGGTGTGGTGGATAGAGCACCAGTGTAGGAGTTAGGAGGACTTGAGTTCACCTCAGACACTTAACACTCACTAGCTGTGTGACCTTGGACAAGTCCCTTATCCCCAGTTACCTCATCCTGTGTCATCTCCAGTCATCTTGATGAATATCTAGTCACTGAATTCCCAAGGCTCTGGAGGAGAAGTGAGTCTAGCGACCTGAACAGCCCTCCCTCACTCAAAACAAAGTCAAGTGCAAGTCATGTCATCATTTCTCTGATGGCATGATCTTCTTTGGCAATGAAGGACAAACACACACACAAATATATAGTAAGTGCCTACTATGTGTTTAGGCATTGTGGTAGTCCTGGAACTCAAGAACTTCACAGTCTAACAGGAGAGACAAGATGCAAATAACTATATACCAACAA
Organism: Potorous gilbertii; assembly: GCA_028658325.1. Classification (NCBI taxonomy): domain Eukaryota; kingdom Metazoa; phylum Chordata; class Mammalia; order Diprotodontia; family Potoroidae; genus Potorous; species Potorous gilbertii. The sequence goes on along the minus strand of CM053771.1, from coordinate 263,069,569 downwards.
TCCAGGATAAATCAGAGGTAATCTCAGAGAGAAGAAACCAGCATTGATGGGTGTAAGAAAAGATTTCTTGTTGATAGAATTTTATCTGGAACATGAAGAAAGCAAGGGTTTTGAAAGCCAAGGCAGGGTAAGAACAGAATCTAGTCAAGAGAAGGAAACATATCTGTAGTGTTCTAAGGAGTTTAATAACTATCAAAATAAGAACAGCCTGCCTGGGGTTGAGGGGAAAGGGAGAGGAGCTGGGAAAGGTGGCACTAAACTTGGATGGTATAAGAGGGTAGCTTAGGATGTGATGCCAGTAGAGTAGCAGCAGTGTTGAAACTGAAATGGAATCCAGAGAATGAGGACCCAGAGGGAAGCTGATGTCAAAGATAAAGTTGTCAAATAAAAGAACCAAATACCAAAGGATCATAGCTTTAGAGAATTGAGGTATTGACATATTAACCAAAACAGTCCTCTGTCTCTATCTGCTGTGATCTTTTACTGTCACTATGTAACCAGTCCACTTCCTATTCTAAATATACTTGTCCTTGGTAATGCCTTTTATGCCACTTTCCCCATGAAAGTCATCACTGATAATGTGCTGTAGTCTATTTACTATCACCCATTTCCTTTGGGTTGCTTATATATTTGATTCTTTCAAAATCATAATGCTCCATGACTTATAGCTGTAAATATTGGTGTTGAAGAGATGAACTCTTCAGCAATGATTAGATTATAGTCATTGAAAGCACTATGTAATATTGAGAAATCATTGAAAGCATTGGGCACTAGGTTTATCTGAAATGCTGGCTGTGAAGGCATTAACATTAACAAACAAAACCGCTTCTCTTGAATGAAAAAAGCCTCTCTCTCATCTTTTGACTATTGAATACACAGATTCATGTCCTTTAAATATAGAGAGATACAATGAATAATGTCACCAACTCTTTCTGAGGTAGAACAGATCTAAAAATATAGATTTTTCTTAGCATTCTCATCCAATCCAGTTCAGCACAAAGTTGTGTGAGGATTTTCTGCTTGGTATTTTTTGGGGAGAAACAATGTCCCAATTCTTATTGCAAACCTTTCAAATGTGTTGCTTCTAGTTCAGTTTCAACTTCACCAAATTTCTAGTAACTAGTACAGTGCCATATATGCAGTAGGTGATCTTGAATTATTTCTTAGTTGTGATGATGATGAGAATGGCAATGATGATGATGTTATTTGTAGATATGTGGTTTGATATAGTAGAAAAAGCATCATATTTGGAGTCAGAAGACATGGGTTTAAATCCCAGTTCTAACACTTACTGCTATGGCTTTTGAGCAAATCACCTAACATTTCTGTGACTCAGTTTTCTCATCTGTAAAATGAAGGCATTACATTAGGTGAGCTCTATGATTCTTTGCACCTATGATCCTGTGGTAACAATGATGTAAACCCAAGATTTATGAATAAGATTGTTGGAAAAGTCCCAAATATATGCATGTTAAGAGATACTTAGCATACCAAGCAATCAATAAGCAGATATGTGGAGGGCATTTCCTACGTATCTATCTCTGTTCTAGATGGAGCTTGCAGTCTGTTTGTGTGAAATGAAACTAATAAGTAATAAGTAACAGTAACAATGACCACAGCAGTTTCTCCCTAGAGCTTTTTATCCTCTCTCATCCCTGACTTTCATTAGGAACATTCTTTGCTCAGTAGACATTCTGACCATTGAAAATACACCTGGTGAGATGGCTGTTATTTTTTAAGCAACAAGTTGATAGAAATAAGCTCAGCTGTAAAATCCTTCTGAGAATAGTCAATCAATACGCATTTAATAAATGCCTGCTATATACCAGGCTCTGTACTAAGTGCTGGACATAAAAAGAAAGGTAAAAGACAGCACCTGCTTTTAAGGAGCTCATACTCTAATGGGGAAGACAATATGCAAACTATGTGCAAATTTGATATAGATAGGATCAATCCTAGGTAGTCTGAGAGGGAAGGTACTATGATTAAGGATAGGAAAGACTTATACAGTTTGTGGGCCATTTACACTCCACCAAAGGATTTTGGGCTGCCTGTGAAAAATGTAGCGGATGTAAGACAAAGTAAAGATCTAATGAGTGCTTTGTCTGTACCCTGCTTAACTTCCTTCCACTAGTCATTGTGACCATCATGTAATTTGGTGGGTGGGTTGCCACTGCACACTCTCTCCTGTTTGTCATGTGACCTGGGGCAACTAACCACCATCAGTTTGTCTCTCATCCAAGAGGACCGATAGTCATATCTTTTTGCTATGTTTTTGGTCATTTACTGGTGTTGAACAGGGGCAAAGCAGCTGATACCCACTATGCCGCAACAATGCAAAGGCTTCTTCGTTCTTCGCTGTGCAGCCTCCTTCCAGGTTACATTAGTATCTCGCACTCTCTCCAAAGTCAGACTCTGAGCTCAGTATTTTTTCACAGTTTCTATGGAAGTTTATTGGTTCTAATATTAAAAATTTTGGGGGTGACTTTGTAACACAGAAGATAAAAAGAAATGGAAGTCTTCAATGTGGAGTGGACAAATAGATTTTTGTTTACTTATTGGAGAGACAAAATTTTGTGCCTTGTTTGCTGAGAAGTAATAGCTGTTCTGATGCAATACAATCTTCATTGCCATTTCAAATAAAAAAATAATCCTAATTTAAACAAATTGGACACCAATGAGAAACAAATTAAAGCCTTCAAATTGTTGAAACATCTCAGTGGGGAACAACTGTTTTTCAAGAAAGTAAACTCAGAAAATGAGGCAGCTATTAAGGTTAGTTTTCAGATTTCTAAAGAAATCAAATTCAAACGTAACTCCAGAGTATGATGAACTGAGTGCTAACATGAAGTGTAATATGTTTCATTAACTAAATGTGAACAGTAAGATAATCTGAAAAATGTATTAAAACTTGTACCACTTAGCAAAGTAATTTTTTAACATTAATGTGATTTCGTGATAAAGACAAATCTTAAGTAACAAGTGTAATTAATGACTATTAATTGAAATTTCACTTTTTAAAAAATATGGTTCATTTGCCAAATAGTTTAGTCATTAATTATACCTTTACTTCAAAAGCAAGCTGCTAAAACTCTACCTGCAGTCTGAAAAAGTTTAACCTATTTAAATTTTGGCACCTATCTACTGCCAGGTTGTACAGAACTTTAGCTGAGACTTGAAGGAAGCCAGAGAAACTAGGAGGCAGAAAGAGGCAGAAAGTCACAGTCTTTGGGGATAGTTAGGGAAAAACTCTTCCTCACAGAGGAAGAATACATAGAGGAGAATAAGATAAATGTATACTACAAAGGAAGGAAATCAGGTTATGAAGGACTTTGAAAGCCAAGCAGAGAATTGTTTATTTGATCCCAAAGGTAATAGGGAATGTCTTTTCTTTTTTTTTTTTTAATATGGGTATGATACAGTCAGACCTTCATTTTAGGAAGTCAGTTTGATAGCTGAGAAGATGATGGATTTGGATAGATGGGGGAACAAAGGAAGAGGAGGAATTCCAGGAAAGGAGACTCATATGATTTCGCCTACTATGACTTTATAGACATCTATAAAATATTTCTGAGATTAGTTAGTCAGGCAACAAGCATTTTTAAAGCACCTGATTATATGCGAGGCACTGTGCTATTGATTTCAATTAGTTATTCAGACAATTATATTTTGTTTTGATATTGCTTAGTCATTTCAGTAGGATTCAACTCTCCATGACCTCATTCAGGGTTTCCTTGGCAAAGACACTGGAGTAGTCATTTCCTTCTCCAGATCGTCTTACAAGAGGAAACTGAGACAAACAGGATTAAGTGACTTGCTTAAGGTCACACATCTAGTGTCTAATTGACATATAAAAGACGTGTTTACTAAGGTGGTATTATTGGTAGAGTTGATACAAATACCAGTCCTCTTTTTCCCAAAGACTGCTGTATTTGACCACTAGAACATATGGAATATGAGCATGCGTGCGCGCGCGCGTGTGTGTGTGTGTGTGTGTGTGTATGTGAAAGAGAGAGAGGCACTATTTGTTAAATTGAATAAATTAAAAAAAGAGACAGAATGGAACATCTTATTAGAACCATTAAGGAATATTTTAAAATATGTATCTTTTGCTTTTGTTAACAATTTGTCATATTGGATATTGCCATAACTAATTAATTTTTCCTGTGGTTAATGCTTCTCCCCCTCTCCCCCTGCTCAGGTTTATAGAGCATGTATGGCAAAGCTTGTAACAACTCCTACAAATCCTAAGTAGAACTCAAGATGTTCTATTTAGATATGGTGTTGCTCTTTTCCTGAGCTCTTTGTGGAGCCATGAATCTGTATCTAGTTTGTCCTTGGCTCCCATTTCAGACATTGACACTGGCTGCTCCTGTCCTGGAATACTGCTGGGACATTTGATGCAAAATGCAATTTCTCTGGCTCTCTGAAATAGATAAGGTCTTCCTTCAGGCAAAGGAGGTGGGGTGAAGGAGTCCAAAATGAAGGCTGTGACCTGGGGCTTCCCCACCCCCCAATCAATTCCTTTTCAGTAGACTAGCTGGAATACCTTTTTCTCTTCACTGTGAGTTGCTTGAAATCTGATTCCAACTAACTCCAAAGTTTTAGAGACCCCAAAGTGTATAACTGAGTTTCTCAGACAATCAGAACAGACTTCCTATTGATCTAGGGAGGTATTCGGGCCTTGTTCACACCTAAGTCATAATGGAGACAATCTTTCCTGATATCAATAAGTTGCATCTTATCACTAACTTTAAGTAAAATGGAATTATTGTTTAGTCTATTCTCCCTGTCCCCTTACAATAGAATAATTGAACCTTAGAGCTAGAAAGAATCTAAGAAATAATTTAGTCCAAACTCATTTTCAAGATGAAGAATTATGATTCAATAATGAGAAACACTGCCCAATATCACATTGTTTGTTAGTGGTAGGGCCTAGATTAAAACTCAGATCTCTGGACTACCTATTCAATGTCATTTCTACGATACCACCTCCAGGTAGTAAGGATACTTATGAGAGGAAATAAATGTCTCCAATAATTTTGTTGGCTTAAAGTCAGTTAGAGAAAAAGGAGTCAGACAGTCCTCTGACAGATTTAATGGAAGGCTAATGCCATCTTCATGCACAAGCAGAGCATGAGTACTTTGTATGATTTGAGGAGCATCAGAAAAGAACCACCTTGCCTCAAATATCTTCCCAATGGGTGTCACTCACATACAGAGTGCCTGAAATTTCATCATTACAGGGTTGCTTTTTTCCCCTTGGGTTAAGGCATTTTTCTCTATTAATAGGAAAATATTCCTGGAAGAGATAATACATTGAGCATACCACTTTCAGTGTCAATGTCTGTTACATAAAGAAACACGGAGACCTAGAGAGGGTAAGTGACTTGCCTTAATTCTCATCACAGTCTTCTAAAGCTGGTGATCTTTTCTAATACTGCTCATAATGTCTCTCTCCGTGTGTCTTTGGATTGTGGGAATTTACTTGTGAATGTGTGTGTGTGTGTGTGTGTGTGTGTGTATTTACATTACTTGACCTGATGCTGAGACAAGTACATGGTAGCTTTGATTTTATGAGACTTGGTTATTTTCCTCAAAAAGTGTGCCTTCTATGGAGGAATTCCTGTTCCAGATGAAATGCAGCTGCCATTTACATACTGTTTTAAAGTTTACAAAGCACTCTACGTACATTATTTCATTTTGATAAATGAATGAAAAGCATTTAACACCTTATTCTGTGTCAATCACTGTGATGAACCTCAAAATAACCTTGTGAGATAACTACTACAAATATTATACTTTTATAGATGATAAAATTGAGAATCAGAGAGGTTGAATGATTTGTCACATTGTCACATTGTTAGTAAGGGTCAAAGGTGGCACTGGAACCCAGGTCTTCCTGACTTGAGTTCAGCACTTGAGACATCCCAAAATGCTTCCTTTTTGGCTTAACAAGAAGATGCTTCACGTTTTATGAATAGACAATTTTCTAGTTCACTAATCATACTCCTTAAACACATCAATGGGCTGAAATTTTAAAGTAAACCTAATAGCTACAATTTCAAAGATGCTGCAAAGTTTATGTTTTACTGTACCCTTTAAACAGCCTCATTCTGAAATTGCAGACATAGCCAGAACTAGTCAGCCAATAAATATGATTTGAGGGATAAGCTGTGGCAAAGGGAACATAGGGAGTTAGTGTATTTTTAAAATGTGAGTTTCATTCAAAACGGATGTGAAATATTCATATACATATATCATTATAAATGAGAAATAAATGAGAGCAGGTACCTTTGACAGCTACAGCTAGGGGTGGTGGGAGAGTTCTTAATCAAACAATGGATAGAAGTTATTTTTGAAAGATCAAATAGATAATTTTGATGATATGGGATTTAAAAATTTTGTAAGCACAAAATCAATAGTATAAAAAGAGAAGCTCTGAATTGGTACAAAAGAGGTGTTAAAAAAAGGTACAAAACCCCTTCTTATTAACTATTCTCTATTAGTAAGGGTCTGGTATCCAGGAAGGAAAAAGGAAATAAGATAAATATGTAAGACTAAGTTCCATTTTGCAATAGATAAGTAACCAGGGTTATAGAAAAAAGTTCTCAAAAGAGGAATCGTAAAATATTAACAACTATATGGAAGCTTGTTTCAAATCATGAATCCTAAGAGAAATAAAAAGAAAATAATAATGTATAAATGACAAAAACAGTATATTCTAATGGTAGGCTAACAACACCCTTATGCATAAGCAGAACATGTGGCTACCTACATGATAGGATTTAAGGAGCATCAGGAAAGATCCATATGTCCTCAAATCTGTGGTCAATCACATATATGATGACTGAAATTTCATCATTAGAAAGCTTTCACTTTGACTTAAGATAGTTTCCTATGTTAACAGGCAAAATATTCCTGGAATAGATAACACATTGAGTATATCATTTTTTGTTTGAATTCTTGTCACACAAAGAAACTGAGATAAATCTAACACAAATATAAATACAATAGAAATAAAAACAATTCCAATTTCACATCTCACCACATAAACTGGTGAAAATGGAAAAAGATGGGGCTAATCAGTAGTGGAAAGGTTATAAAGATAGGTGACTAATACACTGTTAGTGGATTTGTGAAATAATCTAGCCTTTCTGGAAAAAAGTTTGGAATTATGATTTTAAAAAAACCCCAAAACCACTGTTAGGGATATACCCCAAGGAGGTCAAAGACAGAATGATCTCATATACATCAAAATATTCATAATAACACTTTTGTAGTAGCAAAAATCTGAATGCAAAGTAGATATCCATTGCTTGGGAAAAGACTAAGCAGACTGCAGCATATGAATGGAATGGAATATTACTGCACCCTAAGAGTTGATGAACATGAAGAACAGAACAGAGAAGCATGGCACGTTTTATATGTACTGACAGAAAAAGCAATAAGCAGAGGTTGTAGACTATAAATGTGAAATGTTGCATATATTGTCTTACACAGGTTGATATCTTAGCTTTAATCAATTTCCTTTAGCTGCTTTGAAATTCTTCATTACGGGGGTGGATTTATCAGTGGAAAAGAAGGGAAGTTTGTATTCACAAATGATATAGAAATAAAACATGTAAATAAAATTTTAAAACTTTTAAAAATCTCAGTGCAAACTTTAATTTTAATCACATTTTTCTGTCTAAAGATTACTTGGTCAATAAAGAAAATACCTGGATATTAAGACAGATTTATACATAAACCAAAGTAGCTGCATGCTTCTGTCACATCATTTTAGGGGCACAGAGAAGTATCACCTCCTTTCCTCCAATATTTCCATTTAGTACAGCTGAAATTTTATGCTTAGAGTTTCATTTCCTTAGCTTAACATTTGAATTCTATTGGATCAGCAATTTTGAGCTATAAGGGAATCCTTATTCTCCAGTCCAATTTTTGATTAGGAAAATAAAGCCCAGAAAGCTCCCTCTAGGCAACAAGCACCAGTATAATCCATTTTCAGAATGATAGCCTTTCATTTACTGAGTCCTGCCCTGCCTTCTGTTTTTTGGGCTACACATAATATCATAACATGAGAACTGGAAAGGATGTAAGAGGTTATCCAATCCAATCCAACTTAATCCCATCCCTTCATTTTACAGAGGAGGAAACTGTGACATCAATTAATCAACCAGCAAAAACCCATTTATTAAATGTTTATTTTGTGCCAGATATTAGGAATAAAACATTATCATTGAAACATGCCCTATTCACAAGGATCTTTCAGTATAATGGAGGAAACAGCGAGAACACAGAGACACGTACATATGTACAGGATAAATATAGAAAATACATATAAATAAATACATAGTCATTAAAAATAGGAGAGTTTGAGAAGGAAGACACTAGCAGTTTGTTTTGGGGGGAATTAGGAAAGTCTTTATTTATGCAGGTCATGTGTGACAAATACAGCAAAGTTTGAGATGATCATGAAAAATATGTTTAGATATCAATAAATAATAAAGCTTTCGTTAAGCAGTACTATATGAAGAGCTTTGTGCTAAGCTCTGGAACTACAAATAGAGAAGAAACTGTAAAGGAGATCACATTCTAACAGAAGAGATAACTCTTATGTTTCATACAAAGCTGCAAGTCAGACTGAAAAGTCCTATAGTCCTTAAAGTGCACTGACAAAGCAGATGTCAATGCTTTTTCTTCAATATCATTTCTATTGGTAAAATCATGAGTTTCTGATCTTGAACTATTTCAAATTACTGAGGACTTTAGTGGCAAGAACTTTCCTTTCTGGGTGTTTGGTAGCTGTGGCTATAGTACTTCTAGGAACAGTTGCCAGGGTTCATTTCCTCAGGAGTTGATTCTCAGATGAGGACTAAGGGCAGTGGGCTGGAAACAATCTATTCCCAATGTCCTTTGGTTCAGAGTCCTGAACTATTTCTCTCAGTGTCTGAAGGGAGCTGGTAGTCAAGGTGGTGGTAGTTGTGGTTATGGTAGTGAGGGTGGTGATGATGGTGATCTGAGTTATCTTGAGCTTATGCTGCCAGGAGAGTAAGACAAAAGGAGATTGAGTTTTTATTTAGGGAAATGGAACCCTTGTGGGTAACAGTGATACCCAGTATATGACCATACCTATGTGTCACTAAGCTGAACATCCCTGATTCCTTTAACTGGTCCTTGAATGGCATAGTCTCCAGTCCTTTCACCATCCTGGCTGACTTCCTCTGGACCTGCCTGGTGTTCAGCCAGTTTTAACTTGGCTAGACAATTCCTTTGAAGGCAGAGATACCCTAAAGATTTCTGTTGCTTATGTTCTCAATGGAGGAACAGAATTAACTATATGAAACAATTAGAGAGTAATCCAAGAGACAAGATGGTGAATGCTAAATTGTGTTTTACAAACATTATATGCTACTGGAGTTCAAAGGAGATAGGGACCCATGTAGGCTAGATTCTTTAGAGAAGACTTATTGGAGCTGGTGGAAATTTCCTATGGAGTAGGTAAGACATAGTCATGAAAATGTTAGATCTTGAGTCAAAGGCTCTGGATTAAAATACTGGCTTCATCATTTATTGCCTCTATGACCTTGGGTAAGGTAATTAACCTGTTTGGACCTTTATTTCCTCATCTGTGAAATGAGAGGTTTGAACTGGATGACCTCTGAGAACTTTTCTAGTTCCAAATCTATGGCCCTGCGTAGTCTTTCTGCATTGGATCTTGAAACCTATGCATTGCCAGTCTCTGTCCTGCCAGACCCAGGGCTCTGTCTGTTTCTCTCTGTCTCTTAGTCTCTGTTACCCTGTCTGCTCCCTCCTCTTTTCTTTTCTTCTATCAGAAGGACAACTAGATATCTCCTTTATTTTTCTCTTTAAAACAAAGTTTTGAAAGTTCATTCTATTTGGATTTAACCTTGACCAGTAAGTTATTAACTTCCCTACAAAAAGCCTGTCCTATGGGAACATAGACAGATACTTTATCATGCCATTCTGGCCGTGTGGGCTCCATTATTTAATGAGTGGGGTTGTTTTTTCTTCAGTCCCCTCTGACTTTTCTCTAGCTGTGGTTTACATCAGCCCCTTCCTATCATGACTGATCTCCATGGAAGACTCAGTTTTCTATCTTCTATCCATAATCTTTGTGGTGCTGCTGCCTTATGCATGACCTTATTGCTCAGGGAAACATGATTTCTGGGCTGAAAGAAGAGACTGGATGAATCACACATCTAATCCTTCTACTAGGTCCTACCTGGTCTAACCCTTGACTGTTGATCCATTTAGAAAATGAGATGGGGGTATAACCAATGTAGTCCAAACTTGTTAAAAGGAATTTGTTCAAGGTGGATTGTCCTATTTTCTATGACCACTCAGCAGTTGTTGCCCTATCCTGACCTTTTTTTTTTACCCTTTTCAGATCCCCTCTTTCCCTATCCTGTTCCACAATGGTGGTATTTTTTAAAATCAGTACTGCAATGAACTTGGGAGAGAGAATCTGGATTTAGATCTTGGCTCTGCTTCTTAGTCTGTGCGTACCTAAGGAAAGATCACTTCAACTTCTGAGGCTCAATTTTCTCAGTATACAATGCATGACCCCAAGCCCTAAAAATAAGAGGGTTGAACTAAATTATGTCCAAGGCCCTTTCTAACATTAAATTTAAGATGCTGTGATTATGAGATGCAACTTTATCCTAAAGTATTAAGAATTTAATGTCTATTCCCTTGCTGGAGTATTTCATTTCAAAGAAAAAAATCTGCAGAAGGCAATGCTTAAAACCCAAAGGAATAATTTCTAATGATGAATTTTGAGACATCTACGGAGAAGATATTTTGAGGCAATGGACCTTGCTGGTACTCTCACACTCACTTTGTACCAATATGTGGTTGCCTACTTGAACACCTAAGAGATGTCTACTTTTTTTCATTTCCTTAGCTGTGCTATTACTAGCATATCACAGGAGAGAAAGTGATCAGTGATTATTTCCCTTAACTGGTGAAGTAGGGACTTCCTATTGCATAAACATTCAATGGGTTTCAAATTTCTTTGCCCAAATTGCTAATAAAATGCATGTCCATCAGCATGTACAATGAGCATGAGGTGGTGGGGGCAGAATTCTTGTGGAGTCTGTGTTCTCACTGGGGACAATGGAGCTCTATGTAAGGATGCTTTCCCCTTAAAGGATCTGTGCTCATTAAGTATGCCCCTGGGAGGCCGCTCTGGTGGGCTGGAAAGCTTAATCTTCATCATGGGGATAAATCTATTTCCTCACTCCTATCCCCTCCTTTGTTGATCTGGGTAGTTTATATAAACTCCCCTGTCTCACTTGCAAATCATCACTTCTCCATCCCCTGGTACTGTCAAACATGCTTATCTGGTTAGGAAGGCTGGACTGGCCAGGCCATAAAATGAAATGAAATTACTACAGAAGCTTGGGTGTTAGTGACAATGAGGTGAAGTTATAGCCCAGAGAATGGCAGGGGGAGTTTTATCGTACCCCATTGCCTATCTGCACAGCAATTATTCAAAAAGCTGCTATTTTCTTTGATGTCCTCTTTTAATATCTGCTTTTGCTTGCCTCAGGATCTTCTTCCTGTTTCATGACATTGTTCCTCTTAGAATTATTGAATTTTTAGAGCTAGAAATGACCTTAGAAATCATCGAACCAAATTTCATCATTTTCCAATGGAGAAACAGAATTTCAGACATGGGAAGCCACTTACCTCAAGGCATATAGTGAGTTAATGACAACTCCAAGATAATTCAGACAACCTAATGCCTAGTCTAGTGATTTTTCATCCTGTCATGATACCATGATGAAAGTGATTTTCATAAGCTGAAAATGGAGATATTATCAGATATAACTTATGGAGTCTGGATGCAGTCAGAGAGTAGGTTTGAAATCCAGGAACAAGAAGCTCACGAGAGATCAATGCTCTACTCAGTTTGTGACTTGTAACAGTGAAGTGGTAAGATCTCTGGGTTTAATCAGAATTATACTGAATTCTAGCTCTATCATTAATTACTTGTATGAGCTCAGCCAAGTTATATCAAACAATTTAGACCTTGATTTTCTCATTGCAAAATAAAGGAACAGGAACCAATGACCTCTATTTTGTTGTTCAGTTGTTTCAGTCATGTCAGACTCTCTTCAACCCTATTTGGGGTTTTCTTGGCAAAGATATTGAAGTGGTTTGTCATTTCCTTTTCCAACTCACTTCACATGTGTGGAAACTGAGGCAAATAGTATTAAGTGTCTTGCCCAAAGTCACAGAACTAGTAAGTATTTGAGGCCAGATTTAAATTCAGGAAGATGACTTTTCCTGACACTCTATCCACTGTACTACCTGCCCTCAATGATCTTTCAACTGTTTTTAGCTTTCAATACTATGAATCAGTGCCATTTTCATATTATCACTTTTCTTCATTTCTGATATCCTTCAGCATTAAAGAATCAATTTTTAAAATATCCTCTCTCCTCATCTTTGGTTATACAAATGTTGCTTCTCCTTAAAGGCATTTATCTTTTGTGAAGCTTTCTCTAATCAGCTAAAATAGATAGGTGGGTAGGTAGAAAGGTAGATAGATAGATAGATAGAAGTTACAATTATTTAAATTAAAATTCAATTCAAATCAGCAAATGTAGGATCAAGGCAGTTCCTAATAAAATTAGGGAGTTTTGGGGCAGCTAGGTGGTACAGTAAGTAAATTACTGGCCCTGGAGTCAGAAGACCTAAGTTCAAATATAGCCTCAGACACTTGACATTTACTAGCTATGTGACCTTGGGCAAGTCACTTAACCCCAATTTCCTTGCTTTCCCCCCCTCAGAAAATGAGGGAGTTTCCCTAAATCTCATTATAGAGCCTAAAAGAGTAACTTAAATAATCTGACAACAAAGTAGTAAGGATTTTCTTAAACAACTTGATAAAATGATTTTATATTGGCCAGTAGAGGAAGACACTTTATGGGACAAATGGTAGTTCTTGGGAGTTATGGGTTAAGAATCAAGCACATCTCTGATAGTCTTTGTTTTTTAATAGTACATTTCCCCAAATTATATGTCAAGAGAATTTTGAGCATTCATTTTTTCAAGATTTTGAATTCCAAATTTTCCTCCCTCCCTCCCATCTTCTCTTCCAAAAGTGGTAAGCAATTAATGTGGATTATACATATGCTACTGTGTAAAGTATATTTCCACATTAGTCATAGTTGTGAAAGAAGAAATAGATGAAAAGGAAATAAACCATGAAAAAGAATGAAGTGAAAAAATATGCTTCGATCTGCATTCAGAGTTCATCAATTCTTTATTTGTATGTGGATAGCATTTTCCTTCTTGAGTTCTTTGTACTTCTCTTGGATCATTGAGCTATTGAGAAGAGTTGAGTCATTCTTACTTGATTATCATGTAGTGTTCATACCATGTACAATGTTTCCCTGGTTCTGCTCATTACATGTTGATCAGTTTTGTACAAGTCTTTTCAGGTATTTTCTGAAATCAGTCTGCTCATCATTTCTTATTGTACATTCATATTTCATTCATTCATTACATTCATATACTACAGTTTATTCAGTCATTCCCCAATTGATAGGCATCCCCTCAGTTTCCAATATTTTGCCACCATAAAGAAGGCTGCTATAAATATTTTTGTACATGTAGGTCTTTTCCCCCTTTTTATGATCTCTTTGGGATACATTCCTAGTAGTGTGTATGGATCAAAGTGTAAGCAGAGTCTAGTTGCCTTTGGGAATAATTCCAAATTCTTTTCCAGAATGGCTGGATCAACTCACAACTCCACCAACAGTACATTAGTGTCCCAGATTTCCCACATCTTTTCCAACTTTTTTGTCATATTAGCCAATCAGATAGGTGTGAGGTGGTACCTCAGAGTTGTTTTAATTTACATTTCTCTAATCAAAAGTGATTTAGGGCACTTGTTCATATGACTATAGATTATTTTAATTTATTCATCTGAAAATTACCTGTTCATATTCTTTGACTATTTATGAATTGGGGAATGGCTTGTCATCTTATAAACTTCTCAGTTCTCTATATGTTTGAGAAATGATGCTTGCTATAAATATTACTTTCCATCTTTCTGCTTTCCTTCTAATCTGGTTGCATTGGTTTTGTTTGAGCAAAATCTTTTCAATTTAATATATCAAAATGATCTATTTTACATTTTGTAATACTCTCTGCCTCTTGTTTGGACATGAATTCTTCCCTTCTCCATAGACCTATCAGGTAGACTATTTCTTGCTCTTCTAATTTGCTTGTGGTGTTGCCCTTTATATCATTACTGGATTTATCTTGGCAGGTAGACTCCCAAGGATTTTAGGTGGTTTACAATTACTTTAAATGGAATTTCTCTTTCTATATCTTGCTGCTGGACTTTACTGGTCATATAGAGAAATGCTGATGATTTTTGTGCATTTATCTTATATCTTGCAACTTTGCTAATGTTAATTATTTTAAGTAGTTTTTTAGTTGATTTTTTAGGGTTCTCTAAGTATACTGTCATATCTGCAAAGAATGATAAGGGTTCTCTAAGTATACATGTCATACTGCAAAGAGTGATAGTTTTGTTTCTTCATTGTCCATTCTAATTCCTTTGATTTTTCTTTTCTTACTGTTAGAGTTAACATTTCCAATACCACATTGAATAAGAGTGGTGATAATGTGCACCCTTGCTTTACTCTTGACCTTATTGAGAAGGCTTCTATGCTCTTTAGTGTTTTTAATAGAAGTAAGGGCTTTTTTTTTCTCAGAAGTTCTTTCAGCATCTATTGAGATAATCATGATTTCTGTTGGTTTTGTTATTGATACAGTCAATTATGTTGATAATTTTCCTAATATTTCCTAATATTCGTAGTCTTGCATTCCTGTTATAAATCCTACCTCCTCATAGTGTGTAATTCCTGAGAAATATTGCTGTGGTGACCTCGCTAGTGTTTTGTTTAAAAGAATTTTGCATCAATATTCATTAGGGAAATTGGTCTATAATTTCCTTTTTCTGTTTTAGCTCTACCTAGTTTAGGTATCTGACTATATTTGTTTCATGAAAGGAGTTTGATAGGACTCTTTCTTTGCCTATTTTTCCAAATAGTTTATGTGGTATTGGAATTATTCTTTAAATATTTGGTAGAATTCATTCATCAATCCATCTGAGCCTGAGGATTTTTTCCCAGGGAGTTCATTAATAATTTCTTCAATTGCTTTTTCAAAAATGGGGTTATTTAGGCATTCTATTTCCTGATCCATTAATCTAGATAATTTGTATGCTTGAAAATATTCGTTGATTTTACTTAGATTACCAGATTTATTGGCATAAAATTGAGAAAATATTTCCCAATTTCTCCTTAATTGGTGGTGATTTCACCCTTTTCATTTTCAATCAAATTAACCAAATTGCTTATCTATCTTACTGTTGCTTTTTTTTCTTTATGAAACCAGCTCCTAGATTTATTTATTAGGTTAATGGTTTGTTTTTTTTTGCTTTCAGTCTTATTAATCTCACATTTGATTTTCAGATTTCCAATTTGGTACTCTATTTGGGATTTTTAATTTGTTATTTTGTTTTTTTTTAGTGACATACCCAATTTATTGAACTGACCTTTTTCCATTTTGTTGATGTAAGTATTTAGAGAAATAAATTTTATTCTAATTACTGCTTTGGCTGCATCCCATAAATTTTGGTATATTGCCTTATTGTTGTCATTCACTTTAATGAAATCATTGATCATTTCTATGATTTGTTCTTTGACTCATTCTTTAAGTTTAGATTGTTAATTTCCAATTAATTTTTAATCTATCTTTCCACTGTCCTTTGTTGAATATAATTATATTTCATTATGATCTGAAAATAAATATTTAATATTTCTCCCTTTCTTAATCTGATTTTGAGATTTATGTGCTCTATTACATGGTGAATTTTTATGTAAGTGCCGTGTACTGCTGAAGAAAAGGTACATTCCTTTCTGTTTCCATTCAGTTTTCTCTAAAGGTCTGTTATCTAACTTCTCTACTGTTGTATTTAACTCCTTAGTTTCTTTCTTTTTTACTTTTAGGTTGAATTTATTGAGTTCTGAGAGGGGATAGTTGAGGTACTCCACTAGTACAGTTTTGCTACCTATATTTTCCTATAATTCACTTAACTCTTATTTTAAGAACCTGGATTATATAAAACACTTGGTGCATATATGTTTATTATTGATATTGCTTCATTGTCTATGATACCTTTTAGCAAGATGTAGTTTTTGTTCCAGCCCCTTACCTTTACTCTGTGTGTCTCTCTGCTTCAAATATGTTTCTTGTAAACAACATCTTGTAGGATTCTGGTTTTTGATCCACTCTGCTATACTCTTCCATTTTATGGGAGAGTTCATCACATTCACATTTACAGTTATGATTACTACGTGTGCTTTCCCCTCCAACCTATTCTTCCTCCTATTTGTTCTCTTTCTCCTTTCATCCTTTCACTCCACATTGGTATTTTCTTTTTGTCTATTACCTCTCCTGATCTGCCCTCCCTTCTTTCAATTCCCTACTTCCTTTACTTAATCTCTCCCCTCCAACTTCCCTGTCATATCAAATAGATGTCTATTATCAAATGATTGTGTATATTACTTCCTCTTTGAGCCAATACTGATGACAGTAAGGTTCAAACAATACTCATTGCCTATCCTTCCATCTTCCCCTTCACTGTAATAGGTCTTTTGTGCCTCTTCATGGGAAATAAATTTTTTCCAATATATTTGTTTATTTTTAGTTTTCAAACTTCCTTTCCACAAGATTTTGAGTTTCAAATTTTCTCCTCATCTCTTCCCTCCCCCACCCCAAAACACCATGCATTCTGATTAGCCCTTCCCCCAATCTACCCTCCCTTCTATCACACTCCTCCCTTCCCTTATTCCCAACTTCTCCCTTTTCTTGTAGGACAAGACAGATTTCTATACCCCATTACCTGTATTTCTTATTTCCCAGTTACATGCAAAACCAATTCTCAACATTTGTTCCTAAAACTTTGAATTCTAACTTCTCTCCTTTCCCCCCTCTCCACCCATCCCCACTGAGAAGGCAAGCAATTCAATATAGGCTATATATGTGTAGTTTTGCTAAAGACTTCCATAATAGTCATGTTGTGAAAGACTACCTATATTTCCCTCTATCCTATCCTGCCCCCCCATTTATTTTACTCTCTCTTTTGAACTTGTTCCTCCTCAAAAGTGTATACTTCTAATTACCTCCCTCCTCT
Source organism: Potorous gilbertii (assembly GCA_028658325.1). Taxonomy (NCBI): domain Eukaryota; kingdom Metazoa; phylum Chordata; class Mammalia; order Diprotodontia; family Potoroidae; genus Potorous; species Potorous gilbertii. The sequence goes on along the minus strand of CM053771.1, from coordinate 263,052,324 downwards.
CATTTGTCCTCCCTTCTATCATCCCCCCTAAACCCCACTTATCCCCTTCCCCCCTAGTTTCCTGTAGTGTAAGATAGATTTTCATACCAAATTGAGTGTGCATGTTTATTCCCACCTTGTCAAATGTGATGAGAGTAAGCTTCACTTTTTCCCCTCTCACCTCCCCCTTTTCCCCTCCATTGAAGAAGTTTTTCTTGCCTTTTTTATGAGAGATAATTTGCCCCATTCCATTTCTCCCTTTCTCTTCCCAATATATTCCTCTCTCACCCCTTAATTTTATTTTTTTATATGTCATCCTTTCCTATTCACTTCATCCTGTGCCTTCTGTCTACATATGTATATGTGTGTGTGTGTGTGTGTGTGTGTGTGTGTGTGTGTGTGTGTAATCCCTCCAACTACATTGAGAAAAGTTTCAAGAGTTACAAATATCTTTCTCCATAGGAATGTAAACAGTTCATCTTTAGTAACTCACTTATGATTTCTATCTCTTGTTTACCTTTTCATGCTTCTCTTGATTCTTGTGTTTGAAAGTCAAGTTCTCTATTCAGCTCTGGTCTTTTCATCAACAATGCTTAAAAGTCCTCTATTTCATTGAATGACCTTTATTTTCCCTTGAAATGTTCTACTCACTTTTGCAGAGTAGGTGATTCATGGTTTTAGTTCTAGCTCCTTTGACTTCTGGAATATCATATTCCAAGCCTTTTGATCCCTTAATGTAGAAGCTGCCAGATCTTGTGTTATCCTGGTTGTATTTCCAAAATACTCGAATTGTTTCTTTGTGGCTGCTTGGAGTATTTTCTATTTGACCTGGGAACTCTGGAATTTGGCTACAGTATTCCTATGAGTTTTTCTTTTTGGATCTCTTTCAAGAGGTGATCAGTGAATTCTTTCAATATTTATTTTACCCTCTGGTTCCAGAATATCAGAGCTGTTTTCCTTAATAATTTCATGAAAGATGATGTCTAGGTTCTTTTTATGATCATGGCTTTCAGGTAGTGTCATGATTTTTAAATTGTCTCTCCTGGGTCTATTTTCCAGGTCAGTTGTTTTTCCAATGAGATATTTCACATTATCTTTCAGCTTTTCATTCTTTTGGTTTTATTTTGTGATTTCTTGGTTTCTCATGAAGTCATTATCTTCCATCTGCTCCATTCTACTTTTTAAAGAATTATTTTCTTCAGTAAGCTTTTGAACCTCCTTTTCCATTTGGCCAATTCTGCTCTTTAAAGCATTCTTCTCCCTATTGGCTTTTTGAACCTCTTTTGCCATTTGAATTAGTATATTTTTAAAGGTGTTAATTTCTTCAGCATTTTTTGGGTCTCCTTTAGCAAGTTGTTGACTTGCTTTTCATGATTTTCTTTCATTGCTCTCATTTCTCTTCTCAATTTTTCCTCCATCTCTCTTACTTGATTTTCAAAATTCTTTTTGAGTTCTTCCATGGCATGAGACCCTTGTGTATTAATTTTGGAGGTTTTGGATGCAGAAGACTTGAATTTTAGGTCTTCCTCTGATGGTATGCATTGTTCCTCCTCGTCCAAAAGAATGGAAGAAAATACCTACTCACCAATAAAGTAACCCCTTTTTTGGGGTATTTTCCCAGTCAGTTTTTTAACTTTTGACTTCTTTGTCAAGGGAAGGCTATACTCTGGGGATCTGTAAGTTCTCAGTTCTTCCAAGGTGGCACAATCAAGGGAGAGGAGTTTGCTCCTTTCTTGGCCTGTGCTCTGGTCTGTTAGCAGGATTCCCTCTCCAGAGCCTCTGCCAGCTCCACCAGGCCAGCATTCCTCCTCACCCCAGTGCTGCCACTCAGGGCTGAGATTCAGATCAGCTGCTCAATTCTCCCAGGGGTTTTAGGCCAGGGCTCCAAAAATGGAAGCTGCCACTGTCTGGGGCTAGGGCTAGATCACTGAGTTCCCATCTTACCCAAGTGAAAGAGCTTTCTCACTGACCTTTGAAGCTGTCTTTGGTGTTTGTGAGTTGAAGGATCTGGGACCTGCAGCTACTGCCTGCCACATTTAAAGCATGCTCCAGTTCTGTCCTTCCTGTGTTGTGGCCCACACTGTGCCCTCTGCTCCGTGACCCATGTGATAGATCTTTCCTGTTAGCCTTCCAAGCTGCCTTGGGTGGAAATCTCTTTCACTCTGTCGTTTTGTGGTGTCTGCTGCTCTAGAATTTGTTTAGAGTCATTTTTTACAGGTATTTTATGGGCTGTGGGAGGAGAGCTTCTAGAGATGTGTCTTTCTACTCCATCATCTTGGCTCTGTCCCTATGTGAAATATTTTATGCCATTCTACTTCTTCCTTCCTTCTACACCCATTTTACTCCTCTTTCTCATTTCTTCAGCTCTATTGAATCCTTATATTTTCTTTTCACTTTTCACCTGTTTGTGATTTTATTAGTCTTCATGTTGGAAATTAAATTTTTGATTTAGTTCTGTTCTTCCACTTACGAAAGCTTGAAATACTTCCATTTCATTGAATGACTTTTTTCCCTTGATGCATTCTTCTTAATCTTGTGGGTAAGTGATTCTTGATTGTGGTTGTAGCTCCTTTGTTTTCCAGAATATCGTGCTTCATGACTCCTAATTCTTTAATGTTGCAGATGTAAGTTCTGTGTAATGCTAACTGTCACTCCTCAACATTTGAATAGTTTCTTTCTGGACACTTGTACAGTTTTTTCCTTGACCTGATAGTTCTGCAATGTGGCTATAATGATCCTGCAGATTTTATTTTGGGATCACTTTCCTGAGACGATCAGTGGATTCTTTCAGTACCATTTTTATTTTTTGCCAGTTCCAGGACATCATGATAGTTTTCCTTGATAATTTCTTGAAAGATGCTATCCATGTTCTCCTTTTAACTATGGCTTTCAGGTAGTCTAGTGATTCTTGTGTTGTCTCTCCTGGATCTATTTTCCAGATCTGTTGTTTTTCCCATGAGCATTTTACATTTTCTATTTTTTTTAATTTCTTCAATTGAGTCTTTATGTCTCAAAGAGTCATTAGCTTCCACTTGTCCAATTCAACCATTTAAGAAGCTGTTTTCCTCAATTAGCAATTGTATTTTATTTTCCATTTGATCAATTTTACTCTTTAAAGAGTTGTTTTCCTCAGCTGATTTTTGTGTCTTCTTTCCCATTTGTCCAGTTCTAGTTTTTAAGCCATTGACCATTTTTTCATAATTCTCTTGCATCCCTCTCATATTTCCTCCTAATTTTTTCTTCTGTCTCTCTTATGTGATTTTTAAGCTCCTTTTGAGCTCTTCCATGAGTTCTTTCTGGACTTGAGACCACTTCCTGTTTTCTTTGGAATTTTGTCCATAGATGTTTTGCCATTGTTCTCTTCTGAGTTTGTGTCTTGATGTTCCCTGTCACTGTAATAACTTTCTACCATCAGATTTTTTTTCCACATCTCTTTTGGCCTTTCTCCTTTATTTTAAACTTGAGCCCTTCTCTCTTGGTGGAAGGGGCACTATCTCAGCCTTCTTGTGGTAGGAGCTGCAGAAAATCTGATTGTTTACCTAGTGTGGTGCTGATGTTGTCCTGTGGTCCCAGGGGGACCCTCATGTCTTGTTCTGTACAAATGGGTTGGAGTGGAGGGTGATTGGCACTACGGGAGGCTGTAGTGGTTTATCTGCTGCTGAAGTGGGGTCCTAATGGTGGTATTTGGTTTGTGCGGAGGCTTGTGGTATGTTTTTTCAATTCCAAAGGGCTTCACTGAAGCATGTGGAGGTATGACTGTTGGAGGTTGCCTGTCTGCCCAGGGCTATGCTAAAACACATGACATGGTCCAATGCTGGTAGCTACTTGTTTGTTTAGTTGGCATCTATCTATTTGCCTGGGGCTATGCTGAAGCATGTGGAGCTTCTTAGAGCCGAAGTTTGCCAGTTCCCCTGGCTGTGCTAATATACATGGGGGTTGTGGTATTAGAGTTTGCCTGCTTCACTGCACTGAGGCTTGGGATCTATTGCAGTCTTGCTGATGTGGGCCTTGTTCCTAGCTTGCTGGGATGCTTCCTGTCCTGGACTGTACTTGCCTTTTGCCTTTCCTGCTGATCTTCCAAGTTTATTGAGCTCAAAGATTGTTTCACTCCACCTTTTTGCTTGTTCTACAATTCCAGTATTTGTTTTGGGGTGTTTTTAGTGGTTATTTGGTGGTGAATATGGGAGAGTTATGACAATGTATTGCTTACTCCATCTTGATTCCCACTCCAATAGTCATTAAAAAACAATCTGGCCTTACCCTGAGACAATTAGCCCTTAGGATTCAGCTCTGAAGAAAGTACAGAAATCTTGAGGAACTTCTGAGCTCTTGAGGCCTAACTTGTGCCTCTCACAGAGTTCATTAAGGGAATAAGAGACTTTTCTCTCTTTCCTCTACCAGCCGTTGCATCCTGAGGCAGAAGCACATGTCTATAGGAGATATTTTCTTGCATGTATCCTGAAAGGGAAATGTAAAGACCTTATTTCCTAAACCTCAGTCTTCTGGGTACAGAGAATTTTGAATACAGCTGTTTTAATGAGTATCCTACTGCCTGGGAGATGGTAGGTTTCAGAACTGAGATTCTGAGAAACAGAGCTAGGGAGGGTTTCCGCTGTGCCCAGGATATATATATATATATATATATATATATATATATATATATATATATATACACATATATATATATATACATATATATATATATATATATGTGTATATATATATATATATATATATACATACATATACACACACACACACACACACCTTAGCCAAAAAATTTCAGTTTAGCTGGAAGCCAGAGGTTATGGAAACTGGAGCCAACTAGTGGAACAATGTACGCTGCAGAACACAACCCTAGCCAAGACATTTTGCCCAGAAAGGTGCTGCATTGACATACCACAAAATGATAGCAAAGTCCTGGCAGCATTGGAAATTGAGTGCAGTCTCTATACCTGCTCACTCTTCCTATTGATGGCTTATATGCTTTTTTGAGAGTGTGCCCTAAGATTATGGAAGTAAGGATATTCTAGTGTAAATTAATTTAACATGCTCTACCAATAAATCTTTCATGTTTGGTTTTGTTCTCTGACTATTGAAAGGTAAACATGAAAGTTCAAAGTTTTGGGGAATGAACCCACAGATTACCTTGAACCTAAGTCATCCATCCTGGGAGTTGGGGAGGTGGAAAGAGGCCCTACACTAACATTTACTAATGATATTCATGTCTTTGAGCCAGGCATTGAAAACAAAAATGTAGCTATGGCACACTCTCAGTACTCAAACAATTTACAATCTAATCCAATTCATAGTCTGTGTCACTTCGAATATAATCAGAATCACAGAATGTCTGAAGCAGAGGTCAATTAGTACAAGTCATACCCCAGAAGAATTCTCTCCACAGTATCTTTGAGAAGTGACCATTTAGCCTTTGCTTGAAAGTATCTGGAGAGAGGTATGTCATTACCTCCTAAATTACTCTATCCTACTTTTGAACAGCTTCAATTGTTAGGAAATATTTTCTGACATTAAGCAAAAACTTATCTCCTTGCAATCTATAGCTCTATCCTCTGGAACTAAGCAGAAGAGCAGGACTTTCATTTTTTTGGCATTCCAGAAACTGTATTTCTATTTAATATAAGACAGGATTGCATCAGCTCTAGGAATTTTTTTTTTTTTACCTCAGGATCACATGTTGACCCATATTGAGCTAGCAGACCACTAGAACCACAGATTTTAAAAAATATTTACTTGGCACTTACCGCAGCATCAGCATCTATAATTTGCTCTTTTTCTTATACCTATGCCTTGTCTCTCCATATTCTCAAAGATAAGAACTAGGCATTGTGTTTATTTGTACTAGTCCCATTGCAATTACCCTCTCTCTTATATCTGGCAACCAACAAGTATTTATTTATTTATGAAACATATTTTCTTTTCTTGTATTGCATGTAATGTTTTATTTTTTCCAATAATGTGCAAAAAGTTTTATATATTTTTTTAATTTTGAGTTTTAAATTCTCTCCCTCTCTCTCCTTCCCCCTTGAGAAGGCAAATAATTTGATATAGGTAATACATAGGTAATCATGGAACAGATATTTAGTCATATTCTGAAAGAAAACACAGACCCAATAAACACACAAGAAAAATAAAGTTTTAAGAAGGTATGCTTTGATCTGCCTTCAGACTCTATTCGTTTTTCCCTCTGGAGGTGAATGGCCTTTTTCATCATAAATCATTTTGTCTTAGATCATTACATTGCTGAGAATAGCTACGTCATTCACAGGAGATTATGATACAATATACTGTTACTATGACCAGTGTTCTCCTGGTATTCACTCCACTTCTCATCGCTTCATCTAAGGCTTTCTCCATTTTATTCCGAAAGCATCTTGCTAATAGAATAATAATATTCTATCACAATCATGTACCATAACTTGTTTAGCCACTCTCCAATTAAAAGATGTCCTCTCAATTTATAATTTTTGCTAATGCAAAAAGAGCTGCTATAAATATTTTTGTGTATATATATATATATATATATATACATTTTTACATATATATATATATGTATATATATATATATATAATCTTGTTCAATTTTTTTGCTCTTTGAGATACAGATCTACTACTATTAGGTCAAAAAGTATGCAGAATTTTCTAGCCTCTTGGGCATATATCCAAAGTATTCTTCAAAGTGGTTGGATCAGTTCACAACTACACTGATAATGCATTAGCATGCCAATTTTCCCACATTCTCTTCAACATTGGTCATTGCCTTTTCTATCATACTTGACAATTTGATAGGTGGGAGGGGCTACCTCAGAATTGTTTTAATTTACATTTCCCTCCTTAATAGTCATTTAGAGGATATGACAATAGATAGCTTTGGCTTCTTCATGTGAAAACTGCTTGTTCACATCCTTTGACCATTTATCAATTGGAAAATGATTAAGTGGCTACTATGTGCCAGGTTTTGATACAAGCACAAAGATGAAAAAAAAAATTCCAACTTTCAAGGTTACCTTCTAGTGTCTTAGAGAGTAAGTACATATGTGGATTTGTACAGCATGAATATAAAGTAGATGGCACAGTGGATAGAACATGAATCTTGGAGTCAGGAAGACCCAAGTTCAAATCTAGCTCTAGACACTTCATGGCTCTGTGACTTTGATCAAGTCCATTAATTCCTGTTTTTTCTTATTTTTAAAATGGGGACAATGATAATACGTACCTCCAAATTATGAGGATCAAATGAGGTAATATTTGTAAAGCATTTAGCACAGTGTCAAGCACAGAGGAAGCACTATATAAATATTAGCTATTATCGTTTTTGTCATTATTATAAGATGATATGGTTTTGATGATATGATATTTTAATGATATGATATTATATGATGATATATAAGATGTAAATATAGTATTTACAACAGAGTTAAATAAAAAGTAGTTTGGGAGGGCATTAGCATTTAGGAAATGAGGAAAGGCTACCTACAGAAGATAGAGTTTAGGGTATATCTCACCAGAAGAGAAGAACTCTCAGAGGAGATAAGGAACAGATACCTTGAAGGCTTATGGGGTGGCTTATATATGACTGATGATTGATTAGTATAGGGATAGAGAAAGAAATAAGAGACTTCATAAGAAGAAAAGTGAATGGCAGATGACTAGATAAGTGACACATAGTGGATGTTCAACAAATATTAACTGATAAACTGATTGCATTGTAAATACAATATTCCCTCTTGTCTTACAAACAGCAGGAGTTTGAATAGGAGAGTTCCAAAATCACTCTTGATGAGCTTATAGCATAATAAGTTTTGCTTGAAATTTTGATTATACATTTGATTATACATTTCTATGCAATGTGAAACATGTCCTTTGTCTTCATTTAGGATGAAAGTATTTCCTTAAAAACTGAGTTCATGTTGTTTGACTCGGACCATGAAGTTAGTTTGGGGATGACTTGATTAGTTGATTTAGGTCAGAGTAGGCCCTTTGTATTGGGCCTATAAAAGGATGCTTTTTATTCCTCTCAGAGACCTGAGAGTGAATTTTCCACCTTGAAGGATATATATCCATAAGCACAATATGGAAGAATGTGATCAGCCAATTCTTTCCTCATTTCCAGAGGTGGAAGTATTCTGGAGCAGTGGTAGAATTCTTGAACTCCGAGTTCCTGTAATGTGACTACTTCTGTCTCACATGCATTGCTACCCTGAATGCTTGCACAGGTCTCTATTAGTCAACCTGTGAAGGTCTAGATATGAATTATATTGGAAATACATTCTGGGTTTATTTTTTCAGTGGAAACTGTGATTTTGGACAAGAGATATGGTTTGGTTGCATTATCATCAAGACTGAACTAAATTCTTATTAAGCCTGGAGTTTGGGGTGCAAAGCCAGGGATTACAAAAGTCTGTATAGATGGTATCTTGCCACCTAGTCTGTCATGAATCAACTGGAAGGTTAGTAGACCTGGCGTATGACCTCCCTGTCTTTCATCAGTTCATCTAAAGTTGAGGGGATTGAGGAAAAGAAATTTACTTACATTAAGTAATCTAATCCTGCCTGCTGGAGGGAATGTGATGAAGTGCCTGCATATGTTCTCATCAGATAGCCTTTCTTTAGGGGAATTCATAACTCAATGGTCAAGGTGAAATCTGAAATGAGTGAACTTTCAAATTGGACTTGCTCTTGCTGAAAATACTTTATATATATTTGATATCTGTATCTGTTTCATGGCTCTCCCTAATAACTCCCTCCACATTATTAGCATAACAATCTGTCCTCAGCTGAAAGGTTCCAAGGGACAGAATTTGTATCAGTTCAACTAATTTTATAAGAGTTCTGACACAGCATCATTTGGGCAGCTAACTGCTGTAGTGTTTATCGAGTGCCTATCATGCTCCCAGGCTTGTGCAAGACATTGTAGAAGATGAAGACGAAGAGGCTCTCAAGGAGATTGCTAATACACATTAAATAATTAGAAAATTATTAAATTCTTCATAGAAACAAGATTTACTTAGAGTAACTGTAAATTTTAAATGATTTTGTTGCTGTCAATGCTTTCTCTAATGATGGAATGTTGGCTATTCCCATAGCTTGGACTCAGAGGATTTTGGGTTTGAATCTGTCTGTCTCTTCCTATCTGTGGGACTTTGGACGAGTTACTTTATCTCTGTGGTTTTCAGTTTCCTCTTTCATAAAATTGATGGTTTGAGTTTTCTGATCTCTAAGCTTTCTTTCAGTTCTAACCTATGATCGTATGACCTTGTATGCATCCTATGTTTCCTGACTTTAGGGTCTGCGCAACATTATATCCCAAGCCTAGAATTTTATTCTTATATCCTCTTTAAATTCTACCATTGTTCAAGTCTTAGCTTACATACCACCTCCTTCAGGAAGTCTTCCCTGATCGTCAGAGTAAAAAATGTTTTCTCTTGCCCCATCCTTGCAAAGAGCTAATTCTAGCTATTTGCTTACATTTCTCATTCACTTCTCATGACTCACTGGCAATTTGCAGTTATTTGGGTGTACATTGTATCATTAAACTAGATTGTGGCTGAACGAATGCAGGGAATGGGGATATAATAATTTTTTGTTGAAATGAAGTTTGTGGTGCCCAATTTGGATTGGACTGTATTTGTAATTTCATTGGTCTAAGGAACTCCCACTGAGAAAAACACCTCTACTAAAGCTGATTGGCAGATCTTTTGTGACTTATAGTCTTAGATAACTGCTTAGGGTGGAAACTTTCTAAGTACAATCCACGAACCCTTTTGGAGTGTCTGCGATACTAAGATGTCTTGACACTAAGATGTTTTAATTTCCAATACGACAAATATCTACAGTTATAACCAAGGGTTTGCTTGAACCTTATGAAAAGCCAATTGCTGAATTTTCAGGTTGAGCATTTACACTTTGGAAATCAACAAATGAGACAAATCAGGACTTGATTTTTTGTTTTGTTAATTGTTTTAACTTAAGAAAGTGATGGAGAATAGATTAACGGGAATTAAACTCAAAAGTATGTCCTGCACACATTTTTTTTGAGAACTAATTGTTATTTATCTGCAACCCCCCAAAGTCAACCCATATAAACCAAAGCTCTTTGAGGAAGTCCTCAATAATTTTTGAGAGTATAAAAAGGTCCTTAGACCAGAAAGTTTAAAAACTACTGGGCTAATGCATTGAGAGATTGGGAGCTTTGGCCAGGGCCACAGAGCCAGTATGTGTCAAAGGTAGACCTTGAACACAGATCCTCCTTTCCTCTTTCTGAGGCCCCTACCTATCTACCCATTATACTATATTGCCTCTCTGTTTAATTACAGGGTTATTTTTATTTGCTGCTCTCTCATAATTTGCTTGATAAGCTGGAGAGATTGCGTATACCTCAAGCCCAGTGTTCAAAACACTGATTCTCCTGAATCAAACTTCCCAGGAATAAACAATTCTATTACTTTATGATATGATCACCCAAAGTGACCAGTTTCTGCTTGGAAGATGAATTTGTTTCTGAATTGCTTGTTAAAATCCCGAATAGAGAAATAACCCTAAGTTTTCTCTATCCCCCATCAAGTGCTTTTTGTTTTGAAGGGCGGTGGTACTTCTAATTATGAGGCACAAGGGCAGATGTATTGGAGAAAAATCTTAAGTTATACTTGATATTTAGGAAAAAAAATCATCGTTGTTGAATAGTCATGTCTGACTCTTGTAACCTCATTTGGGGTTTTCTTGCCAAAGATAGTGGAGTGGTTTTGTTGTTTCCTTCTCCATCTAATTTAATAGATGAGGAAACTGAAGTAAACAGGGTTAAGTGATTCATCTAAGGTCACACAATTAGTAAGTGTCTGAGAATGGATTTGAAGTCAGGCTCTCCTAACTGCCAGTCTGGCATCCTGTCCACTGTACTGCTTAGTTGTCCTTCTGTCATCTGTAGGTTAAAGCTTTCTTTTTGGACTGGGAAGACCAAGAACAGACTTTGGTCTTTCAGTCAGTACTACTCTTGAAGTTACTTAAAGCTCTGGCTCCTGGAAGTCTCATTTTGAAGCTCATTCATTTCTCTTTTTTGTTTAGTGTAGCAGTAAGCACCCTGACATATCCAAGATGGCCTGGTAGCACGGGTTCTTAGATCTGCTTTTCTAAAAGGACAGCAACTTTTGAGGGGTCGACAATCTTCTTTAATCACATATACCAAAAGAGAAAATACAAGCAGAGAAATAAAGACCAACAGACAGGGCTTCTAAATGTCTGATCATAAACAATACATACATCACAGATCAACAGACAGATCCAACTTCCTGACCATACATACATGATATATATATATATGTACATATATACACACATATATACTTACATAGTTACCATAGAAGCACCAACATCTAGGTTTTCAAAAGGAGGATAGGGAAAGGGGGACTCTTAATGGCTACCCAGAGTTTCATCTGGCATATGAACTTTCTTCTAATGCTCCAAAGTAAAACCTCACACCTCAGAGTATGTATATACATGCATACATACATACATACATACATATATACATATAAACTCCTATACATATATATATATATATATATATATATATATATATATATATATATATATATACATACACTTTTCAGAGCCTGAAGGCATGACCCTAGTGACTGAGTGCCTCATTAGCAATTAACAAAAGGTGTGGGCCTTCCTACCAAACAATCCTCCCCTAATGAAGTTTCCCTTAATGGGCTCACTTGAGGCCTATTAATGGATGGGAAGTTCTACCTCTCATTAACATTACATTTAGTCTGCCTAAAGCATATTTGGGAGCCACTTTTTATGACCAATTTTAATGAAAAGTTTAGAGTTTGAAGAGACCTTAAAGGTTGTCTATTTCATTATGATCATTTTATAGATAAGGCAACTGAGGCTCAGAGAGGGAAATGATCTGCCCAAGATAACACAAACAGCAATCAACAAGGCCTGGGATATGTACAAGTGTCCTCGGATTCCAATACTTGTTCTTTTTATCCAGGGGTGGGGAACCTCTAGGTCCTCAAGTGCCACCCTTTGACTGAATGCAAGTTTGCATTCAGTCCATGTGGCCTTGAGACAACATGTTCCCCCCTCCTATGTTATACCAAGCTGATGCTTGAAGTTTGGCCTCTTTATCTTTATTTCTAGCTAGGGGGGCATCAGTTGATAGTGGGCATCATCTTTTGGGCTTTCCTGATTTATACCTCCTTACTGTAGGCCCAGAGCAAACTTCTCTTCCTGCTTGAGAAGATCTGTATCTTTTTCATTTTCAAATCCCATTTTCTCACCAAGTCCTTGGTTTTAGTTTGAGGGATGCCTTCTGTTTCCATGGTATAAGAAGAATAGTTAACATTAATATATTTCTTTAACGTTTATGAAAGATTTTAGATGCAGTCTTTCATTTAATACAACAATCCTTTGAAATGGGTATAGTTTTACAGACAAAGCAACTTAAGATCAGGGAGATTAAATGATGTGCTCATGATCATGAAGAGCTATTGATCTGAAATGGAATTCAATCCCAGGTCTTTCCAGTCTTGAACTGCAATACTCCTTCCTCTATACCACACTACCTTGCTTTTACTTAGAGAGTAAAAACCATTAAATAGATCCTGAGTAAATGAATGAGCAACTTTATAGTTATTGGCCCTGCCTACCTACTTTTCCCAAGGAAACTTTGTTAACTCACTTACATAACCCACCTGCAAAGGAAATTATTTTTCCAAATTCCTATCACTGTTGGCTTCCATTAGAAAATATACATACAAACAATAAGAAACTTTTATAACATATAATGTGAAATAACCATTCTCTACAAAGGTTTGTTGAAGGCACTTAGCACAGTGCTTAGCACATATTACATACTTAATTAATGTTTATTGATTAACTAAAGGAAAAGGGAGGAGGAAAGTGCAGAGGAGGCACATTAGAGTTAGAAGGGAAAGGAAGACACCATAAGCATCACCACAGAGATGATGGTATAACTTTGAATATTAATAAAGCATGAGGATGGCAGTGTGATACAGCAGAAGGAGCTCTGACTCTCCAGTCAGAGGATCTGGGTTCATATTCCATCTCTGTCATTTCCTACCTGGATCACTGGTAATAGAGCTTCCCTGGGTCCCTTGATTTCAGTTCCTTCATCTGTGAAATGAAGAGAATTGGGCTAAATGACCTGTGAGGTCGACTCTAGATCTATTATTCAATCAGTTTTCTCCAAGGCAGCTGTCTACAGAGGTGTTTTCCTTAGTGTTGCCAGGGGTCTCTATTTTTAATGGGGCAGCTGCAAAAAGTGAAATAGGCAGATTTGGTCTGCAATATGACCTGAGACTTTAAACTACTCCACGTTTAGGAAAGGGCAGCGTTTGACAGTGTTTTCCTCACTGACGTCCCTCATGATATTTTCTCTCGCTTTTCCATCTCTGTGTTCTTTGGTGTTGTGTGAGTAGATATTGAAATATGGTGTCTATCCTTCAGGTTCTTGTCCTTGCAAAAGAGAGGGGTAACAGAGGATGAAAATCAAAATATATTTAATGGAAGCACTAAATGTCTTAATTGGGCCTTATTATTCTTAGACTTTTATAATGGATGAGAGAATTATTTGGGATCCTAGGAAAACATTTGCGATTGTGCTATAACAATCTTTACAGGAAGCATTCAGCAAAGAAAAAATGTCTTTAATTATTGGTATATGTGTAGTGAGTTTTGTAATTAGCAGTTTGCAGGGAAGTAAATTCCTTCTGAGTGTTTGCTGACACTCCTCATGAAATCCTTCCAAGTGAGATATCAGCTTGGATGTTTGATTTTTTCTTTTTCCTGGGGAAGAATGAATCCCAAAGGAAGAATTCTTCTGAGTCTCAAGAAGGAAATGAGTGAGATTTTAATCTTTTCCTTTCTTTCTCTTTCTTCTTTCTTTTCCTATTTTCTTTCCCCTTTCTTTTTTTTTCCTTTTGATCTCTTTCTTTCTCCCTTTCTCTCTTATTCAATCTGAGGTTAAATTGATTCTGCAACTTTTTTTAATTGATCCTATTTACAATTAATTGATTTTGTCCTGTTACTAAGTTATGGCTTCCTGTCTCTGAACTCAGTTCAGAATTCAGGTGGCCTATAATAGGTCAAGTTTAGAAATCCTGTTCTCTTGATAATCTCTGTTCTGTTCTAACTCCAAGGAATTTTGCTAACTTTGGGGGATGGGGTTTGCATAAGGGAGTCAGGTCTGATGTCTTTCCACCACCAAGCTATGCTTTAAGGATGTCTGATTTGCTGTCCAAAGAAGTCTGGGCCACCATCTTGCTGCTGAGCTCCAACAATGAAGACTTCTTAGTCACAGGAGGGAAGGAAGGGAATTTTTGTTAGATCCATGCTCAACTGCTAACCAATCATACTGTTCTCCATACTTTAGCTATCTAACTAAGCATGTTGCTATCGACCTCATGATGTCAGTTACCCTCTTCTGTTCTTTGTTCTATATGCCCTAAAGCCCATTAAAGGGGAACTTACCTTTTGCTTGGGGTCTTTGGTTGGAAACTGAGGTGTCCATTGACCCATCTTATTCTCAGAATTTGTGCCCTATGAGTAAACTGTTATCTTGCTTGGGGCATACATGCCTGAGTCTTCCTTTGTATTAGGAGCTGTTTTGCCCAATTACATTTGGTGAAACTGATGTTCTAAATGAAATAGGTAAATATTCACAAAAATATAAACACCTCAGATCAACAGAAGGCGAAATAGAGTACTTAGATAACACTATCTTAGAAAAACAAATAGAATAAACCATAAATGAACTCACCAAAAAATATCCACAGGACCAGAAGGATTTATAAATGAATTCTACCAAATATTTAAGGAACAATTAATTTCAATACTATATATAAACTATTTGAAAAAAATAGAGAAAGAAGGGATCTTACCAAATTTTTTATTTAGGCAAATATGGTTTTTTATACTTGACTAGGAAAAGGAAAAACAGAGAAAGAAAACAGTAGACAATTTTCCCTAATAAATATTGATGCAAAAATTTAATTTATCACAAAGATCACACATTTTGATCATTTGTTGTTTAGTTGTTTCAGTCATGTTTGCCTCATCTGTGAATTGAGCTGGAGAAGGAAGTGGCAAACCACTCCACTATGTTTGCTAAGAAACCTCAAATGAAGAGTCAGACATGACTGAAACAAAAGAACAACACATGTCAATTATGCTTACAGTTTTCCTATTATTGGGCAAGTTGTGCATTCCTGGTATAAATAACACATGATCAAAATATATGATCTTTGTAATACGTTTCTGTAATCTTGCTAGTCTTTTATTTAAAATTTATGCCTAAGACCTCACAGTTGATCACAGCAAAGCCTGCCTAATAATTGCTTTAATTTCACTCTCATTGGTTCATTTTTTAGATATTGGTAATTTGGTTTTCTTTCTTTTTTAAAATCAAATCAATCAATGGTTTATCTATTTTATTGCTTTTCTCTCATTCAACCAGCTCTTAGTTTTTATTTATTAGTCTTATTATTTTTTACCTCTCACTTTTATTAATCTCTTCTTTGATTTTCAGTATTTCTATTTTGGTTTAATTTGGGAATTTAAATTTTTCTGTTTCTAGCTTTTTAGATTACATGCCCAGTTCATGGATCTGCTCTTTGACTTTTTTTATTGATGTAAGTATTCAAAGATACAAATTTCTCTCTAAGTACTGCTTTGGTTATATCTCACAAATCTAGCATATTGTCTTGTCTCTTTAATGAAATTATTGATTGTTTCTATGATTTTTTTGACCTACTCATTATTTAGTATTATATCATTTGGTTTGCAATTAATTTTCAGTCTCTGCTTTCAAGGCCCTTTATTGAATGCAATTTTTATTTTCATTATGGTTTTAGAGGGGTGCTTTTAATATTTCTGCCTTTCTATATTTGTTAGTGAGGTTTCTGTGCCTTATTCCATGGTCAATTTTTTGTGAAGGTGCTGTGTATAGCTGAGAAATCAATTTTCTTCAGATGTCTATCATATCTAGCTTCTCTAAAATCTATTCATTTCTCTAATTTCTTATTTATTTATTTGGTTAGATTTATTTGGTTCTGAGAGGGGAAAGTTGAGGTCTCCCAATAGTTTTATTGTCTATTACCTCTTGTAACATTTAACTTTTCCTTTAAGAATTTGGATCCTCTGTCATTTGTTGCATGTATGTTTAGTTTTTATTATGTCATTGTCTATGGTACCTTTTAGCAAAAGGTAGTTTCTCAGATAATCTCCTTTTATTAGGTCTAATTTTGCTTTTGCTTTATTTGAGATCATGATTGCTACTCTTGCTTTTTTTAAAAACTCAACTAAGAGATTCTGTTCCAGACTGGTTAGCTCTGTGAATATCTTTCTTTTTCAAGTTTGTCTGCTATAAACAACATCTTGTTGGATTCTAATTTGTTCTGTTGTCTGCTTGTTTTTCAGGTGAGTTCATCCAATTCACATGAACATTTATGATTATTGTGTATTTCCCTCTATACTATTTTTTTATTTGTCCCTCTTTCTCACTTTTTACTTTGTTCCTCCTCAAAAGTCTGTTTTGCTTTTGACCATTGCCTTCCTTAATCCATCATCCTTTTCATCATACCTTACCCCTTCTCTTACTGCCTTCTCCTACTACATTATTATTTAGTAAGATAGATTTCTATCTACTGTCTATCACCAAATGAGTATGTCTGTTTATATGTATATGCAGTGTATACACTGAGATCATTCCATCACAATTAATTTATACCCATGCCCTCCATCTGTACAGACTTCTTTTAAGTGCCTTAATAATGCTAACATTCTTACATGTATTATCTTTCCATTTAGGAATTTAAACAGTTCAAGTCCCTTATGAGCTCTCTTTCATGTTTACCTTTTTATACTTTCTTGAGTTTTGTGTTTGAATGAATGTTAATTTTTCTATTCAGCTCTGGTCTTTTCTCAGAAATGCTTGAAATTCCTCTATTTCATTACATTTCTATTTTCCCCTCGAATGATTATACTTAATTTTGCTGTGTAAGTTATCCTTAATTGTGATCCTTGCTCTTTCATCTTCTAGAATAACATATTGTAAGGCCTCCTTTTAATGTAGAAGTTGCTAAATCTCATACAGTATTGACTGTAGCTCCACAGTGTCTAAGTGGTTTCTTTCTGGTTGCACTCAATATTTTCTTCTTGACTTGAGAACTCTGCAGTTTGTATATAATATATATATATATAGTTTGGTTATATCTCACAAATTTAGTATATTGTCTTGTCTTTTTAATGAAATTATTGGTTGTTTCTATGATTTTTTTGACCTACTCATTATTTAGTATTATATCATTTGGTTTTCAATTAATTTTCATTCTTTGCTGAACTATATATATATATATATATAGTTTTCATTTTGGATTCTCTTTTAGAAAGTGATCAATGGATTATTTCAATTTCTCTTTTACCCCCTTGGTTCTAAGATATTAGGGCAATTTTCCTTTATAATTTTATGAAATGTGATATTTAGGCTCTTTTTGTTGTTGTTCATGGCTTTCAAATAGTTCAGTAATTCTTAAATTATCTCTCCTTGATCTATTTTCTGGATCAGTTGTTTTTCCCATTTCCCATGAGATATTTCATAGTTTCTTCTTTATTCTCATTATTTTGATTTTGGTTCTTTTGCTTCTTAATGTTTTGTAGAATTATTAGTTTTTATTTGCCCAAAGCTAATTTTAAGTAATTATTTTCTTTAGTGAACTTTTGTATCTCTTTTTCTATGTGGTCAGTTCTTTTTAAGGAATTCTTTTCTTCAATGAATTTTTATGACTCTTTTACCATTTGTCTAATTTGCTTTTGTGAAAAAGATGTTATTTTCTTTAGCATATTTTTTCAATTTATTTCTTTTAATTTTTTATATTTATTTTTTTAAATTTAGTTTTAGCTTTCAACATTCACTTTTTTTGAGGTCTAATTTTTTTCCCCTTCCTCCATACAATCTGATATAGGCTAAACATGTAAAATGATATTAAAAATTTCCACAATTAGTCTTGCTGAGAAAGAAGAATTAGAACAGAAGGGAAAAAACAGCAAAAAAAGGGAAAATAGTATGTTTTGATCTGCAATCAGATTCCAAAGTTCTTTCTCTAGATGTAGGTAGCATCTTCTATCATGAGTCTTTTGGAATTGTCTTAGATCATTCCATTTCTGAGAAGAGTTGTCTTTCAAAGTTGGTCATAGCACAATGTTGCTGTTATATTATCTTGGTTCTGCTTACTTCATCTTGCATATTTTTGTGCTTCTTTTTATAACTTGACTAATTTTGTTTTTATCATATTTTTGTCAGCATATTTTTATGCCTCTTTTATCAAAGTTTTAATTTTTTTCATGATTTTCCTGCATCTCTAATTTTTCTTCCCAATTTTTATTCTGTTGCTCTTAATTATTTCTTTAACTTTTCCAGAAATTCTTATTAGACTTTTGTCCAATTTACAGTTTTCCCTCTGTGAGGTTTTACTTGTTGCTGTTTTAATGCTGTTTTCTTCTTCTGAGTTTGTATCTTTCATCATAATAGCTTTTTATGGGCAAATTCTTTTTTGTTGTTTGCTCATTTTCCAGTCTTTTTTTTTATTTTTAACTTTATGTTAAAGTTGGTCTTTTTTCCTCAGAGGGTGGTACAGACCTCTCCTACTGACCTCTTAAGTTGTATTGAGCTAGGGAAATATCTTACCCTGACCTTTTATTGGCTCTGAGCTGCTCCAAAAATTCAATTTAACATGTTAATTTTAAAGCTATTTGAAGAGGGATTGTTGGGAGGATTCATCTGGCTTGTTGCCTCCACTCTACCTTCTTGGTTCTACCCTTATAGTTTGTGCCTTTATAAGATGAGGTTACTATCCCCATCCTTGAATGAAAGCTCATCAAAGGGATAGTAACCTCATTGTATTTCTGTTTAGTTCAGGGCTAGTTACAGAGTCAATGTTAATAAATACTTGTTGATTTCACCCTAACTAGATCATTCTGTAATTGTGGGATTGTGGTGAGGGTAGAAAATATCACAAATGGTTATAAAAGAGCAGTTGTCATTCTACTTGGAAGGGAGAACCAAATGGTCTTGGAACAGAAAAGAGAGTAGTAACAGTGGAAAGAATCATGGATCTAGAGTCTGATGATCAGGTTCACATGCTACCTCTGCCCTTGTCTTTATGACTCAGAGAAATTGATTTTGCCTCAGTTTAATGATCCACTTGGGTAAGATGGCACAATAAGTTTTCTTCCATCTCTAAGTACATAATCCTATATTCTGCAAAGTTAATTTCCTCCTCATGCCTTACATTTAGTTATTGGTTCTTTCAAGGAAGCTACCACAGTAAAAGCTAGAAAAAAAATCAAAGAAAACTAAGAGGGATAGTGAATAAATTGCTTATTTAAAGGCAATTTTCAAGAACGAATGATATCTTTCTAGGCTGCACTCTGGTCTTTCATGTCCCAGAACTTCATCTTGAAGACTCATTCAAGCCCTAGGATTCACATATTGGAACTACCCTCTGTAGCTCCTGTCTCTCGTTGGATGTCTCATCCCATAACCTTCACTGAAGAATGATGCCCAGGCCAGCCATACCTTCCTTCCTCTCCAGATTGCGCTATGACTTTTTTGACCATGCCTTGTTGCAGAGGACCATCTTCATTAACGTTGCTCCTTTCATGTGCCCCCTCTACCCTTTGCCTTTCTTATGCTTTGTTTTCCCTCATTAGAATATAACCTCCTTGAGGGCAGGGACTTTTTTGATTTTTGCTTGAGCAGTCAGTTCTGCTATAACATGCATTTTGAAAATAGGACATTGTCTGGCATAAGTGATATATTAGGAAACATTTTGAATAAAACTTGAATCTTCTCTGAGAATCAAGGAGAGTGCAGAAAAGTATACCAGTACTTTAAGATAAATCACAAGCTGCAATGCTTCCTACTCCTACTTTCATGGGCAACTTGTGAAAAATTAAAAGTCCAAAAGATATAATTTCTGGGTAATTAATAATCAGTGTATTCATTATGGCTTGCAAACAATCAATAAATGGAGGTCAGTAGCCCTCTCAGAAAGCAAGATGCCTCCCTAGAGAACATTAAATGTTTAAATATCCTTGTAAGAGTGAGTGTTCCAGACAAATTGAAATCAACTCTGATTGGTTAGCAGTTAATGAGAAAATGAATACTATAATGAGAGATGGGGTAATTCTAATAAGGGTCTGGGGCAATGTCACTCTGATTAATATCCATCTTGGACAAAGAGACTCATCACCACCCAAACCACATCCCTTTTAGACAGTTTAAACAAACAGATTACCTCCATCCAGACCACTTAGATTAGATTTTCTTTACCCTTTAATCAGAAATAAATTCTCCCACTTGAGTAGGGTCCTGCCCAAGATTGAGGAGAATGTTCACCCAGTCTCATCATCAGTCCGGTCCTTCAGAGACTGCCTTGACCTGGTCACTAAATGAGGAAATAGAAAGGGAAAAAAAACCTGGATTCTCTCCCAACCCTCACCACCATTTTAGCAATTAGTTATTATAATTTCTTTTTTTAAAATTTTATTTATTTATAAATGTTCTACAATCACTTCCTTAAAATTAAGATTTTAT
>CM053771.1:263013618-263031204 GCA_028658325.1 Potorous gilbertii | reverse complement strand
CTTTCTTCCTTTTGGAAAAGGCATCCTTCCATTTTCTTATTTTAGTAATGAGTCCCATCTCAGAAAGTTTCACTTGTACTTACACCATCTTGGTAAACATTGTACTAAAATTTATACTTGCTTAATTCCCCATTCTGAAGCCACAGGTATTGTTTTTGGCCTGTTATCTTGTTATTTTCACTTGGAAATCACAGACTATCTCTGCCTCTATGTTTTTTCTTCCTATATCATTCCTGTAATCATGCATAGTATCTGTTTTAACAGACTTATCTAGGCATTTCTCTCCTTCCCTGCCAAATTTCAGTTTGGAACTCTGTTGATCGGGTCAGTGATTCTCCTGCCAAACCACATTCTTTCCAGTCTTTGTGAGATGTGCACTCCATCTCTTGCCAGAAGCCCAGAGCTTTGTTTTTATAGACCATGATCCAGATAAAACAAATCCTACCTCTTACTATGAATACAGGTAGCAGGACAAGATCAGGACCATCAAGTTCTTAGTCCTGGGATCTAGGGTTGTGCTTTTCCTACTACATTAGGTGTAAAAACTGTGGTCCTGAGTCCTTGCCAGGGGGAAAGGTGGTAGGGAGAGAGGGGAGTAATTGGTGCTTGTATCCCTTTCATTTGTATAGCACGTTTGTCCTACAGGTATGACAGGATCCTGTAGAGAAGGTAATCTTTTTTCCCTCTTCTCTCACCTCCACAGCAGCATGATATAGTATTGTAATGAGTTCCCATCCTCACCTGCTAGCTATCAGTTAAGTTTTCTGAGCCTCAGTTTGTTTATCTGTAAAATGAACCTTTCCCAAGTCATTCAGGAAATAAATACAATGAAGCCAAGATTAAAACCCAAGTCTTTTGTCTCCAAATCCAATATATGTTTTCTTTATTATACCACCCTGGCCCACTGTATGTGTGTGTTTTTTGTTTGTTATTTTTTTTAATGATATAATAATACTGAATGCCATTTGCTAGGCTGATATTTGGATAAAGAAATGAGTATAAATGTCTGAATTGCTTTCATAAAATAAATAAGCTGTGGAGCAGCCTTGTAAATATCCCAATTTAAGGGGACCATTAAAACTGTGTCCTTCCAAAATTCCACAGCTGCAAGGAGCTCCTGCTTGGAGAGTCTGATTCGTGGTGTAGCTCACCAAAGGGAGGCTTTTGGAAAAGAAAATGAAGAAGTAATCTTCATGGCATGTCAGGGATCACAGTGGGCTAGGCCTCCCACATTCCACAGCCAGAGGTAAAAAATGAAAACAATCATCAGCTGCCACATTTGGTCTTTGAACTGGATCAAATTGTTACAATCTGGATAGCTGACAACTTTCCATATCATGCTGGAAAAGCACTTGGAACTTGTCAAAGAGTTTCAAGTCGTGGTAATATCTCATGCGATTCCTCATTAACTATCCCGTGATGGTGGCAGGACAAAAATGATTATCCTAATTTTACAGATGAGGAGTCTTTGGTCTAGAGAGGCCACTATCCTAGTTCAGGTCTCCATCGTCTTTCACTTAGATTATTGCAATAACTTCCTAACTGGTTTCCCATCTTTCCAATCATTCCTCTCCATACAACTATCAAACTAATCTTCCTAAAACACAGGTCTGACTAGGCTAAACCCACTTCAGAAATGTTCAGGGATAACTTACCACTTCTAAAATAGATTCCCAATTCTACTATACTGGTCAACAATGTCAGAACTAGGAGGGAATCTTCTAGTCTTTATATGAACTTTGACAAGAAATCTCTTCTATATACTACATGATGTGGTCACAGGGCTTTCACTGAAGACCACAGAGGAGAACTCACCACCTCCTGGGACACCTCATTCCATTGTCACAGAGATATAATTGGTAGGATGTTTCCTTATATCAAGCCTCAATTTGCCTCTTTTAAAAATCTGCCTTTTACTCCAATTCTGTCCCCTGGTGTCAAGTTCCCAAAGATTCCATGCCTGCATGAGATCTTTCTTCTGGGCATGAATAAATGAGGTGGGAGCAAGGATGGTATTCACTCCATTTATTCTCAGCTAGCTCAGAGCATATATAGGCAATCTACTTCCATGCATGCAAGAAGCTCATATATACTCTGTGCTGAGCTTACATGCTTGACTGTTATTGCTCTTGCTTAAGATAATTGTGAAGGTCAGTTATTTCATAAGGGCAGTCCACATAAGTCATGCAAGGACATGACATCTCAAGAGATTTCTCCCAAAGACACCATGACCCTGATACCCCGAGAGTTCCAAACACCTTACACCCTGGTACTATGAGGAACAAATCTACTAGCTAGTTCACATAACAACCCTTCAAATATGTTCAGACTATTAAAATGCTGCTTCCCCATCCCTCACCTCATCTACTTTTCTGCAGGCAAAATATCTTTGATTCTTTCAACTGATTCTCATATGCTATGAATTTGATCAATCAACAAGTTACTCGAACATTCATTAAGCATCTACTATATGCTACACGTTGTGCCAAGTGCTGGGGATACAGATAAATAAAGACAGATCCTGCCCTCAAGGAGTTTATAACACGCAAAAGGAAGCTAAAAAACAGGGGGCAGGTAGATATGTTGGAGAAGCCTGTCAGAGAAATCCCCAAGTAGGGCAGTCAGGTGAGAAAATGCGATGTCTGAACTGAGTTATCTCCTTAAATGGAGGCTTGGTATTCATGACCCCACCCTCCATTCAGAGAATTTCTTCAATATCTGGTTTTCCTTCTAGTCCATCTCCAGCTTATCAATGAGCTCCCTAAAATGTGTTGCTCAGCACTCAACACATCACTCTATATACCAGTCTGATCAGGGTAGCTAGGTGGCACAATAGATAGAGGGTTGGCCTGAAGTCAGGAAAACATGACTTCACATCTAACTTCAGACACTAGCTTGGGTGAGTCACTTAACCCTGTTTGCCCCAGTTTCCTCATCTATCAAATAAGCTGGAGAAGGAAATGGCAAACCACTCCAGTATATTTGCCAAGAAAACCCCAAATGGGGTCACAAAGAGTCAGACACAACTGAAATAACCCAGCAACAACAGGGCATAGAGCACCTTCCTTGTCCTGGATACAAAGCCTCAAAATGCAGCCTAAGATTGCCTTAGCTATCTTCACTGCCATGTCACACCACTGACTCATAGTGAGCTTTATATGCTGATCTCTAGTAACTTCTCCCATTTATAGATCCGAGATGGAATTCTAAAAAATGATTTGACTCAATGGTCTAGTCTGAAAATATCTGAATCCTAACTCCATCATCCAGCTTTCTTTTTCCATTCTAATAAAACCTCCCAGAAAGAACATTGCAATCAGTAGACTTCAGACTCTGAAACTTACTAGTTATGTAAATGAAAAAAGTCATTTAAGCTTTCTGAGCCTCAATTCATCCATCTGTAAAATGGGAATGATTATGTTTGTTTTACCCACTAGGGTTGTAGTAAGGAAAGCATTTCATAAACATCAAAGCAATATATAAATGTAATTATGAATCGTAGCAATAGCAGTAATACTAAAAACTATTCACTAAAGGACTCCTTCCATAGCACACTTCTCTAGTATATTTAAATGTTTCTTTTTATCCCCATAAAACATTAATTATTGAATAGAGAAATTTTGGAGGGCAGCAAAATTTATAGCTGGTAAAACTTCCTGTCTCAGAAATGAAAATATAAATCAATGGAAAACAGAAATGAATTTTGATTTACACACAAAATTTTTCAGGAGTACATCTATTATGTGAAATAAAGTAATAACCAACATTTATTTACAGTCCTAAATTTGGCAAAAATGTTTTACATATATTACTTCATTTGAATCCCTGGGAGAAAAGTACTACAGAGTTTGTGATTCTTACTTTAAGACAAAGTCACTGATAGAAGTTAAATGATGTGATCAGAGTCCTCATAAGAATTGGAACACAGAATTCATTGACTCCAAATTCAACACCTTATTCATTATGCCATATTGTTTCTGTATCTGTGTGCATGTATGTAAATTATGTATACATATATGTGTGTGTGTATATATATATATATATATATACACATAAAAATTGGGAAAGTCAGAATATAATTTTCTTTGTCTCCATAACACAAAGAGCATCCCAGGAAAAAACTGAAGGATTCCATCAATGAAATCCAAATGTTTCTCACCTAGTTGGAGGCTGGGTGCCTTGTGAACCAGCTGTCTAGATTTTTAATTGAATTTTTCGGTTTTCCCCTATATGGTTTTTGGCACCAGGCAGATGCATTCTTGGAGCAATGCCTGAGGTTCATCTTTTTCCTGTTATTGAATAACATTGTACTAAAGATGAAAGAAAACACAATCAACAATGTGGAGAAATGCCCCATGAAATAGTATGATTGTTTCTCCCTCTCTGGTAACATCAATATATTACATCAGAGATCCAGGTTTAAAAAAAACAGCAAAAAAAGTAAAAGGTAGAATGATGCTGTTATATAGATGGCTCATTCACATGCCAAACATCTGGATTTGAGGGAACAGCTGTATTGGCTTCATTCTCCATACCCAAGCCAGATGTTTTGCTCCCATATTATACTGTGAATAGATACTATTCTAAATTCATCAAAATATTAAACCAAATCTTATCTGCCAAACTGAACAGCCACATGGATGTTCTTCTTTCTGCATCCCCTTGCTCCCCTATGAACTTACAAGAAAAAAAAGGAATCATGGAAAGGTAAAGTGAATCACCACTGGCCCATTATACTGGAGTATCTAACTAAATTAATATTGCTTCATAATTACCTCAAAATCTGTTTTCACATGGGTATCCTCTCCCCTAATACAGATCATGACCCATTCACATTTTAGTAGATATTTTCATGAATTATAGCCATAAAACAATTATCATCTGTTGACTAAGATTATGTTAATGAGGCTATGTTGCTCTTCCCATACTTGTAAATTAGAATATCAGAAAATTTGAATATTCATCTCCACCAACATGCTTGGGTTCATGCCCATTCTGAGATCAGTTCTGGTCCCTGTTCAGGAGGTATAAAGGAAAACCCTTGGATCACAAAGCCTTTAAACCAATGTTTCTATTATCAGTGCTGGTGTCCCATATCCATTACATAGACCCTTTGCCTTAGCCTTGATTTCAGAATGTAAGCTGGTACTGTTATTTAATAGTCCTTGAGCCCCTAGCTCATTCCACACCAAGTCCCCAACTGAAGAGTTAACAGCAAATTATTTAGTCTACTACTTCCCTGAGAAAGCTGAGGCCATCGTTAGTGAACTCTCAGTTGTCATCCACTGCTCAAAACTTCTCAGCAGTATCATTCATTCTCCCCTCCTTTCTCTTTGTCTCAAGGAATGAAATAGTCTCAATAACATCATAATAGTATTATATTCTCAAGATCTTCTCAATAATATTAAACTGGACAGGGTGGAGAGAATGCCTACTCCTATACATTTGCAAGTTCTGGGTATCCTTGGCCAATTCTTTTGTTTTATTGCTAAGCTATCCCTTAGGTAATATTGCAGGGTTCCATTTTTTTTAGATATTTATTTGTTTCTCAAGATACGATTAATATTTTTCTCCTGAAAATAAACAACTCCTTTAAAGGAAGAGTATTTACAATATTGCCTACACATAAGTGAAACATTCTCATTAATTTACCAAAAATAAAAAGCTGTAAAGATTATTAAAAATTATGATAAAAATTCCCCCTTTGTTAAAATAATTTTCACCGTCTACACAAATTTTCAGAAAGGAAACATGACATTTCAAAGTATAGCACTCATTTGGCACTGTCCCATTTATTATATGGGTACCAGTTCCTCAGATAACATAAAAATCTGCTTATTAGGAGATGCTGCTTCTGTGCTAAGCATCCCATTTTCTACAGAGGCTATTTAATGTATGTTCCCATATATATATATGTATGTATATATATGTGTGTATATATATATATGTGTATATATATATGTGTGTGTATATATATATATATATATACACATATACATATATATATGTATATATATATATACATATATATATGTATATGTGTATATATATATATATATATACATATACATATATATACATAGCCTAGACAAGTTCAGCCCAAAACGAGGACCAGAGGCTATTTTAGGGACCAGGTATCCTCTGTACTAGACAGGGTTTCTACCTTAAAAATAATAATTCTTAACAATAGTAATACTAATCAATAACTGCCATGTAAGTACTTGTAAAAATTTACAAACTGAGATGTGTGTATGTGTGTGTTTGTGTTTGTGTGTGTCTTTCATATTTGATCCTCTCAGCAACCTTGGGAAGAAGGTGCTATTGTTATCCCCATTTTACAAATGAGGAAACTGAGGCATAGAGCAATTAAGTGACTTGCCCAGGGTCACACAGTTATCAAATGTCCGAGAAGGATCCAAATTCTTGTCTTCTTGGTTCTCTGTCCAATGCTGTATGTCACTTAGTTGCCTTGAATGAGCAAATGAATGAAAAGGCACTACATGCAAACTATATCCAACCCTAGCTCTGGGAATCGTAATTAAAGCATTCCTGGGAAGGATGTGTGTTATCAAACGTTTTATGGCTCTAATCACCAACATGGGAACTTGTCTGATGAGAAAAACACATACATACAAACTTCAGAGCTGCAAAAGACAAGGGTGAAATCTAATCTGAAACCTGCCTAAGGCATGAACCATCCCCCAAAGTAGTCATCCAGCTTCTACCTGAAGACCCAAAGTTTTTATCTCCTCAAACAGCTAATTCCACTTTGGAAGGGTTTTTTATTGTTTTTATATTTTTGCACCAAACTGGTATCTATCCCTCTGCAACTTCCTCCCTTGTACCTAGTCTTTTTCATTGGACCAAATAGAAGTAATTTGATTTGTCTTCTGCAGAATAGTTCAAATATACTTAAAGTTAGTTGCCATGCCTCATCTCCATCCCCCAACTCAATTCTAGTGTATAGAATCTTGGGGTTTTCAAGCCTTTAGAAGTCTATTTTTCTGAAAGGTTGATTTTCATGTGATATGTTCTTCTGTCACCTTGCTGCCTTATACCCTCTCCTCTGGATTGCTCCAATTTATTAGAACCATAACAAAGGCTTCTTGTCCTTGGGGGACAATTCATTTGGGAAAAAGTGGGATAGATTGAAGAGTTTTCTGTGGTCAGGTGCAGTCATACTGAAAAAGGGGGTAACAGGGCTACAGTAGTGGAGAAAATTGAACTCAGGGAAAAAAATAGTATCCTGATAGCCTGTAAGCAGGAGACAAAGTTTGAATAGACAAAGTGTGCAGCATAGGAAAAAGCAGATAGAGGACCTAGAAGTATATGACAAGCAGGCCAGAGAACAACCAAGAGGTAAAAGCAGGCCCCCGGATGATGGTGTCCTGGGGCAAATCGTTATTCACTTTACCCTAGTTACAACTCTGTAGTTTATGATTATTTGTCATAAAATGTAGTCTGTAGAGTAGAACTCAATAGTACCAGATGTGGTGTAAAGGAGCTTTCTATTCTATCGGCCCATTCCAATCCCACCAATCCATTTATCTTGAGTATCTGAAGGCCCTTATCTCTGAAACCTTCTTGTTGTAGCTTCTCTCTGGCCCACTGTTTATGGTCAGGGTTCCCTGATCCACTCACCATTATTCAAGGTTTCCCTTCTCTGACTTCTAATATTATTGTGGGCCCTACTGCCTGCTCATCTACTCCTTATAGGCCCTTAGTCCCAGGTCTTCATCCTAACCAGTGACCACAGATGCCCATGTCTCAGTGTTAATAAGAATAAGAACTTATATTTGTATAGCACTTTAAAATGCTTTACAAACATATTTCAATGATTTTATTGGATTTCTACAATAACCCCATGACAATGCTAAAGAATATTTTAGGGGAATTTATTTTTCCTGGTCTATAAATAAAGGGGTAGTATGAAGAGAGGGATGTATTTTCTTAGTAGAAAAACCCCTTAAAGCTCCCCCCTCAAATTTTCCTGCCTGTGTCTTGATTTCTCCTTTTCTTCTCACAAAACTCTATTTTATATTCTATTTATATCTGTTATGCTAGGGGGATTATAATGTCCAAGGGATGCTATTTTCATACTCTATTAGGGAAATGAATGTAAAGTATGTCAACTGCTCTGTATGTGCACAGACTCAGAATTATGCAATTGTTGGGAGCCAGAGATGGAAGGGTCATAACTTTCCCTCCCTGTCCCAAGCAGATTATAGATACCTTATGAGTAGAGACTATACCAAGTTTTATCTTTGCATCCCCAGTACCTAGTTCAAGACCTTATATGTAGTACGGTCTCGGTAAATGTTGATTGAGTTAGATCCTATAAATACACTTAGTCCATAAACACACTAAACCATCACCAAAGCAAAGGGATAATAAGACTGCCCCTCAACTCCCCATATCTTGCTCCTTACTGAGAAAAATTATTATTTTCCCCTTACCTTAATAACCAACTAGTAATTAAGAATAAGGTTTTTCCTTCCTATTTCCTCATTCATGGCCGAGTAAGGACACTGCTGATAGATGAGACTGCTCAAATCCTCAGAAGTAGATGCTTTTCCATCCTGGACAAGATTCCACTCAACTGGGACATAAATGGCTTGGGTGGAGGTAGATCCCTTTGTCTAAACTGCCTGAGGCAGCCAGGGCGGGGCGGTCTGGGCAGAGATGAGTAAGAATGACATCATCAAAGTTCATCCCCTAACCCCTCATTAGAGTAGGCCCACCTCTCATTGTAATATTCATTTTCAATGCATTAGTTGTTATCCAAAGGTGATTTCTGTCTGTCAGGAACACCCGCTATCCAAGGGTAGATAAGCATTCAATGGCCCCAAAGGTTCATCTGTTGGTTTGTGAGAGAAAGCCACTGCCCAACACATTTCATGAATTATTTGCTAACCATAATTAATAAAATGATTGTTAATTATCCAGAAATTATGTCTCTCAGACTTTTTATATGTCATGTCTTTATTTCTCCCCCATAGATGCTTTTGATGCTTATTTTGCTTTTTCCCACCCATACAAACACAGTAAGATCAAACACAGTATGATTTATCTTGAAACTTACACCCCTTAGGAATTGTTATTGAATGATCCTGAATTATTGAATTGTCCTGAATTACAAAATACATCATTTAATGAAGGTTAGTGGGATGTAGTGGAAAGGTTGGAATTAGAATCCCAGCTCTTCATAATTGTGCAAGTTTGAACAAATCATTTTTCCTGATGCTGCACTCCTTTGGCCTGGACTTCATCGTGGGGTTTTCCTTCCCTCATTCCCTCCCTTTTCAGTTTCTTTTTATGTTTTATCTTCCTTCATTAGATTGTAAGCTCTGTGAGGGTAGGCACTGCTTTTATTTTCTTATTTGTATTCCTAGCACTTAGCATAGTGTCTAGCATATAATATGACTTTAAATGTTAACTGACTGACTGATCTCACCTCCCTAGCTTCAGATATTTATCTATAAAATGAGTGGCTTGAACTCTATGGATCTCTAAGGATTCAGTCATCTTTGACTCCCAACAACTGCATAATTCTGAGTCTGTGCATATATAGAGTATATGACATGCTTCCCATTCATCTCTCTAATTGAGGTGTGATGAGAGTAACCCTGGACATTATAAGCCCCATAGCATAACTAAGGGAAGTGATGTATAGAACTACTAGTAACTGCCTTGCCCCAAATCACATGCCAAATCAACCAGCAATATTGGGCTAAGCTTAGTTTCCCGGTTGTGCCAAATGTTAGTAAGATTAGCTATCCCCTGGCACTACTCCCATTATTTTTTTCCTAATCTGTTTAGGGTGAAATAGTTTTCCTTCAAAACTATTGCTAGAATTAGTAAAAGTAGCACTGTGCAAATAAACTTTCTCTCCCTCTCCTCTCTGTTTCTCTGATTGTCACACACACCCACACACACACACATACACACACACACACACCATACACACATTTAGTTTTACTCTCTATTTCTCACTGCTCTTGTTCCAGATACTTCCAAGCTCTGTAGGTCCCTGACTAAGGCAGGTGTGAGCTACACTTCCTCATTTAGTCTCATTAGCTAAAGTTTAGCAACTGATGAAAACATGAGTTAACACACAGACATGAAGGAAGAGGAGATGTGGAGAAGGACATGGGGAAAATGAGGGCCATTCACAAGGGTGAGTTTTCCCAATGAAATATGACTAACAATTCCAGCCTGCAAAAATTCAGTAATGTAACACAGACACACACACATATAATACTCAGACACAATTCACTCAACCAATATACCAAAACATGCAAAGTACATATATTCCCATGTAAACATGTCATATATTTACATGCTCACACACAGGAATAAGCAAACACATGCACAGAAGT
Organism: Potorous gilbertii; assembly: GCA_028658325.1. Classification (NCBI taxonomy): domain Eukaryota; kingdom Metazoa; phylum Chordata; class Mammalia; order Diprotodontia; family Potoroidae; genus Potorous; species Potorous gilbertii. The sequence continues at coordinate 263,020,825 of CM053771.1, read as the reverse complement.
GCAATTATGCATATGCACACAAACACAATAGATAGATATAAAGGGCGTAATATATACCCATTCACATATATGATCAATGCTAGTTTCCCTCAGAAGTCTTTTAATTTCTAGACTACTATTTTAATTTCGATAAACTACTCAATGCCCTATAATAAAGATACATTGATTCTAAGTAAAATTAGAACTGTCTTCAGAACTTTCTCCTTACATATCTCTTTCTATGCCTCTATGAGTTTCCCTTAAGCTAACAGTGTCATCACACTGCTTTCTAACCAACCAAAACCTGATATAATCCACCCAGATTTTCTCTGTCTATTCTGTAGGCCTTTAATTCCCTCACTTCATCCAAATAGCTATTTTGTTTAAACCAATTTGTGCTAAAGTGTAAAATAACTGAAAATAACTTAATAGGATGCATGACCTATATAAAATATAAATTTTAATAGGACTCTTTAACATCTTAACCCAAATGTAGGATGTGATGCAGATGAAGATTATGACTATACTTGGTCAATATCCCAGGTGACCCATGCAGGGCTGCAGTAGTGGTAGTAACCCACACTTAAAATCAAACACAAGATGTCATTTAATAATTAATTAGCCAGCAAGGAAGTGTACTATATAGCATGCCCATTAGTTGATGCTCTCTATGTTAAAGACACCAGTTCAGTGATACCATCAAGATTTCACTGATACAACAATAGAAGATTTCTTCTCTGTACCTGCATAAATTATTCACTTCACAAAGCTATGTTGCTTCAGCTTTTTGGAGCCATATGCTTCATTAATGACAGAGATTTCAAAGGAAACTGGCAAGCTCTCCCCTCAAGAGTATTTTACCCAACTGACTCCTAAAACCATTCTCTTGCAATATCCCATTTTCTTTTGCAATATTAGAGGGACAGCTCTGAAGAACTCACCCTATCCTATAATCTATCCCACCTTAGCCACACAAGTCATAGCAAAGATCATGTGAACATTTACATATCTGGGCTTTACAGTTCTGTAGGTAAAAAAGGAAAAGAGGAAGGGGAAAGAGATGAATTACTACGCTTGTTTCCTCACCACCTTGGCAGGAGTCATGGCAGTGGCCAGTGTTACCCACTCTGGTCCTGTGGTTTGTTTGTCTTACTACAGTACTGACCTCAGAATTGCTTCTTCTTCATTCTCAGGACATTTCTTAACTAACTACTGTGCTGCCTGAATCAGAAATCTAATTCTAGGGGACCTACCACCTTTATTCCTGAAACTCCCACACTTGAGCCTCTCTATCTTGGTTAGTGGATACATCAGTTGCGTCTAGACCCAGTTCCAGCCCTACTTTACTTCACTCCCAGCCATCTCCTCTCCAGCTGCCATCCTATAGCACATGTAACCTTTCTTCCTTCCTTTCTAGTAATAATCAAATCAATTGTCATTGATCTTGAAAATGTATGTCACAAAACCAATGCAGACAAGATTAGAAAGATAACAATAAACTGGAAATATATATATATGTATATGTATATAGCAAGTTTCTCTGATAAAGGTCTCATCTTTCAAATATACATAAAATTGTAAAATTTATAAAAATACAAATCATTTCTCAATTGATAAATGGTGAAAAGATATGAACATGCAGTTTTCAGATGAAGAAATCAAAGATAAGTTAGTCATGAAAAAAGAATGTTCTAAGTCACTATTGATTAGAGAAATGCAAATTGAAACAACTTTGAGGAAACACCTCACACCTATCTGATTGACTAATATAACAGAAAAGGAAAGAACAACTGCTGGAGGGAATGTGGGAAAATTGGGACACTAATGCGATAATTGCTAGAGTTGTGAATTATTCAGCTATTCTGGAAAACAATTTGGAACAATACCCAAAGGGCTAACCCTTTAAGCCAGCAATACCTATACAAAATCTGTTTACCAAAGAAATTATAGAAAAGGAAAATGACCCATAGGTACAAAAGTATTTATAACTGTTCTTTTTGCAGGGTAAAGAATTGGAATTGAGGGGATGCTTATCATGGGGGAAGGGTTGAACAAGTTGAGGTAAATGATTGTGATGGAAGATACTGTGCTTTAAGAAATGAAGAGCAGGATGCTTCCAGACAGAAAGAACATGAACTGATGCAAAGTGAAATGAACAGCACCAGGAGAATATTGTACACAGTAACAACAATATTGTACACTGATCAACTGTGAATGACAGCTATCTTTAGCAGTACAATGGTCAAAGACAATTCTAAAGGACTTATGATGAAAACTGCTATTCACCACCAAAGAAAGAACTGACAAAGTCTGAATGTAGATTGAAGCATACTTTATTTTTCTTGATTTTCTTTGGTCTGTGGTTTCTCTCACAACATGATTAATAAGAAAATATATCTTGCACGACTGCATAACATATATCAAATTGTTTGCCTTGTGAAGGAGAGGAGAGGGGATAGAAGGAGAGAAATGGGAACTCAACAATTTTAAAAACAAATATTAGTTGCTATCTGCATCCAGAAAAAGAACTGATAAGCAGAAATGGTGTAGAATGATTTTTACACACATATATGTACATACACATATGTGTATATATGGTACACATATGTATATTTATGTGTATATATACACATATGTGTATGCACATATACACACATGTGGGTGTGTATATACACATACACATATTTGTGTCTAATAGTAGCCATCTCTTGGTTGGGAGAGGAAGGAAGAAAACAAAGAAATCTACAAGATAACCTTATTATATATTTAAAAGGAATAACAAGTTATACCTGAAAGACTGTACACTTTCATGTACAATCATATTTTTTATTATACTATATTGTGGGAAACTTGTTTTATTCCATAAATTACAAATAAATTACAAATATTTGAAAATAAATGTTAAAATTATTTCCCATGTATTTGGAAAAATTAATATTAATATTTTAAATAAATACGTCAATATATTTTCTCTATGACTCCCCTCACCATCCCTGTAATTTTCCAGACCAAAATGTCCCTCCCTGACCAACACCGCCCTACAAGGGTTGTCTCCACTGTTCAAATGTAATCTCCTCCAGGGAAGACTTAATTTTGTATGTGTATCCCTACTATTTAATAAAGTACTCAGCACAGTGCATTTAACACATATAAAAAAATCATTAATTTTTTTATTAGGAAAGTAGGCTACTTTTCTTCTATTTTGCTCCAACATTTCCTTTTTGCTCCCTGCGCCCCTTTGTTGAGTACTTTCTATACCTCTCAGGTTGTCTGGACCAGCATTTATGGGTTCCATCAATGTATTTCAATTCCACAAACATTATATGGTTGTGGGGTCTTGCTTGATAAAAGCCATGATGCGCAGTAAGAAGTGAAACCTATCAACTTAAATTCTGTGAAAAGTGGAAGTGAGGATATGGTGACCTATAAAAAAGTCATAATTCAGACACTGAATAATAACTTAGATATTGTGACCAGCACATGACCAGTTCCCAACTCTGAATGCCTGGTTATGTATCCAACAGCACTGGGTAATGCCTGCATGTCTGGGAAGCAGGTTCAATATTAAGTATTAACTAAAATGTTAGCCAAAATATTAACTAAAAAATAAACACAAGATCAAAGTATCCACCAATCCGCAGTGAAGCACCCTATGGCTCCTCCTCTCTATGTCTGATTTCTATGACCACAAGGATTTTCAGGGATCTTTGTGGGGATCCATTCTTGTCTGGAAGCTGCACCAGACTGCCTGTTTATAGTAATCATAGTGACTAATTAAACTCCTATAATCAATCTGGAGCTCCTTGGTCTCTTCCTTTGGTATCGAACTTACCTCATGGTATGGAGGAGGTACAGGGTTCCCTAGGCAGGGGAATTCTGGACCTTACAGTGGTCAAATTAGTTTTGAAACTCTTATTTCATGCTCTGTAGTCTCTTTGATGCTGGTACTCCCTCCAGCTGTGCAAATTGCAACCCTTCCATGCCTTCCCATTCTATGTGACTCTTACGTTTGTCATCCTATTATTTTTTCACTGAACATGCTGAAAAAAATTCCTCTAGTTCTCTTGACATTATATTTGTATCAATGTACCATAAATGTTGTTTGTCCTTTCTTCCTTGTTCTTACCAATGGACAGCCTACTTCCTTCTATGGAAAGTGTGTCTTTGTAAAGTACTACCCTGATTATTTTCACTTCACTTTAAGTCTTTTACCTACAATTACACTAGCTGGATGAATCGTTAGAAGCAAGAAGTGTCCATTGTTTCCTCTTGAAGTAGATGGATATTGAAGGAGGAATGCCTTTTGTCTCAGAAGAGAGATAAATACATTTTCAGCTCTGGTGAGATGCACCTGAACTGTGCCTAACTCAGAATCACAGAATTTAGATATTAAGAGAATTGGGGTGTACTAACTGTCCATTTTTTACTGCACCCCCAATTAAATGTCAATTTGCAAAGCAAAATTTCAATTTCCGATTCTTAACAATATTACCAGATAGCTGTTTATTTCTTTCATGTCCTGCCTCGTAGTCATCCATTGAATATCAATCATTGAGTATTTATTAAACACTTATTATGAGTGGCACTGTGCTAACTGTAGATACAAAATCAAAATGAAAGTCCTTGCCCATGAGGAGCTAACATTCTAACAGAGGAGGTGATATGTACATATATGAATATTGGAAGGGTGTCTTGGGGAGGCATATGAAAAGTCTTATGCAGAAGGTGACACTAGAATCAAATCTTAAAGAAAAGCAGGTATTACAGAAGACAAAGGTGAGAGGAAGATGAGGGAAAGCATTCCAAATAGAAGAGGAATAGTGCAAAAGCACATGAATAGGAGACAGAATTTCCTGGGTGTAGAACTGTGAGGAGGTCAGCATGAGCGGAACAGAGAGTAAGAGTGAGAAAGTACATAGAAATCTAGAAGTTAGGAAGATACCAGGTTTTGAAAGTTTTAGATGCTAAACAAAGCTATTTATATCCTACAGGCAAAAGGAAGGAAGGAAGGAAGGAAGGAAGGAAGGAAGGAAGGAAGGAAGGAAGGAAGGAAGGGAGGGAGGGAGGGAGGGAGGGAGGGAGGAAGGAAGGAGTTATTGAATTACCTACCACGTACCAATCACTATGCTAAATATTTTTCAAATATTATTTTATTGGATCCTCATAAAAACTTTGGGAGGTACGTACTATTACTATTCCCATTTCACAGTTGAGGATACTTAGGTGCAGAGATGGAATGACTTGCCCTCATGCTGCTAGTAAATGTCGGAGGCTGAAGTTGATCTCAAATATTCATGACTTCCAGATATAGCACTGCTTCTACTGTATAACCTAGATGTTACCAATGGGATGGTAGTTTGTTGGGGAAAAGGGGAAGTATCTATCCTATTGGCAATCATTGCTTCCACTGACTCCATCCTGATTCTAAAGAGCACTGTACCTAAACAATTACTATTGTTGGAATAAAACCTCTCTCTTTTAAAGGAACTCCAAGGAAAGAGATCTCCCAAATGGTTTTGGTAACAATATTTCACAACTTACAGTAAGAAAGATCTCCCTTTTTATTTATTTGTGGACCACTGATATTTAAGCTTATTTCCTCTTTCACAACAGTCGGTGGAGAGCCAGCATTCAATAAATGAAAGAGTGGTTTTTGAGTACAAATTATCTGCCAGGCACTGTACTATAAATTAGATACAAAGACAGCAATCTCATTCTCAAGGAGGTTACTTCCACTTAGAAAGACTTTGCATGTGTGTGTATGTATGTATATGTGTATACACACATATGTGTATACACATATCTATTAAACATATATATTTGTATATGTACATATATATCTACATAGGTATATACAGAATAAAATTTTTAAACTATAGGGTGGTTCAATAAAAGGAAATCTGGAAAGGAGAGCCCTAGGATTTGAGGGGCTTAGAAAAGCCTTCATGTCAAAGGTGATGTTTGAGCTGAGTCTTAAAAGAAGAAAGGGATTCTATTCCTCCATGTCAGAGCTGACAACTGATTTTTCACATTTTGTATGAGGTCTTTCAGTGAGGAAGAAGCCACCACCTGTCAGAGATTCTCATCTCACTTTTGAATAGCTCCACTGGAAAGTTTTTTTGCTTCTTTATTTCTTTGTTTTGTTCTGCTTTGTTTTCCCTTAGATCAATCTACATTTGATTCTGGGAAAATTCTGACCCTTGTTTCCTCTGCCTCTACTAATTTTCTTCCACATGACAGATATTCAAGTACTTAAAGAAAGCTCTCATTTTCTTCCCTCCCCACCCATCTTGTTTTTTTCTACATTAAACATTCCTTTAACTGATGCCCACAAAGCAAGGACTTGAAGCCCTTTTACCATTCTGGTTGCTTTCCTGTTTTACAGAGGAAGCTGTGGGCCAGAAAGGTTAAGGAACTTGGCCAGTCATATAATCGGTAACACAGCCACGATTTGAATGAATGCCCTCTTTTTAAAATATTCCCGCAGTCTCCCAGCAAAGGAGAAAGCAGATAGCAAAGATTTGCTTTATATTTGCTTGCAAATGTATTTGCTTTTTGTAGGATCATATTTATATTTTCTCTTGTGTTGACTCTGGTATCAATCATAAATCAGTAAGAATTTATTAAGTCTTTACTACATTCAAGACACAGTATTAAGTGCAAGTATAGGCAGTTCTGCTATAACCGATATATGTGTTCACACCCCCCAAAAAATCACCATGCCATGCAAAACCCCCTAATAAAAATCACAGAGTTTACGAGGGAAATAGGATTAGGGCAAAATTCTTAATTTCTTAATCAATGACACATTAAAAAAAAAAAGACAGGAATCTGATAAAAATGATAACAGCTTTAAACATGTTAAATAGTTAAGAAATACATAAATATTACAATCAGTAATGACCCTGCCCCAGCCCCCGGCTCTGTTTGCCTTGTCCTTGCTTGTGCCAACAAGTAGGACAAGTTGCAACTCCCTTCCCCAGGCCACGGTAGAAAGGGTGGGGATGGACGTGGTATAGACCAGTCATTCTCTGATCACAGAACTTACTGCACCATAATATGGTAATTCATCTTGACAAAGACCTAAAGTTTTGTAAGAAATTCCAATGTCGATTTTCTAAGGCAAAATGCCTTCCACACTCAGAGAAAGAAATACGGAAGTCATTCGCAGAATGTAGCAGATCATGTTTGTGTGTCTGTGGGTTTTAGTGTATTATGTTTTGATTTG
>CM053771.1:262921375-263013118 GCA_028658325.1 Potorous gilbertii | reverse complement strand
GTAATCTAATAGGATTATACTAGAGATTAATTAGGAAACAATATGGCATAGTGGGAAGAGGGCTGGCTTAAGAGTCAGGAAGCCTGGGGATTACAAGAACTGACTATGGTGTATGACTGTGGGCAAATTACCTAACCTCTCAGTACATCACACAGGTCTGAGACTGTAAGTTATAAATAAGTGTCCCACTGCTGGTGGTGGAAAAAATTTCCATATTAAGGAGTTCCCAACTCTGATAAAATTACAAGTCTGGAATTTGGAGGAAAAATTGCTACAGGGTATCTAGCCAGATGGAGGCCATGGAGAATGCTTTCTGAATAAAGAACAAAGGATACATTAACACACAGGCAAAATGTGGTTCTAATAGAACACTTTCAATAATGGCATAAGTTGGAAATATTCTGTTACTTGAAGAGCATTTTAATAAATTCATGACTTGTTAACAATGTCATCTCATAGTGATGGAGAAAGTGATGAGAACTACTACTTTGAATGTCATTTCAATCAAAAAGGAAGAACTGCTTGGTAACATGCACAATGGGAATTATAGGATAGAAATATAGTGCCACTTATAGTAGAGGAAAGAAATTCTAGTCATAGTCAAATATGTCCCTTAGACTTTAGAAATGCATATTTCAAAGACTCAGAGAAAATTAGGTATGATTTCATGACCAGAAACAGTAGAAAGTAATATATTTCATGATATTCTGATGAACAAGATGGAGAAATGTTGCTAGGATGATAGTGTACTTAGTCAAATTTAGAAACTGTTTGAACTACTGTATCCAAAGAGTGTTGATTACTGAAACAAATTGTATGGAAGACTTGATAGGCACGGTAGAGGGTCCATTCCTTTGGTCACTTGATCAGTCATGCCCAACACTTCATGGCCCCTCCATTGGGAATTTTCTTGGCAAAGATACTGTAGTGGTTTTCCTTCTTCAACTCATTTTACAGAAGAGGAAACTGAGGCAAATGGGGCAAAGTGATTTGATCTTGATCACACAGCGAGTAAGATTTAGTTAGATTTTCTCACTCCAGGCCTGGCACTCTATTCACTACCCCACCTAGCTGCCCATGCTCACTCTTTCATCCTATCCTATTTGATTTTTTAAAAATCTGCTATGAGGCTGAAGAAATAGAAATCCACAAAATTGGAAAACAACTGAAAATGTGGAGAGATAGGTAATATAATGCATGAAAAAAATCAAGATTCAAAATGATCTTGACAGGTTAGAATGCTGAGTCCAATAAAATGAAATTTAACAGGTACATATATAAAGTCCAACGATTAAAAAAAAGAAAACAATACAATACAATTGTACAACCTTAAACAGCCCACAGAAATAGAACAGATTTAAAATTGTTCTGTACTGTCCATATAGGGGAAGATCCAGACGCCCTACATAACAGCAACAAAAAAAATGAGTCACAGCACGTGGAATAGATCTAAGGTTTAAATAGAAGCCACTGTATGGCATAGGTTCTAAAAAGAAAGTTAATACAATCTTAGGATGAAAGAGTAATGTAACGCACAGAAGAACAAAGAAATCACATTGGATCCTTCACTGGTTTAACTGTATCTTGGATATTGTGGCCAATTTCATTTTCAAAGGGATATTAGAGAACTGTAGTATGTTAAATGTAGGTAATGCCTCTGGAAAAAAACTTATAAGAGGAATCACTGAAGGAATTTTGAATATTTAGCCTGGAGAAGAAAAGACTTAGGAAGAATATACATTTTTACATCAGGAGGTTCGGACAGCTGAACTCTGGTACCAGCAACATGACCGAGAACCACTGGCTCTCTAGACTGACTGTATCAGCCTCTCTGCTATGTTCTGTGGGCTGCCTGTGGGCTGTAGAAAAAGCCTGGTAGAAAAAGTATGTCCATGGAGTACTCTAGGTTGGCTCATTATTGTTGCATTGCAAAGCTGTTTGTTTTGGCATAAGGGAGAGAATGTGCAGCCAGGTGACACTACTTTGTGGTTAAGCATTAAAGTTCTATCAGTCTTACTCCTGGAAGATGTTCCCTATGTGCCTCCGTGTTTCCCTGCCTTGTGTGTTAACCTGGTGAAACCATATTATGCTGATTTCTGGTGTAAGCTGCCTGAAGGAATGATGACAACTTTGAGAATGATGATAATGAAGGTGATGAGGATGGTACTCATGTTTATGATGCTTTCAAATGCTTTCTTCATGACACTCTTCAAATCCAATCCTCTGCAGGTTTTGCTATGCTAACTTTGACCCCAGATCTAGTTGTAATTCAGTGTAGAGCAAATATAATAAATGAGATGGAATGAGGAGAGCAAGAAAGAATAGGGCTAACACATTCATTCAGAAAAATAGGAGTCTCCAGCTTACCCTCCTTGTCTTAGTCATACTTTTCAAGATTGATGTCTCTTCTCTCAATGGAATCCCAGACCCTCCAGATACAAGTGAGACTACAGGAGAAAAGGGAGTGCAGTTGAAGTCACAGGTTGCTCTCAGCTTTAAATCTATGATCCATTGAAGTTCTAGTCCAGATGGTTAGGGTATCAAATCAGAAACAGATCATTTTAAGGTTTTAATGGAGTATGATATTCTCAACTTCTGGAGTGAGGCTGGCCACACATCTCTATCAGCATTGTAAGTATACCCCTGAGGGTCATGGAATGTCTCTTCTCTAAAGTTATTATCTTGAATGTCCAATTGGTAATGTTCCTCCCACCATTAGTTGTCTATATTATCATACCCCCCCAATTCTTTAATCAATTGATATCAATTAGTTTTTACAAAGTGTTCTTTATTGTGAAACTATACCAAGAATGGGAGAAGAAGTGAGACTGGTGACCTGCTCTCTCACTCAAAGCAAAGTCAAGTACAAGTCATGTCATCATTTCTCTGATGGCATGGTCTTCTTTGGCAATGAAGTATCGACACAATACCAAGAATGGTATTACAGATATTTCTCCTGCTCCCAGCACCTGGAAATACATTCTTACCTACATTATCTTGTTCCCTAAAGATAAGTAGTTCACACTTGAGTTTCTACATAGTGTTAGCCCCACCAAATTCATATACAAACATAACTTAACATAAATTATAGTCTCTCAGTGCCCCCGGCAACTGAGACCTGCGAATTGAGGAATCACCATTTTGCAATTTCTGGCCTGGGTTGGACAGATCCACAAAGGACTTTCACTACTCAAGATCTGGCTTGTGATAAATCCTGACATAGACTCTACTCCTAAATTTGGACTTCTTGTGATTCATCCTCCTGATCTCATGCAGTAGCTTTTAAGGGAATAGCCACTTCCAATATCAGTTACCAAAAACAAGGAAAAAAGAAGCAATGGCAGAACTATACTATCTCTGCTTCTTGCCAGTTTTGGATGAGATATAGTCTGAGACCTCTCCCCTATATAAAGGCTCACAATTGCTTATCTTTTTCTAATGGCTTACAGTCTAGAAAGAGTAAGGGTCCAACTTCTCTTCCTTCTGACTAATGCCTTTTGAGTGCATTCTAATTCCAACTATATAGTCAATCATCAATATATTTCCTTATTACCTTATCTGGTAAGTGGGTCAGAACCAGCTACAGAAAGACTTCACATACTCCGAACTGGGGAGCAAAGTGTTTCTGTTATATCTTCATGCCTTTGGGTCACGAGAAGACAGATATAACAGAAGGAAATACTCATTCACAGGTTTGCAAACTGCTATCCCTTCCCAATTTGCTGCTGAAGATTTTAACCTAAAAGAATCTTTTGAATAGCAAAATAATCTATTACCACATGGCATCAAACCAACTAGAAAAAAACTTGAATGAAATCAGACCATCACAAATTCTTTCATTGCTGCATTAACATCTAAGTGAGTTAACAATTTCTTTCACCTAAGTGATCTAATCAGCAAGTCGAATGATTATTTTGAAGAGTATGAGAGGCTGTGGAGTTAAACAGCTCAAACCCAGGCTCTTGTCACTTAATTCCTCTATGACTTGGGACAGACAGTTTTTACCTCTGGTCTTTCATTTTACCTTTTGGATCCTCATCCGTCAAATGGGCACAATAAATGATTGTGCTTTCTATTTCATAGAGCCATTGTGAGTAACAAAAGTGATAATATATGGGGAAGGATTTGCAAGATGGATTGGGTAGAGAAATGACCTCAGGGTCTGGACTTGCTGGTCTCAACTTCTGCCACCAACACATTCTAGCTGTGTGACTCTGGGCAAACTATTTATTCTCTCAGTGCCCCCAGGCAACTCTCTGAGATTATAAATTTCAGAACAGTTGGCAATCTACATTGGTAGAGGGAGTTTCCAACCTGGGGATCTTTCTGTGCTAATGAAATCGTTGATCTGAACCCAAAATACCCCCTAAGAAACTCAAATCTCTTTGCAGCCTCTGTAATGTTTAAGTTGCTTCCTGATTTATAGTCCTAAAATACATTTACTCCCAACTTTTTAACAAATTGTCATAACCAATTGTTTGGAGTTTCACTCTTTGTTGTTCCTTCCAGTATCTTTGTGCAGATTTTTACTGTAGTCAAAGTACTGGATGGAATGGCTTGGTGCTAGGCTCTTACCTTTGCACAAATTCCTGCCGTGAGTTTCTATTGTTTCATGACCCAATATGAATATTGGCCTCAGCGTATCTCACTCTTTTTGAACAATCTCCAATCCAGAATTGTTTCCATCTCATATTGTGACCCTATGTGCACTATTGGGTCCTGTCTCTTTGCACATTGAATTATGGGAGCTAATTCCATTCCCCATAGTTTTTATAGTAGAACAGAGCCCCAATTTTGTTGACTTCAGATTTTGTTTGGGGCGGGGGTAGATGCTGGCTACATGATCTTTGCTCTATACCCTCTGGTCTGCATTCTTTAAAAACCATTTTCTTAAGTTTGGGATTGGGTCTGATAGCCCTTATAGGCCTCAGAAAATCCAGAGCCTTCAGATTCTAGATTCTCAAGACGTGCAGATTTTCCCATTGTGTTCTTGTGCATAATGTTTATCCGTTATTTCATTGTGAATTATCTCTTTTACATCTTTCTTAAGTGTTTAATGGGTGGGATGGGCTCCTTTGGTACCTTTCACATGTTTATCTTAACCAAAAGTTTTTCTCTGTCTTGAACTCTCATGAGATATCCATATGTTTCCCAATTTTCTGCATCAATAATATTCATAAGTAGGTCAGATTGGAGATGTTTTAATTTCATAATACACCTTTTTTTTGTTTTTATTTTCTCTTCTAGCTTAAAGTTAATTTTGATTTTTACTCTAAAACACTGATGTTTGTCTACATCTGGAAAGATGATTGAGGAATAACTTCCACATTAGTGATGAGTCATTTCTTACATGTTAAAATAGAATCAATTTCATTTTTATGATGCTACTTGTCACTGTCACTCTTCATGTCCAGATCCTGCTGATTATTTTTTTTTAAAGGAAGAACTAATAATTTATAGATCTGAGGGTTCTTTGTAATATACAAATCTTTTGCTTCTCATTCTTTCTGAAATGTTTTTTCTAATATAATGTTCATGTGTACTCCTATCTTTTTACTCATCACCAACTATTGGAATATATGTTGAGCTAATTTGAAGGGTCTTAGCAAGTTTTTAGTAGAAGTTTTCTACCTACTTTTTTATTGTCTGCATTGAACCAACTTTCATAATCTGTAATTATTTTTGGTAGTATTTTTGCAAATATATATTATGAGTCCAGCAATACAAGATGACCAAACGCCCCTTGAAAGTTTACTTAAATGAATGATCAGGTCTTCCATTTTCTCTCCCAAGGAGATGGGAACTATCTTTACATTTGGCCACCATTTCTTTCTTTTTTGTAGTTGTGTTTATAACTAGACAGTCAAAACAGATGCAATTTATTTCCTCTAGTATCCTATTGACTCATTGGTTTATCACTGTCTCCCCCTGGATGCTTTCTCCTTGTGACAAGTATATTCTGACCCTACTCTCTCAGGACCAGGCACATAGTCAGGTCTTAATAAATGGAACAGGTTATTTGACAGGATTCTTACATATAGAGTACCAAAAACCAAGTTAATTTTTATAAATATTCTAAAACTTCTGATCTTTAAGTACCTTCTAGTCCCTTTTTTGGTGACTGCCACTGTCAGTGAAGTAGAAGAGGCCTGCATAGGACTGTCACTTTTTTTTTTAAATTTTTATTTTTTGTTTGGCATGAAAGAATTCATCACCAAAAGAATGTTTAGCCTACTGGGGATGAGCCTTCTATACTTTGTTAGCCTGATGCATAGAAAGCAGACCCAGTCTGTGCCCAGGACCATATTTAAAAAAAAATTTTTTGGTATGACAGAGAGGCCAGATCCTGTGTTCTGCTGGCATAAACCTCCAGAACTCAGGGTCACCCCCACACTTTGGTGATTATCATCAGAGTAGAATTTTGTGGAGGTCCTGTCCACACATACACATGCACATTATACATATACATATACACATATATAAATGTACAAACATACATGTATGTATATATGAATATATATACACATATATACATATATACATAAACATATATATATATATATGTATATATATACTCAATTAAATTTCATTTGGTTTGTGAGTTTAATTTTCTTAAACAAATCTGGGAGTGGGGGGGGCATTGAGTCATATGACCAGAGTTAAGTCATTGGAATACCTATTATACAGGGTGAAAAGCCATTGTAAATAGTATCCTAAAACTTGGGCAACAAAAAATGGTTAAAGTGGGTTGCTGAGATTGACCATTGAGATCCAAGACTTCCAAGCACCTGCTCACAGGAAATATCTGTGCTTCCTGAAGGAATCAACCAATTTCCCTCCTGGATAATGATTTCCTGTTGTCCACCAGCCGACCATAGCTACTATCAGGAAGCCCAGTTTCATACAGCAACAACATTCAGTGGGCAGAAGACTCACTGAGGTGATGGAGGGAATGCCTTGATTTGTACACTTTGAATGGGGAGGGAACCTTTCTGATTGGACTGAGGACAAAAAGGTGGGAGCTGAGATTGGCTGTTTCACTGGATTCATCTTGGATAAAATAGGAACATCAATAAGCTCAGATTCTCAAATGCTATCTTTGGGTTCTCTGTAGAAGATGTATGGCCTGGACAAGGGCAGATGTGGAGAAGGTGAGGGTAGAGATAGCCATTTTCAAATAATTAAAGATTCACATGGAAGGATTAAACTTGTTTAACTTGGCTTCAGAAAGTTGAAATAGAAACAATGGGTAAAAGAGACAGAGGTAGATTTTAGTTTGTCATAAAGTAGAAAATTCACATCAATGACATTTATTTAAAAGTGGAATGGATTACCTTGAGTAGCTGTAGATTTCTCCTTACTAAGGATCCTGAAGCAGAAAACAGATAACCATTTCTTTGAGATTTCGGAGAAGGGATACTTTTTACATGCATGGGTTGAATTAATGATATGGTGGATTGGAGGCTGGACTTGAGTTAGGAAGATGTACATTTGAATCCTGCCTCAGACTTTTTCTTTTCCTTTGTATTTTTAAAGCTATGTGACCCTGAACAAATCATTTGCTCTCTCTCAGCTTCAGTTTCCCCATCTGTGAAATGGGAGTAGTAAGAATCACGTCTAGCTAACAGGGTTGTAATGAACATCATATAAGGTGAAATGTATAAAAAGCTCTAAGCAAATCTGAAAGTTATTATTGTTAACTACCTGGTGTCCAAGGACCCTTCCAAAGAGCAGAACCCATTTTTTTTTCTGCATAGACTTTTGCTCATCTTGATCTGTCATTGCTTTAAACTCATCTAAATTTAGTTCAGTCTAACAAATATTTATTGAACTTTGCAAAACACATTGCTAGAACCTGAGGGAATACAGTGAAAAATACATAGATGACAATTTTGTAATGGTTGCACTATCTTTGTGTTGAGTTAATAATAATTAAACAATTATTAAGTATCTACTAGGTCCCAGGCATAGTTTCCTATGCCTGTAATGCCTCCTATTTGGGAAACTGAGGTTAGTGGATCACTGGAGCTCAAGAGTTCTGAGCGTTAGTAAGGCTAAGGCAATTGGGTGTGAACACTGAATCAGACACCAGTATTTCAAGACCTTGGGAATGAGGTTGGGGTTGGGGGAGAGACTAGGGTGACCAAGCAAGAGCCAACTGGTTTAGGTCACAAACAGAGCAAATCAAAGAATTTTCTCAGCAGGAAAAATGAAATTAAAGAAAGGGATCTACTATGTACAACAGTCTGCTAGACATTGAAGAGACATAATGATAAATAAAACATTTCTCCATCCACTTCATGATGTTATATACTTATATTTCTGCTCAGCCTTTGTTTTTCTCCAGGCTAAAGAAGCCTAGTCTGCATTTATCACTGTGAGTGCCCCATCTTTTTCTGGTTGACCTTTGTCATGCATCTAGGGGAGTCTTTCTAGCCCACTGGAAAGAATGATGGCTCACTCTCCTTTTGTCTTCAGTGAATAGAATAGGTGAACATAGTCACATCAGTTCATTAGCATCCTCAGAACAAAGAGCATACACATCCTCCTTCAAATTGTCTCTGGATTTCCTCTGAGTCCTGGACCTAATCTTATCCTTTACCTTCTGGTCCAGGTTAGAGTCTCTTAGATATTTGCTAGACTCTTACAGCACTTTGGTTCTCCCTTCAGCACGGCATTCCTCACCTAGGGTGGACCTAACTACTTGCATGATCATTGTTGTTGCTCAGTCATTTTACAAGGCTGTCTGACTCTTTGTGATCCCATTTGGGGATATTTTTGGTAAAGATACTGGAGTGGTTTGCTATTTATTTCTCTAACTCATTTTGCAGATGAGAAACTAAGTGACTTGTCCAGGGTCACACAGTTAGGGAATGTCTCAGGCCAGATTTGAACTCTTGCTGATAAGTCTTCCTGACTCCAGACCCTGTACTCTATCCACTGTACCACCTAGCTGCCCCTACATGATTGTACTTTGCCTTTTAAATGCTCCTGAGAAAAGTGAGGATTCCTTTTTATTTCTAAATCATATGGAGTGAAGGGAGAAGCATTCACAGAGGAGAAACATTCACAGAGAAGGGAGAAACATTCACAAATAGACCTGGAAAGTCTTTCCCCAGAATCTCAAAACCTTTGAGTTTAAATGGACTCCATGGCTCACTTGGCCCAAACCATAACTGAAAAAAGCATCCTAATATATAAAAAGTACACTTCTGGAGTTAAGGGACTTGGGGTCAAATCCTAATTCATTTATTATCTACCTATGTGTTCAAGGAAAAACCACCTAACCTCTCTTTCCCTTAGTTTCCTCATCTATAAAATGAGGGTGTTGAACTATAAGGTTGATGTGATTCCTTCCAGCTCTGAAATCATGATTCTACAGTCCTAGCAATATGAACACATTCAACAAGTGTTCATCCAGTCTTTGCTCCAGGATCTCCAATGATGGAAATCAATTCCCTCCTGTTTCAGTCCATCCTACATTTGTACAGCTCTAAGTGCTATATAATTCCTTATATCTAACCTAAGTTGACTCTGTATCTTCTACTAATTGCTCTCCTCTGGGAACAAACGGAACAATTCACTCCCAGTGGCAGTCTTCCAAATACCTGGAGATCGCTATCACATCCTTCCCAATTCGTGTCTTTCAATAAAACATTGCCTCCCCTGATCCTCATAGGGCATGATTATGAAGACTTTTTTTCTACCCCCACTGCCCTCCTCTTGGTCATCTCTAGTTTATCAAAGACCTTCCTGAAATATGGTACCCAGAACTTTGCACAATACTCTAGATGTGTCCTGGGTCTATCATTACCTTTGTCCTGGGCACCATTTCTTTTCTATGCAGCTTAAGATTAAAAAGTAATAGATGAATATGATTTAGATAAGTAAAATGGGAGAAAGATTAATTTCAAGATGGGGAGAAGAAAATAATGAGCAAATGAGTGGGGCAGCAAGAAAAGTAGGGGCATGTTTGGGGTAAAATGAGAGAATCCAAATGGTAGCAATGCAGGTACAGTGGGGTTGGGACTGTTCAGGATCTATCTACCAAAGAAGGTTTCCTTTCTTTCCTTACTGCAGGAACCACCACAGCCCAGGAAGTGTCACCATTGGTTTGTGCCAATTTTTTGAGTGATCCAATTTAGCAAAGAATGGATAACTCCCTGGAGTGTTGTTGTGGTTTAGACTAGATAACATTTGTGGTTCCTTCCAACTTCAGTCTATGATTCTATGGTTTCTCTGGACCCTGATCTCAGCCTCAGGCGAATTTTTAATCATTTCAATAGAGGAGAAATTGAACCAGAGGTGAACTGACTTGTTCAAGCCCAGTGTAACTGGCATTGGATTCCCCTCCTCTATGGGGAGCTCAGTGCTTTGTGAATTGGGTGCCGATTTTCTCTTTTCCCCTCCACTGTTATTTTTATACATGAGTGTTCTAGATGGGAAAGTCAATGCTTACATCTTGGAAGAACAGTTGCGTAATTATGTTTTAGTTTTCACATATATTCTCAAGGCAGCTAATTTGTTTATAATATAAACAATTCAAGGGTTATACCTTAATCAAGGCACGGAACTTTCAGTTCATGAAAGTGCTGGCTAAGCCTGGCTGTTTTGTGGGAACTATAAAAATGCACATACTTTCCTGCACTAATGACCACTGGTATCTTTGTCAGACTGTTCTTGTCTTTTGCTCAGTTTTGCTCTGTGTCTTTTGTTGCTATTCAGATGTTTTTCAGTCATGTTTGACTTTTTGTGACCCAATTTGAGGTTTGCTTGGGAGAGATACTGGAGTATTTTGCCATTTTCTTCTCCAACTCTTTTTTTTACAGATGAGAAAACTGAGACAGAGGTAAGTGACTAGTTCAGGGTCACACAGCTATTAAGTGTATGAGGCCAGATTTGAACTCATGAAGATGTCTTCCAGACTCCAGCTCTTGGCATTCTATCTACTATACCATCTAGCTGCCTCTATGCCTTGGGAAGGTACAAATGCCCTTCCTACTGGTCTCCTCATAGAGCTCTCTGTATCATTTATGAACAGCTGTTCCAGCAAAGATGCTGGCCCAAAGTTCTGGAAATTAGTCAGGGAAAGATTAACAAGGAGGAAGGAAGATAGAGAGGTATAGCTTATCCTAGTCTAGACCACTCTCAGTTCCTCAAATCCCTTAGTGGGAAAATTAAAAAGCAGCTGCAACTAAAGCCAAATACCAGCCAAAATTTCGGTCAGGAACAAATGAACTTCATCATGGGCTACCCTTGGGACATAAGTAAGTAACCAGGTAATGGCTCACCCTAGTCATCCAGCAGAATGTTAGATTACATTAGGCATCTGTGAGGTGGATGGAGAACTCAAGGTCAATTAAAGGAAAGCCCTGATACATAAGACATGTTTCAATCCATTGTGTACATATATTGCATGTCTTCTCATCTTACTTCCCTCTGACTTAGGCTTGAAGCCCCTAAGACCCAGATTCTACCCCACTGGAAAAGGGTGAGTTCTATGTAAGAGTAGTTGATGTTAGAGGATTCTAGGAAATTGGCAGAGTAGATCAGAAAATTCCAAGCTCTCAAGATTTCCCCCCACAAAAGAATTAAAATAGCACCTTAGGGCAAACAAAGTGTGGGTGGAGATAAATAAGAATAGGGGCACAGCAGGGTTCTTCCTGGGACAATTCAAGAAGATGGAAGAAAAATCCCAGGAAGAGGTTGAAGAGCAAACACCTCCAGGCTAGGTTCTGTTTTAACAAGCCGCAAGCTGCTTAAACAGCAAGAAGCAAGCCCTGGGGTTATTTAGTTTGGGAGGCTATGTCAGCCTCAGCAACAGGAAGTTTTATCCCCAGATAGTATGGGGAGTTGGGCATTTGAACCCTGGAAGATTGAGGGAACCTCTGCTGATAACGAAAGCCAGACCCAGCCATGCTGCAAAGAGCTGGGGTGCTGCACATGAGAAGGACCCAGCACATGCCAGGTGAGTAGAGAAGCAGTGGGGCAGAAAACATCTGGCTGTGGGCACTTACAGGAGGTGGGAGGTTTAACTATGGTTCCAGATTAGAGGAGATAACTGAAGATCTAGAAAAGGAGATCCAGAATCTTAAGGGAAAAATGATGCCTTGAAAATTAGAATTGGACAAAGTGAAGCCATCAAAATTATGAGATCAAGAAATAATTAAACAACATATGAATAATGAAAAAATAGAAGAGGAAGTGAAGCATCTTTTAAGAGAAACAACAGATTTAGAGAATAGACCAAAAAGAGAAAATATAAAAATAATCAGACCAACTGGAAGTTATGATAAAAAACAAACTAGATACAATAATACAGGAAATCATTTAAAAAAATTGTCCTGAAGCATTAGAACAAGGAATTGGAGGAGAAGAAGGGAGACTAGAAATAGAAAAAAGCCATGGATCACCACTGAAAAGAAATCCTATAAGGAAAACACATAGTAATATCATAGTCAAATTCTGAATCCCCCAGCTCAAGGACAAAATATTAAAAACATCAAGATTAAAACAATTTAAATATGATGGAGCCACAATTAGAATCACACACAACCTAGCAGCAGAGACATTAAAGGACCACAAGTCTTGGAACACAGTATATCGAAGAGCAAAAGAACTGAGACTCCAGTTGAAAATATCATACCTTGCAAAGCTAAGTATCATCCTGAATGAAAAAAATGGACATTTGATAAACTCCCAGATTTTCAAGACTTTGTTTAAAAAAATTCTGAACTTACTAGAATATTCAACATATAAGAACCAAGAGAAATATAAGGTATATACCAATGACTGATTATAAAGGATTCATAAGGACAGACCGTTTATCTTTTATATATGTAAAATGGATGTCTGAAATTCTTATTAATAATTGGGTAACTCATAACAAAGATTGGGGTTAACCTCACATTGATATTAATTTAAAAAGTAAATTTAGGAATAGCTAAAAAGAGTAATTATTTGATGCAAATGAGGTACAAGAGGAAGAATTGATACAGAGGAATTAGATGAGGGAGGAGGGCTGGTAGTTCTGATAACCTGCTTTCATCAGGAACAGGTTTAGAAGAGAGCAATACATATATATTTAGAAGAATAGAAAATCTTCTAAATTCAGAGGAAATAAAATGGTAGGTACATAGGGAGCAGGACAAGGGAAGGATCTTTAGATAGGAGGATGAGGAAATAGGTAAAGGGGAGTTTAGAAAGGTGTTTAGGTTTATGGGAATGAGAGGATAGGGAAGGGATTCTTAGAAGGGGCAAGGCAAGTAAGAGGAGGGCAAGGTAGTGGGTAGAAGTAAAGAGAGGAGGCAGGAGGGATGGGAAACAAGAGATTTGCACAAACAAAAACAAAGATCAGGAGAAGAATATTTTGGGAAAGTATATGTATGTATGTGTATGTATATATTTAAAGCTATACAGAAATATGTCTAAACTTTATTTTAGCCTTCTGGGTAACTGTGGGAAGGGGAACAAAAGAAAAAAGTAAAAGACAAAGTGCACAACAAAGAACAAAAAAACCCCACAAGGAAGCAAAGAATGGATGGACAATTCTCAAAACAATATCTATTATTTATCATACAGACTTTCTTGAAATGAAAATCTATTGTTACATATATTGAAACCTCTCATGTTCTGCTATGCACATGACACACTTTTTTTCTTTTTTACTTTGTTTTTAAGTTCCAATATTTAAGTATATGATGTTTTTGTTTCTTTTCTCTATTCCATATTTGTGATTTGGTCTTTACCAAAAAAAAAAAAAGAATAATTGATGTTGACATTATACTTTCAACGATTCCAAATGACATTATTGTATTTGATCTCTATAATAATATTGTGAGTGAGGTCCTATGAATATTTTTATCCTTATCTTGCTCCTTTTCATGTCCTCTTTGATCCAATGACACTGGCCTCTAGTTATTCCATGAATAAGACATTTGTCTCCTGACTCTGGATATTTTCTCTGCTTGGAATGTTCTCCCTTCTTTCCTGTGTCTCCTGACCTCCCTGGCTTCCTTTATGTCTACACCAAAATTCCATCATTTACTTGAAACCTTCTAGAATTCCTTTTAATTCCAGTACCTTCTCCTATTCAACATTTCCTATTTATCCTGTATATAGCTAGCTTTGTATGTATTTATTTGCATGTTGTCTCCCTGACTGGATTGCTCCTTCAGAGCAGAAATTGTCTTTTACCTCCATTTATATTCCCAGAGGCCTTAGTACAGTACCTGAACCATAGTAGGCACTTAAATATTTGTTTATTGATTAATGGATCATTTTCCAGATAAGGAAACTGAACCTCAGAGACATGGAGAGACTAGTCCACAATCACGCAGAAGTTAAAACCCAGTGTTTCATGGCTAAAAGTTGAGTTTTCTATCCCTACTCTGCCACACTGTCCTCTCAATAAGCAGTCTCAGAGGCTAAGGTTCTTCTTGGTCCTCCTGGCTGCATCATGACTCAACCTCATACAGCTTCCATAGATCTCAGCCTTGAAATTCTTATCAGTTATTTAATGAATCTACTTACCCTGTCTGTCTCAATCCCACAAGCTATTCCCCTGGTGATTCTTATACTTAATTGGGCAAATACTTCTGTTGTTTAAGGGGAAAATTGCTAGGATTTTTGTATTTCCTTCAATGGTCATTAGATTTTTTCTCCCCAAATTTAATTCCATTATTCTGAGACTTTATCTGTTTAGTTCTTTTTGGTTCACAATCAATATAATTTCATTTTCTGAATTCATTTTTTCTGTTGCTTTATAAGTCCTTGTTATGTTCTAAAGGCAAAAATAAAATAGTATTCATGATTTATTTTTATAATTCAATCTTAAAATACAAATTAAAATGTTAAAACAACTTGTACACAACATCATAGAACAATGAGCTTATTTTCTATTTTTAAAGGTGTGGCAATATTCAAAAAATAAATTGTTCGGTGCAATAACATACTGAAAAATTTTAATGAAACATTACGTGCTCTTAGAAGAAAAAGTTCCCAAAGGCTTTTTAATCTGGCAGGACTACTTTTAATCAGCTGTGCTCTTCTCCTTTTATCCTGTCTCCCCCAAATGAAGGATCTCCTTCCCTTCACCCTGACCCTATTTGCCCATGAAAAGACCATGGCTGCCTACATTTCTTAGATGGGCTAAGAGTCACTAACTACAACAGTCCTTTGAATGTAGAGGACCATTAGTCCTTGAAATCTCTGCCAATGTTCTAAGGTCTAAGGTCTTTAGAACCTTGCTAACAGCCCTGCCAAGGCACACAAAGACTCTTTGGGCCTTGTCATCTGTCCTGTACATGAACTCTCTTGTATATGTTGTGTTCTCCAGTTAGATTGTGTGCTCCTTAAAAGTAGGGATTCTTACATTTTTCTCTTTATCCAAAATGAGGAGAGCAAGGATTCCCACTTTTTCTGCTTATCTCCCCAGCACTGTGTATGTTTGACACATAATAAGAGCTTAATGCTTTTTATTTTTTCATTTATTTACTTGTGTTCATGGCAGCCTGAAATTCTTTAGCATGCTGCAAGGAACCTTTGGCCATAAATGTCCCATGGGCTGCAGGTTCTGCGGGCCTGCTTACCAACAACACAGATTAGCAGGGGGAGGGGAGAATATATTTTTAAATAATTATATTCTTCCCAGCTTATTTTTCTTGCAGTAGCAGTCTTCTCTCTATAATCTTTCCTGAATATTCTTGACAAGTGACTATCTGCCTTTTTGCTCAAAACACTTCAATGATTTCCTATTGACTACAAAATTAAATATGAACTCAGTTTAGCATTGCATTTTGACTCCATATTCTTTTCCAACTTTACTCCCACAAATTCCCAGCATTAGCTTTCTTCTCCTCTAGTTACGTTGGTTTCTTCAGGTATGTGTTTGAATGTACAGCTCTTTTTGGATGTACCCTACTCATGCTATTTTGCTTCATTGAGATATGATGACTTCTTTCTTTCTGCCTCCCAAATCATACCTGTTCTGAGCCCAGATCAAGCATTACCTCTTTCATGAACTCTTCTCTGCCTCCTTCTTCTCCAATGTTACAGCATTCTTCTGAATATCTATGGGTGCTATTATTAATTCAATTTTACAAAGAAGGAAACTGAGACAGATTGTGAGTTGCCTAAGGTCATATAGCTAATAAGTATCTAAGGCCAGATTTGAACTCAGGAAGATGAGTCTTCCTGACTCCAGGCACTGCAGGATTTGAATTTAGGTCTTCCTGACTACAGGTCTCGTTCTCTATCTTTCGTCACTTAGCTACCTCTAATAAAGATATAATTATATGTTATTT
The DNA here is from genome assembly GCA_028658325.1 of Potorous gilbertii. NCBI lineage: Eukaryota > Metazoa > Chordata > Mammalia > Diprotodontia > Potoroidae > Potorous > Potorous gilbertii. The sequence continues at coordinate 262,996,814 of CM053771.1, read as the reverse complement.
TCTCTCTTTAACAGCTCCTATCATGTGTTTGTCTGAATCCACTCTGAATACCAGGAACAGTTGAAATTCATTGTGACCTTCCTCTGAACATTTTCTCGTTGTGCTTAATCTGGGCTTGTTACTAAGAGCTCCTCACTGGATTCAGTTTCTTCATCTATAAAATATGAGTTGGGACTAGGCAATTTTTAAGGTCCCTTCCAGTTCTCGGTGTCTATGATTCTTCATCACTGATATATTTTTGTCCTAGATCTCTAATCCTCCAGAATGAACCTCAGAAAAAGACTTCCTTCTCTTCTCATGCTGCCATTGCTAGGAATCTTGGGGGTCATATGGGGTGATAGTGGGGTATTCTGACACTATTGCTGTGTCAGGGGACCCAGCGAGACAAGGGCAAAACTGGCCGGATGGTGATTTGATAATGCTGGTTTTCCTGGAAAGTTACAGATTTTTAAAAGGATGAACAATGCACTGAAAGAGTTTAGGAAAGTGACATAGTTAGGAAGTTTGTCAAAAAGAAGGCAGAAACTCCTTCCTTCAAAATGGTTCTAAAAATAATGAATGCCTTTTTATCCGATAGGGTCATGTAAATTTTTTATTCCTTTTGGAATAAAGCAAGTATGTGCTCCTAGCTCCTTTTAATCTGTCACTCACACATGTCAGAAAGCTGGCTCTGGAAAGCGAATTACATAATAACTGAGTGGAAGACATTTTTCTGACATAAATATGTTTTAAATTACACATTGTTCATCTGGTATTTTAAAAAATGTAGTTCTATTTTTTGTAGGTGTCAAACATGCTTTGGAAAGCCTACAATTTTTCAGTGAGAATAAAGAGGACGATCCTTTCTAATGAAGGCTGTAGAACTTGGCTAGTTCTTAAGGTGCTCCTATTGGGAATTCCAACGGAGAAGTTTATTTGTATATCATTTATCTTTTGTATTTGGAGATGAATAATAACAGGACTGATGTCATATCTTTATACAACACCTTTGCCTGAAAATCACCAAGTCAGTCAGTCAATACATGTTTATTAAATGCCAACTATGTGCCTGGCACTATGCTAAAAGCCAGGGATACAAAAAAAGGTAAAAGTCCATGATCTCAAAGAGTTTATACAGTCTAATGGAAGAGAAAACATCTGAATGAGAAATGAAGAGATGGTCAAAGTAAGCTCTCTCTCTAGATGGAGATGCTGGGAAGGGAGGTCTCTACTCTCCAACTGGATGGAAGGAGTGGCCCTGGTTACTGATGGCAGTGGAAGTGGCAGAGGGTACTGATAAAATGTGAGTTCCAGAACTGATGTGACCTTGCAGAATCCAGGTACATGATGGAGAAATCCAGAAGTGCTGGGTAGGATATAAAGTCAGGGTAAGGACACTGCTTGATAAGACTTCCTAGAAGTGCTTTCCTTAGAAAAGATAATCACCTACAGCTGTGATTGGAGAGCCAATGGAAAAGTTCTTTCTTCCCCATCAAAACAAGACAAAATAAAACAAAGACATTCTTTACTACTAACTGATGTCTAACTTCCCCGTGTTGGGGAGGGTAGGGCAGGACCAAAAGCTTTCATTACACAGAATAAGACTTAATAAGAACTTCCATTAATCTAATGCTTTATGGTACATCATTTCATTTGATCTTTCCCCAAACCCTTGGATGCCCATTTTAGAAATGATCAAATGGAATCATTGAGAAGTTAAGCGACTTATTCATGGCCATTTAGCTAGGACAGGCTTGAGGTGGAATTCTATCCTGTGTTTGTTTGATGCCTAGGCTAGCACTCTTTAAAATAATTAATAATAGTAATACTGGCTAGCATTTATATAGCATTCGCTATGTCCCAGGCATTATGGTAAATGCTTTACAAATATCTCATTTGATTCTCACAAACCCTGGAAAGTATGTGTTATTGTTATTCCAATTTTTGTTGTTGTTTAGTCATTTTTCAGTGGTCTTTGAGTCATTGTGATCCCCTTTGGGGCTTTTTTGGTGAAGATACTATAGTGGTTTATCATTTTACACATGAGCAAACTGAGGCAAGCAGGGTTAACTCCCAGGGTCCCACAAGTAGTAAGCATCTGAGACCAAATTCCAACTCAGGTCCTCCTGACTCCAGGCCCAGCTCTCTATCTATCCACCACTACTATGTCACACTTAACATAAAGGGAAAATGTTCCTGGCAGAGGAATCACAGCACTATTCACTTCACAGTGCAGTTCTTTTGATTGGGAGATTTTGTTCTGATGCCAGTCTCACCACTAATTAACTGTATGGGTCTAAGTCACTTTACCTCCCCTAGACCTCAGGTTCCTCACCTCTAAGATCTCTTCCTTCCAGATTTAACAAAGTCAAAATGAAAAGAGCAGTCTGCAGACAGCCCAATAGAAATGCCTATTTCACTTCAATCCAGGTATGTGTTCTCATGACAATCAGTTTCATTGATAAAATACTCACCAAGACAGTCTCATACTGGCTGGATGGCAACTGTACTTCTAGGTCTATTATTCTCCTGTGCTGGTTATTAGAACTCTGTCATGAGGAAGAAAGATGAAAATGGGCACTAATCTGTCCATCACACCTGGCTATCTATTTCATTTTTTTTTAAACGTACTGCCCACACAGATTGCAACAACAGAAGAAGTAGGGAGAAGAACAGGCTGTAGGTAGCATATCCTATAATGGATACATGGGATTTTAGGACTCATCCAATGCAACCATATCATTGTATATCAAACAATCAGGCAATCAGTCATCAAGGTATTATTAAACATCACCTATGTACCAGGGTCTGTGCTAGGTGCTGGTAACAAACAGACAAAAGAGAAAAGTTTCTACCCTCAAGAAGTTAACGTTCTTATGGGGGAGACATATTCACTTATACGTATATACACAATATAGCCAAGATAAAGATAAGGGCATTTTAATTTTTTATTGTAATCTTTTTATCTTTATTTTTAAAATTTGTTTTCCGCAATCACTTTCATAAGTTTTAAATTTCCTCCCTCTCTCTCTACCCTCCCTCCCCAAGATGGCACGCAATCTTATATGGGTTCTACACATACATGTTGCATAGAGGAATTAAAAAAAAATGAGAAAAACCATGAGAAAAATCAAAACAAAACATAACCCAAGAGAAAATAATCTGCTTCATTTTGCATTCTGACTCCATAGTTCTTTCTCTAGATGTAGATGGCATTTTGCCTCAAGAGTCCTTTCAGAATGTTTTAGGTCTTTGCATTGCTGTGAAGGGCTAAGTCTATTAGAAACAGTCCTCACACACTGTGACTGTTACTGTGTATAATATTCTCCTGGCTCTGCTTATTTCACTCAGCTTCAATTCATATAAATCTTTCCAGGTTTTTCTGAAGTTTGACTGTTCATCATTTCTTATAACACAATAGTATTCCATTATATTCATATACCACACCTTGTTCAGCCATCCCTATTGATGGACATTCCCTCGATATCCAGTTCTTTGCCACCACAAAATGGGCTGCTATAAATATTTTTGTACATGTGGGACCTTTTCCCATTTTTATGATCTCTTTGGGATATGGGATAAGGCTGTTTTTATAGGGATGTCCAATCAGATGAGTAGGATTATGAGAGGCCACATGTAGGAGGTGGCATTGAGGTGAGCTCTGAAGGCAACTAGGAATTCTAAGAGGCAGAGGGAAGGAGGGAATCCATTCCAGAAAGGGTGCATATCTATAAAAAGATATGGAAATGGGAAATGACATGCCATATTCAAGGAACAACAAAGGGTTAGTTTGGTTATAATGCAGGGAGAGGAAAAGTAACTTACCAAGGTTACACAGGTACTTGGATTTGAAATTTTCCAAATGAGATAATATTTATAAAGGACCTGTTACATAGATGGCACTTAATAAGTAGTCCTCTCCTTAATCTTCCCCTTTTTATTATATCACTCTGGGGGTGGGGGCAGCTAGGTGGTGCAGTGGATACAGCACCAGTGGAATCAGGAAGATCTAAGTTCAAATCTCACCTCAGATACTTAACACTCACTAGCTGTGTGACCTTGGGCAGGTCGCTTAACCCCAATTCCCTCATCCTGGGTCATCTCCAGTCATCCTGATGAATGTCTGGTCACTGGATTCAGATGGCTGTGGAGGAGAAGTGAGGCTAGTCACCTGCACAGCCCTCCCTTACTCAAAACAAAGTCAAGTACAAGTCATACCACTGACTTCTTGCTATATCTTTGAATCCTAAACCTAAAGAATCTGGAATGTTAAAAAAAGATAATGTTTTAAGGAACTGCTTTGTAAATTATGAAATGCAATACTTGTGTTAACTGGTATTAATTATAGATAAGCAGCATGAATGGAGATATTTAAAGTCAAAAGATTTAGGTGTAAATGTTATTTCTGGTACTAATTAGCTATGTGACCCTGGAGGCTCTCTGAACCTTAGTTCTATCTTCTATAAAATGGGCTTAATATTGCTTTCATTACCTTTCTCATAGGTTTGGTGTGGATAAAACACTTTGTAAATGGTACATAAAAATAAGTTATTATGTAGAGGGCTGGTTATTTCATTGGGGTGGGCTCACCTTTCAACCACACAAATAATAACTTAAAATCTTAGAAATTCACCTGAGGTGCAGAAAAATTCAAGGACTAGATCGTGGTCACAAAACTAGTAATTGTCAAGGGTGGAATTTGTATTCCATTCTTCCTGACTTCAAGTGCAGCACTCAATGCAATATGTCTCTATGCCTCTTTATCAGTATTGTCATCATGTTGGGGCTATTGCTATTTGCAATAGCAGTATTCCAATAAAACTAAACATCAAGTTATGTGGGGATGGCATATAAGGAGATCAGTTAGGTCTGAAACTATCACGGAAGGTTTCACTAAGGAGGGAGGGCTTTATCTGAGTTTTGAAGGTTGGGTAGGATTTTGATAGAAAGGAAGAAGACAGAATGACATTTCTCAAAGGGAATATAAGAACGACGCTTACAAATAGAGCTAAACAAAGACTAACAATTAAACAAAATAACAAATGTTTTCCCAAAGTAGAATAGGATTGCCTGGGAAAGTAGTAAGTTTTTCATTATTAGAGAATTTTAGGGAAAGTCCAGATGGCCAGAGCTACAACTTTGGAGGAACATCCAAGACTCTGTCCTAGAATGTTGAAATTTAGAGGCCACTTAGATGATGCCAATAGCTTAAAAACAAATTCACCTAGAAAGAATGATGAGAGCTTTCACACCCAGTAAGTTTCTGCCTGGTCTGAATCTGTCTCCTCCATCTCTTTGTACTAATTGCATTAAAAAGTTGATTTTTAGGTTTTAGACATTATTTTGGACGTTTTTTAGGTTAGATTTTAGATTTTAATTTTGGACCTTTTAGCATGAGTGAATTTTATCCAGCTTGTACTGGGTGAAAACATTCCTAGTTACAGATCTGGGTATGACCATCTAACCAAGGTATTGTTGAGGGGGTTGAACTCAATGTCTTCCAAGTTCTCTATTAACTTTGAAATTCTATAACTTTATGCCCCACATCTAACTTTTTGGAACAGAAATTGCTATGATTATAGGAGGACTGAATAGATATTCCATGCCCAGATGCCAGTCCCGATGTCCCGATATCTGATATCTGACCATGCTTTCTTTCCCTCTACAGGGTGTGTACAACTCTGCATCTCTGGGAATAGAGGCCCCAGCTTGGAAGTGTGATGAAAGAGGCCCACTGCAGCTTTCCTTGCAGTGAAACCCTCCCTCTGCTGCAAAATCCCATGGCAGGAGTTATAAACTATCCCTCAAATGAGGTGAGTGAATCCAGCATTAATCTGTGATAACACATCTGGTATAGCTAGTAGCTCTGCACCTGCAATGGAAACACAGTGGGAAGCTGTTTGCAAATATAGATGAGTCTTGTCAAATGATATCTCACTTACAGAGTGAGTTTAGATTAGTTCATCTGGAGTCATTGTTCTACCGCCTTCTTCTGTTACTATATATGTATGTGTATATATTTGGCTTCTCCTCCTCTGCCCCACAGAATTTCCTAACAGCTCATTTTCCCTGAATTTGCCTCCCTCTCCTTAGAACAGTAAGGAGATCATAGCCTCTGGTCCTAATATGATAGCATATGTAGGAAGGTGGCACCGTGCAAGAAAGAAGAACAAACAAATCCAGATGTTGCACAAAATAGGGAATCCTCAGAGCTCTCCAATGTCTCCTCTTCACTCCAGGCAAGGTTGCCTCCAGTGGGAGCTCGTACAGCTGTGGGCTTGTGTTACACTTACCCTTCTGTGTCCTTCTTGTAGCTTACAGAGATGCACTGATGAAGGTGAGGGAAGCGGTCTTCAAGTTCTCCTAGTGGTTGATTTAACCTATATTCCTTACAGATTGGAGAGCAGAGAAAGGGAAAACATAAGGGGAAGCAACCATTGCAGTTGGTCTGATCAAAGATAAAATCTTATCAAAATTTTGAAGGCTGAGAGAGAGCTTCAGGAACTTGGTTATACTGATTTGACTTTGTTGTTGTTAAATTGTTTCAGTTGTGTCTGATTCTACACAACCCTATTTGTAGTTTTCTTGTTAAAGATACTGGAGTAGTTTGTCATTTCCTTTTCCAGCTCATTTTACAGATGAGGAAAGTAAGGCAAAAAAGGCAAGTGACTTGCCCAGAGTCACATAACTAACTAGTAAGTGTCTGAGGATGGATTTCAATTCAGGTCTTCCTGACTTCAGACCTAGCTCTCTATCCATTGTTCCACCTAGCTGCTTAGTGAGATTCAATTTCTTAATTAGTGAAGAGGTCTGGATTTATGATTTTACTAGTATAACCAATAAACTGATGAGAAAATTTCCTCTTCCAGTGTATGTTGACACATTTTTTGCAACTTAGAAATTTATATTCTTTATTCCTAGAATACTGAATGATTAAGTGACTTGTTGAGGGTCACAGAGCCAGTATATGTTTGGGGGGGGCAATTTGAGTCCATTTTTCCCCTGACTTTGAGGTGAGTTCTTTGTTCACTATACCATGCTTCCTCTTAATCAAATTAACAAACATTTATTAAACACTTGCTATGTGTCACACATCATGCTAGGTGATAGGGATGTAAATTTTAAAAATGAAACAATGCCTATTCACTAGAAGCTTGCATACTAATGCAGAAACAACAAAGACACATAGGAGACCTGTTTCTAAATAGAATGAACTCTCTGTCCTTGGAGGTCTATTGACTAGTCAATAAGCATTTATTAAGTGCTTTCTACATGCCAGGCCCTCAGAGTGCCTCAAGGTGCTAAGTAGTGAAGATACCAAAAGCAAAAAAGACTTTCCTGGAGGAGCGCATAATTTAAAGAGGAGCTTAGAATCTATTGGAGAAGTTTAAGAGGAGGCTGGATGACCGTTTATATCTGGGTTGTAAAGAAAACACCAATGCTGGGTGGGCTATTAGACAAAATGAGCTCCAAGAAGGGGTGAATTTGAACTAGCTTGGATCTGTTCATAAAATTCCTCTTTCTATTTCATGCTGATATGTTTTGATAGTAAAATACAGAAGTGTTGATGATGTGTATGGATTTACTGTGTATCCTACAACTTTGCTAAAGTTGTTAATTGTTTGAACTAGCTTTTTAACTTGACTATCTAGTATTTTCTAAGAATATTACCATATTATCCGTAAAGATTGTTTGTTGTGTTTTGTTGTTACCTATTCTTATTCATTCATTTTCTTTTGTCTTATTGCTTTAGCTAACATTTCGAGTACGATATTGAACAAAAATGGTAATAATGGACATCCTTGCTTCACTCCTGATCTTACTGGGAAGGCTTCTAACTTATCCCTATTACAAATAATGCTTGTTCTTGGTTTTAAATAGATACTGCTTATTTTGAGAAAGGCTACATTTATTCCTGTGTTTCTAGTGAGTTTTTAAAAATAGAATTTAGTGTTTGGGCAAATTCCTCCAAGTATTTTTGTGTATCTATTAAGGTAATCATACCATTTTTTAAATTATTGACATGGTTAGTTATGCTGGTAGCCCTGCACTCCTGGCATAAATCCCACCTAGTCACAGTTTATGATCTTTGTGATATATACATACATACATACATATATATATATATATATATATATATATATATATATATGTATTACTATAGTCTCTGCTGTTTTTTCTTTTGAGGACTTGCTTGTAAATTTTGCATGTTCTCATCTTCTGAGTTTATGTCTTGAGTTTCCCTATCACATAGTAGTTTTTTATGATCAAGTTCTTTTTGTTATTGTCTGCTCATTTTTCAATCCAATTTCTTAACTGTGAACTTTATGTTAGAGTGGGCTTTGCTTATTTCTGGGATGGGAAGGTTGAGTAAATATCATGATCTTTTGGCTGTTTTGACCTGCTAGTGGTTAGTACTGCAGGCCTCTAAGTTTTCAGTGCTTCCAAGGTGGTATGATCAGAAGAGAGATGTTACTACTGCTCTCCAGGTTTGTGCTTTGGTCCTTACCTGGGTAAGGTCAAAGCTCTATCATGACCATAACTACTCTCCTCTCTGGAATTGCTACCTGGAACTGGGTAATGGGCAATGGAGTTGTGAAATAGCTCCTGGTTCTAGTACTAGCACAGGAATCCTTTGGAATCTCCTGGTGTTCAATCCCTGTCCATTCTTTGGGTAATAAGTGTTCCCAGTACAACCACTGCTGTGATTGTCACCTCCAAGGGCCACAGCTGTTGTTGCTGTTTTGCTGTGCCCCCATCCCATCTAAACTGCAGTGCTACAGAACTCTCTTTCTGTTCTCCTAATTTGTCTTCTACTCGAAAATTGTCTTTACCCAACCTTTTGTTAGTTATGCTGCTTTAGATTTTGATTTGATGAATTATTAAAGTGTTCAGAGGAGAATGTTGGGAGAATGGCTAGAATGCTCTCTTTACTCTGACATCTTGGATCTGCCCCCTGATCTTTCTTTCTTTCTTTCCTTCCTTCTCTCTCTCTCTTTCTCTCTCTCTCTCTTTTTCTTTCCTTCCTTCTTTCTCTCTTTCTCTCTCTTTCTTTCTTTCCTTCTTTCCTTCCTTCCTTCCTTCCTTCTTTCTTTCTCTCTCTTTCTTTCTTTCCTTCCTTCCTTCCTTCCATCTTTCTCTCTTTCTTTCTTTCTTTCCTTCTGTTCTTTCTGTCATGGATCCTCTTCAAGAACAAAGGAAAACAACAACAACAATGTCATTTCTATTTCCAATCACTTATCCTCTCTTTTCTTTCTTTGATGAGACTTGCCATTGTGGATTCAAATGTTTCATTCTGCCAATTATTTCTGTTGTGTAGGCCATATATTCTGTTTTCATAATTACTATCTCTCTTTTCCACCATTCAGGAACATTCTGTTGGCTTCTGTGTTCTCTTCAGAATTCACATGGTTCACTGCCTCATCATGTATTGATTCATTTTCTTTTGTCTTACAATATTTATTTATGAATGCCTGAACTCTTCCTCATCTGGAGGACATTTTCCTTTTTGTTATTAATATCTTCTCTCTTGGTTTATCTGATTACGCTTAAGATGTTTAAATGAGTATCCTTTTCCCTAAGATCTTTGATAATTTCAGTCTTTTTTCCTTTATTTTTTCCCTATTTCTCACTTTTAAAAAGATCATGCCCTCTGTTTTGGCAACAATTTTCCTAGAGCTTGGGTGTTAAAGCTGTCTCACCTTCCTCCCATGTGAGACAATCATGGTTCACGAGTCTTGGTTTCTGTTCCGAGTAACTTCTGAGGAAAGAGAATTGTCCCAGCTGAATACTTTTTTCTTTCCCCCAGGCTTAGTGGAGTACCCCACAGTACCCCTACCTGATATACATTCTGCCCCAATATTTTCTGTTCCTCAGCACTTTGACCAAGCTCTTTTGTGGCATGGGGTTATTAATTATTCCTTCTCTCTGCTTCATGGTTCTTGTTCTGTCATCAACTGAGGAAATTTCTGTCATTTGGAGGAGGAGGCTGTTGGGGTATAGATTTGAGTGATGTTGTAAACATATAGGTCCATTTGTGTAATTTCACTACTGGGAGTGTGGTGGGTAAGAGAGGAAGAGCATTGAGAGAGCCTATTTAGGGTTTAGAATTATTGGCCTTCTCTGATAGTTTGTTTGGTTTTTACCTTATTTGTTTTTTTCGTGCCCTAGACCTAGATCATGGAGATAGATGACATCTATTTTAGAGAGATTTGAGAGATTGTGAGGACTGGAGAAAATGTCTAGTCCTTCATATTGTTAGTCATACGATACAGAACTCACTATATGTATTTTCAAAGAGGATGCCTGAAAACCACAAAACTTAAGCCAAAAGAAAGATTTCTAATGGTGAAATTCTAGGCATTGTGATAATGTGCTAATGAGTGATATTTTGGGGGAATGGAGCAACTATATACTCAATGTAAGTAGAATCCAGTTGTAGAATAAATTAGAATATAATTTCAGGGATGAAGGAACTATAGATATAATCTAGTCATAATTTCACTTAGAACTGAATTTGGAACTGGAAGTGACCACCTATTCCAAGATTTTTATTTTAAAAATGAAGAAACTAAACTACCAAATGGCATGTGACTTTTCCAAGGTTACACTGAAAATTTGGAGCAGAACTGGGCTACAACCCAGATTTCTGAGGCCTAGTCCATTGTTCTTCCTACTGTACTATATGATTCTGGTCTCACTGACAGAAAATAAAACTGAAAATGCTTATTTTCATTGGAAAAATGACTACAGGTGGTAGCAAAATTTCCCATCTTATGATAAACTCAGAGATATTCTGGTAGATTGTAGAAGAAAGAATGCCCTCAGAACTCTAGAAACAGGGAGCATCATAATGAAGCATTGTATTGCATTCATCTGGCATTGGTGGTGCTAATTAGAAAATTAAAGGAATCATTTTCACGGGACATTGGCTATGTCAAGAGGCTTATTTCTGTAAATCTGTCTGAAGCTATTAAACACAATCTGCCCACAGGAGATCTGGTAGAAGTCCTCCCTATCTCTACTATACTCTGACCAATTGTCCCCATGATCAACATTGTTGCCAAGGTATATCATTCCCAGTCATGCCTCCCTGCATGGGCATCTTTGAGAATCTAAATGAACATCTGTCTTACATTTGAGAAGCTGAATATTATCAAGTAGGGAATTGTTGGATCTGGGAGGGAGAAGATTGGATTAGGGTGGAATTCAGTGTGGGAAGACTCCATTCAGTAGATTCTGAGTTACTAGGGCCTTGCACATAAAAATATAATATGATTTCTATGTTTTCTCTTCCTTTTTTTCATTATCCTCCTTGCTTGTTTTACCCTAAATGTATGCAGGCTTAAGGAATAGTAGGAATACTGATATTCCTTTAGTTTTTGCAATAATATGTATCTCATAGTAAGAGAGAAAGAAGTGCACATAATGCCATTACTTCATCACTCTAAGCTTTTCTGTTTACATTGTTTATCAGTCATGCTGTGTGCTTCTTTCATCAGTTGCATTGGCTTGATATCATGAAGACGATACAACTGCCTGACTGGCAAAAGTCTTTTATTTTTCAGCCAGCTGTTTAAACTCCATGATGATACAGCCTTCGCTTCAACAGGCATTTATTTGTTGCCTGAGGCATAGAAAGAGGTTATCCCCAAAGTAGAACTTTATATGCTAATTTAATACTCTGGCAAAATGGTCCTGGCTCTGGGCAGTACCATGATGACCCTACAGGTGAGGGGGAGGACTGAGGAAGTACCAAGATTTCTATGGTTCTCAGAGAAGGATAACCTACAGTTATTGCAACTTCTTTCTCTTTAGGTAACTTCAGTTACCATGTTAATTCATGGTTCATGAAGATTTACCTAATTAGAATAGTTCCAAACCTTCACCTGTTAGATATCTTCCCTACTTCCCTACTTCATCTTGGCATCTTGGAGTCCCTTCCTACTTCCCTCTTTTCCCAATGAGAAGAGGCAGGCATACTTGGATTTTGTAAACAATGATTTATTTTTTTTTCAGAGATTAAATAAGAAGAATAAATTAAAGAACAGAACATCAATGGTGTAGATACAAACTTGTAGCTTGTCTTAGACCTAGGCCACCTCAAACGCCTGCGATGCTCATTCTTTTTTAATATTGGTTATCATTATAATGGCAGAGAAGTTTGTCTCATGCCCCTGAGACCCTTTTGTGCCTCAGTTTTTTGACTTTATGGGTGGGACAACTTGAACAACAGAGTTGTGGTTTTGGGATTAAGAAAATCCAATCCCAAATACCCTAGAGGTTACAATCTAGTATAGGAAATAAGACCTGAATGAATGACTATATTACAAAGAAGAATGAGATAAATGCAAAAAAATGGAGTATCATCAAAATACTGTGATGGTTGTGAGATGGGAAAGATCAGCTCTAAACGGGTGGCTAGAAAAGGATTCATAGAAGAGGTTATATTATAGTTATATCGCTGTGATGGGTATGTATGGGTAGATAGAAAGGTGGAGAAAGGAAGGAGGGATTCATTGCATTTGGAAATGAAAGAAACAAAGTCCCAGAGATGGGGAAACACAGGAAGTATTTGGAATTTGTAGAGTGGTATAGTTAGTCTAGAGTAACATGGAAAGAGCATTAGATCTAGAGATAAATCCAAGACAAATCTTAAATCTGCTTCTACTTGGCTCTTCTACTTCTTCATATTCTACTTCTATGACATTGGGTACATTGTTTAACTTTTGGGGTCCTCAGTCAATTGAACTTTAAAATGGGGGTAATCCCTTTAGTATGTTCGAATCCTTTCCCCGCAAAGGGCAATGACTTTGGAATCAGAGGACCGGTTTTGATTCACACCTCTGGTGCTTCATCTTTTTGTAATTTAGGGCAAGTACCAATGCCCTTGCACCTCAATTTTCCTCATCTGTAGAATGAAGGAGTTGGATTAGATGGACACGGAAATCTCTCCTAACTCCAATTCTAGCTAAGGCATCCCTCTTCCAAATGAAATCATAGACATAAAAATGCTTTGAACAGTGAATGGCTCTCAAAATACAAGGGATTATATAATTCTAGTAGGAAAAAAAAACCCTTTGATTATGAGACCTAAAAATAATTGGAAGAAATTGAATGATTTCCTTTCATCCTTTCTAAAAAAATTGTACATGTGTTTTGGGTCTTAAGTGGCCAGTTGAGTCAGTATAAGAATGAGCAGTCGTCGGTGGTAGGCCTCGAACAGGAATGACAAATTTCTTCAGACTTAGAAAATAAAGTGCCCTGTCTGTGCCCTGAGTCCTGAGTCTGAGCCAAGAGGAATGAAGAGATGCTGAATCATGTACTTTGTGGTTCAGGAGAAGGGCCCAACCTCTGATTGGTTCTGCTGATAAACACATTAATAGAAAGTCTAAACAGCCAGATTATAAATAGCTCCCATGCACCATCCAGGCACATGTGAATAGTCCCTCATTGGAGCTTTACTGAAATGACATCTCAGGCCTACCAGCAACGGGCAGTTGGGAGATTCTGGAAAAGTGACTTATTACAAATCTTTTGAAACTAATTGCTTTCCTCCGTGGCCTACTTTTGCTCTTCGAGCTCCTGACTTTTCACTTTTCGTTGTCTGAGACATATCAAGGGAAAAGGAAATTAAAGTACAACCGGAGATAAAGCAGGTTTAGTTATGTCCCAGACTCAGAGAATCATTCAACAATACTTATTGAATACCTACTGTGTGCTTAGGGTAGCTCTTGCCCACTAGTCATGACTACTTGGGCCCAGAGAATAAAGGATACCATACAGAGAGAATTAAGACTTTCATCTGAACCCTTGAGCCTGCTAATACAAAAATAGTAAGAACTGCAAAATTAAGCAGTCTTACAGCTCAGACTTGTTCTAATGCTCTTTTTACACCCTCTGACTCTTTATTGTATAGGAGGCCTACACTTAGAGGCATGTCAAGAGATACAGGAAAGTTCTCTGATTGATTGCTAGTTTAACTAGGAGTTATCAACTTTCCCCTCCCTTCAAATACTGAGTCTGAAAGAATAGGACTCCTTTTCAGAGCTGTCACAAAGGTATGATAATCTTTCTCTCATAGTTATAACCCAAATGACCCTTTTTCCTCTTCCTATAATGGCCTTTTGGTACCTTGGGATTGTCTAATCAGTGTCCCTAATACTGTGTCTCATCTTCTCATAAACAATGTCTAGGGGTAAGGAGCAAGTTGTTTATAAAAGTTGGTTTGAGGAATCTTTGATGTTTTCTGTTCCTTTTGGGATTGCACCAGGCATGTGTATTGCTATCTATAACTTTTGTTGTTGAACCATTTCAGTAATGTCTGACTCTTCATGCTGAAGGCGATGTGGAAAAATTGGGATATTAGTGTACAATTGGTGGAGTTGTGAGCTGGCCCAAACATTCTGGAAAACAACTGGGAATTATGCCCAAAGGGCTATAAAATCATGCATACCTTTTGACTTAGAAATACCACTACTAGGTCTGTATCCCAAAGAGATAAAAGAAAAAAGAAGAGGACTTACATGTCCATGAATTTTTATAACAGATCACTTTGTGGTGCTAAAAAAAATGGGAAAATGAAGTGGTGGCCATTAATTGGCCAATGGCTAAGGAAACTGTGGTATATGACTGTGATGGAATATTATTGGGGTATAATAAATGACAAGGTGGATGGTTTCAGAAAAAAGTTATAAAGACTTGTATGAACCAATGCAAAGTGAACCAATGCAAAGAGCCAGGAGAACTTTGTACATAGTAACAGTGATATCTTAACAATGTTCAACTGTGAATGACTTGGCTACTTTGGTCAATACAGTGATCCAAGTCAAGTACAAAAGACTTATGTTGAAAAATGCAGCTCACTCCTTGAGAGATAACTAATGAACCCTGAGTGCAGATTGAAGCATATTTTTCACTTTCTTTATTTTTCTTGCTTTTCCCCACAATGTGGCTAACATGGAAATATGTTTTGCGTGATTTCATATATATATATATATATATATATATATATATATATATGATAGCATATTATACATATTGCTTTGTCAATGGGTGGGGAAGGGACTGGAGGGAGGAAGAAAATTCAAAACTCAAAATGAAAAAGATGAACATTGAAAATAAATATTAAATTGATTTTTAAAAAATAGACCCTATCAGTTGCCTAATCATATCTCAGATCAAATATAAAATCCTATGTTTCTTTTCAAAAGTCTTCATAACTCAGCCCCTTCCTACCTTTCCTGTCTTTTTCCACCTTATTTCTCTCTCTCCATTATGTAATTCAGTGACAATAAACTCATTACTATTCTTCTAACATACACTCCATCTCCTAATTTGAAGTATTTTCATTGGCTGTCCCCCTTCTTGAATTTTTCTTCCACCATTTCATTATATCTAACTTCCCTAAAGTTTCAACCAAAGTCTCGCCTTCTGCAAGAAAGCATTCCCAGTCCTCATTAAGTTTTATGCCTTCTCTCTCAGACTATCTGCAATTTTTCAGTGTATAGCTTATTTATTCATAATCCTTTGCATGTTATCTCTCCCATTAGATTGTATGCTCCTTGATGACAGGGACTATTTTTTTTTTGCCTTTCTTTGTAGTCTTAGTGATTAGCACAGGGCTTGGTCCATGGTAGTTGTTTAATAAATACTTCTTGACTGACTACCTACAAAGGCATAGAGGCATCAAGTTTTGTATCAATGAGATGTGAGCCCATGTCAAAAAAATTATATATTTTAAAAATGTATTTATTTTTAGTTTTCAATATTCATTTCCACAAGATTTTGAGTTCAAATTTTCTCCCCATCTCTCCTCTCTCCCCACCCAAGAAACCATGCATTGTGATTACCTCTTCCCCCAGTCTGCCCTCCCTTCTATCACTCCCCTCTCTTCCCTTATCCCCATCTTCTCTCTTTTCTTGAAGGGCAAGATAGATTTCTATACCCCATCACCTGTATTTCTTATTTCCCAGTTGCATGCAAAAACAATTCTCAATGTTCCTTCCTAAAACTTTGAGTTCCAACTTTTCTCCTTTCTTCTTTCCCCACCCATCTCCACTGAGAAGGTAAACCATTCAATATAGGCTATATATGTGTAAAGATGTAAAAGACTTTCATAATAGTCATGTTGTGGTGGACTAGCTATATTTCCCTCCATCCTTTCCTGCCCCTCATTTATTCTATTCTCTCTTTTGATCTTGTCCCTCCCCAAAAATGTTTACTTGTAATTATTCCCTCCTCCCATTTGCCCTAACTTCTATCATCCCCCCACACCCCACTCCTCCCCTTCTCCCCTATTTTCCTGTAGTGTGCATGTTATTCTCTCCTTAAGCCACATAATGAGAGTCAGTTTCATTTTTTTCCTTCTAACCTCCCCTCTTTTTCCCTTCATTGAAAAAATTTTTTCTGGCCTCTTTTATGAGAGATAATTTGCTCCATTCCATTTCTCCCTTTCTCCTCCCAATATATTCCTCTCTCACCCTTTAATTTTATTTTTTTACATGTCATTCTTTCCTATTCATCTCACCCTGTGCCCTCTGTCTGTATGTATATAATTCCTCCAACTACCCAAATACTGAGAAAAGTCTCAAGAGTTACAAATGTTATCTTTCCATGTAGAAATGTAAACAGTTCAACTTTAGTAAGTCCCTTATGATTTCTCATTATGATTACCTTTTCATGTTTCTCTTGATTCTTGTATTTGAAAGTAAAATTTTCTATTCAGCTCTGATCTTTTTATCAAAATGCTTGGAAGTCCTCTATTTCATTGAATGACCATTTTTCCCCATGAAGTATTCTACTCAGTTTTGCTGAGTAGTTGATTCTTGGTTTTAATCCTAGTTCTTTTGACTTCTGGAATATCATATTCCAACCCCTTCAATCCCTTAATGTAAAAGCTGCTAGATTTTGTGCTATCCTGATTATATTTCTACAGTACTCGAATTGTTTCTTTCTGGATGCTTGCAATATTTTCTCCTTGACCTGGGAAGTCTGGAATTGGGCTACAATATACCTAGGAATTTTTCTTTTCAGATCTCTTTCAAGAGGTGATCAGTAGATTCTTTTAATATTTATTTTACTCTCTGATTCTGGAATATCAGGGCATATTTTTCCCATATTTTTCAAGATAATTTCATGAAAGATGATATCTAGGCTCTATTTTTGATCATGACTTTCAGATACATTCAATATTTTTAAATTGTCTCTCCTGGATGTATTTTCCAGGTCACTTGTTTTTTCAATGAGATATTTCAGATTATATTCAAATTTTACCTTCTTTTAGTTTTGTTTTGTAATTTCTTGGTTTCTCATAAAGTCATTAGCTTCTATCTGCTCCATTCTATTTTCTTCAGTGAGCTTTTGAACCTCCTTTTCCATTTGGCTAATTCTGCTTTTTAAAGCATTCTTCTCCTCATTGGCTTTTTGGACCACTTTTTTCATTTGGGTTAGTCTATTTTTAAAGGTGTTTATTTTCTTCAGCATTTGTTAGGGGTCTCCTTTAGCAAGGTGTTGACTTGCTTTTCATGATTTTCTTGCATTGCTCTCATTTCTCTTCCCAATTTTTCTTCCACCTCTCTGACTTGATTTACAAAATCCTTCTTGGACTCTTCCATGACCTGAAACTACTGCATATTAATTTTGGAGGTTTTGGGTGCAGAAGCCTTGACTTTTAGGTCTTCCTCTGATGGTATGCATTGTTCTTCCTCATCAGAAATGATGGGAGAAAATACCTGTTCACCCAGAAAGTAACCTTCTAATCTTATTTTTCCCCCATTTTTGGGCATTTTCCAAGCCTGTTACTTGACTTTTGAGTCCTTTGTCAGGTGGAGGATATACTCTAGGTACCTGTAAATTCTCATTTCCTCCAAGGTAACACAGTCAAGGGAGAGAAGTTTACTCCTCTCCTGACCTGTGCTCTGGTCTGGAAGCAACCACAAGCTTTTCTGCCTAGGATCCTCTTCAGAGCCTCCACCAACTCCTCCATGCCAGCATTCCTCATCACCCCAGAACCACTACTCAGGGCTGAGACCCAGATTAGCTGCTTGATTTCCCTAGGGATTTTAGGCTCCCCAAATGGATGCTGTGCCACAGTGACAGCTGTTGCCCTGGGGTTGCAGGGTCTAGACCACTTTCCCTTTTAACTCATGTGAAAGCACTTTCTCACTGACCATTGAAGCTATCTTTGGGGTTTGTGAGTTGAGTAATCTGGGAATCATAACTGCTGTGCTCTGAGGTCTGCTCCAGTCCTCTCTGAGCTGCACCGTGCAGCCAAGTATGGACCATGCTCTGCTCTGAGTCCAGTGTGATAGACCCTTCCTGTCCCCCTTCCAGGCTGTCTTGGGCTGGAAATCTCTTTCACTCTATTGTTTTGTGGCTTCTGATGTTCTAGAGTTTGAGGTCATTTTTTCAGGTATTTTATGGACTATGGCGTGAGAGCTAGAGTAAGTGCTTCTTTCTACTCTGCCATCTTAAGAATTATATATTTTTGAAGTATAAAATAATCACAATATTCATTCAGGTGTTCTATCCTTGATTATTAAATATAAAGGCAATTTTCAATATAAGAATACAATTTGATGAACTTCCTCTTGTATGTTTCCCCCCTTTCTAACTCTATTATGATCCCTTTGCTATATACTTGGTGAAGAAATAAGGAATCCATTTGTAAATTAAGGCATGGTCTCTGTTATTAAAGACCTAATATTATTCTTAGAGAGACTAACATGAGTAATTACTGAATGCATGAAAACATAGATTCAGTTGTAAAGTTGTAGGATATGGAATAGTATTTCCAGCAGGAACAACTCCAGTAAGCATTGTCAGGGAAGGCTTCATGGATGAGGGAAATGACTGCTGGATAAAATGCATATTTCAACTATGTAATTCATCTCCCACGTAATATCCTCAACATACGATAACTAGCTCATTAATCTATCTGATGGCTCACAGGGTAGAAAGTAGCAAATATCACTTGAATATGTAAGTAAGCAGAAAAGAATCCTAGGCCATGTCTGCCTAAAGCTGAAAAAATTGGATGGAAAGTGGGAAATTCAGCCTGTCACTCATGTTTTTCTTTATTCACATGTAGAGAACTCCCTTGATCATTCAGTCCCAAATGATGTACTTGCTTCAACCCTATTCTTTGTCATTGAATTTCAGTCACTCCATAAGGGTTAGTGCATTGGACTTCTCAAAGAATGTTCAAAAGAAAAATATCCACTTTTTGAGAAACATTCTAAGGAGAAAAAGAACCCAAAAGATAAAGAATATCTTTTTTAAAAATTGGTTCATGTATAACCTGAAGGCACTTGGCATTTCACTTCCACAATATCTTTTACCTGCCATAAAATATTGCCCCCTATATAGGAGCTATTGTATTACTTCTCATTTTATTACAGTGCTCTCTGCCCTGATTTCCAAGTCATAAGTACATTACTTTATTCAAGAGTCAGCTCAAGTCCTACTTTTGACATAAAGCCTTTCTTGATCTCTCCATCTGCTGGGTCTCCCTCCCAAAGTAGTATTGAATTTATTTAATATAATTCTCCTCATATTTATATAGGTATATGAGAGGGAGCATAGATTAATGCCTGGGAAATTGGTCTCTGAAATAGAAAGATCTGGGTTCAAATTCTGAGTAAGAGACAAATTGCCTGTGTAATTCTGGACAAATTAATTAAGGTTTCATTGTGCCAGACAACTCTTTAAGACTAAGTTGCAGAGCTGATGCTGATATGCATGGGTAGAGGAAAGTCCACAGAGGGTACTATCTATACCAAAGAATTAGAGTTCCACAGGTTTATCTGCAGCTGAGACAGCTTGGTGATAGAGTAGATAGAGCATTGGGAATCAGGAAGACTCATCTTCCTAAGTTCAAATCTGGTCTCAGACACTTACTATCTGTCTAACACTGGGCAAGTCAATTAACTCTTTTGCATTAGTTTCTCCTCTATAACATGACCTGTAGAAAGAAATGACAAGCCATTCCAATATCTTTGCCAAGTAAACCCCAAATGGAATCATGAAGAGTCAGACACAATTGAACGTTTATATGTGTGTGCATGTATCCAAAGTTTTGCCATGTGTATACACGTACAAATACACACATATGTACACACATAATACACATGCATACACCCAACACATGTATTGTCATATTTATCAAATACCTATATCAGACTTTAGAGATCCTCTAATAGATGCTTACTGTATTAAATTAAAATGTTGATTCACTAGAAAGAAAAAGAAAAAAAGGAGCAGAGAAGAAAGAAAGGAATGGAGGAGGAAGGAAGGGAAAGGAAGGGGCAAAAAGGAAGACAGGAGGAAAGAAAGAAAAGGAAGAGGGAAAGAAAGGAAAAGACAAGGAAGAGAGAGAGAAGGAAGTATAAGAGTGGAAGAGAAAAGGAAGATAGAAGAAAATAGGAAAAAAAAAGGAACAATGAAAGAAGGAAGTGGGAAGGGACCAAGGAAGGAAAGGAAGGGAAGGAAGAGGGAGGAGAAAAAGGGGAAATGAAAGAAGAAAAGTAGGAGGGATGGAAAGAAACAAAGAAGGGAGGAAGGAGGGTATGGAGAAAGAAAGGGAGAAAAGAAGTAAAGGAGGCAAAACAAGGAGGAAAGGAGAAGGAATGAAGGAGGGGAAGAAGAAAAGGAATGAGAAGAAAAGGAAGAGAAGGAAGGAAAGGGGATAATGGAAAGAAAAGAAGAGGGAGAGCAGGGAGGAGAAAAGGAGGGAACAGGGAAAGAAGGAAGGGGAATGACAGGAGGAAAAAGTAAGGAAAGAAAAGGAAATAAGAGAGGAAGAAAAGGAAAAGGAAAAGAGCAAAGGAGGAAGAAAAGGAGGATGAAAAAGAAGAAAAGAAGAAAGGAAAGGAGAGGAGAGGGTAAGGAAGGAGAGGGAAGGAGAGGTGAAAGACTTCTGTCTTGCAAAGAGAATATATTTGACTATTAACAGAATACTATTAGTTAGGAGGTACCTTCATAATGGAAGCAATGCCAAATTTTCTTACCCTTATAACTACTTCATTTGGCATATTTTATCACCTGTCTGTTTTCATTTAGAATGTTTCACAGAGTTTTTTATTTTTTTAATCAGGAAAGCTCCTGCGTAAAAACATTAGGTGACAGCCTGTATGGCATTATGTATTACTGGGTGCTGAAAATCTTCAAATATCTCCTATCAAATACTTTCAAATACCACACTGTTGGTAGTGCCTAAAGTTCCATCCTTGAAAATAATAAACTGTATTGCTTATGTTTTAGGCTTACATGCAAATACTCCTGGATGAGGAAAGATATTAGGCTATTATCGGCCCCTAATAACTTAATTAAGTGAACTGATCAGGCCTTCTTCAAGACAGTTATCTGAGAACAAGCTTTCTGCAGAGAAAATAGCACAAAACTAGTGGGGGACAGAAAGGGGAAGTCTTAGGGAAGCAAAGTCAAATTTCACCCGATTCACAATTTGGTTGAAGCCTGGCTTATGAGTTTAGGGAGCAGGAATTAAGAAATGTGTGCTTTTGGAAGAAAATCCTTCTATGTGTCTCTTCTCCACCTAAACACCTGGATTTACCATGAAACCTCCATCTTTTGACATACACTGTGGGAGCCTCAGACTCAGGTGAGAAACCCTGCAGATTTATCCACTTCTTTATCTTCTATTTGGTCTACCTCCTCATCAATCTTTCCAGTCTTCTGGTGGAGTGTATTCCCTCTGTGTTAATTCTGTGATATCCATACTGGCAACTGCTCAGGGCCTGCTTCAGAAGCAGTAGGAATATTGAGACCCAATTTATCTATTGCTACTGTCATGGAGTACATAATTTAATCTTAAAGGGGCCCAAATGGCTGTTAATTTGTAGAACAAGCTTACAGTGGAACCATAGGATAGAGTGTTACATAGCAGGACTTGTTTCTTATTCCAATTGTACTTTTGAGTTTGTTTTTTTCCTGAACAAAGCAATGTATTTTAGAGAGAATGATAACTCTGGTCAAGTCAGGTTTAAGAAAGCTACATGATATGGTGGATAGATCATTGCACTTGTAGTCTAGAACACCGGAGTTCAAATACTGTCTCATACACTATCTATGTGACCCTATGCAAGTCATTTTACCTTTGTCTGCCTCAGTTTCCTCAATTGTAAAATGAGGATCACAACAGCAACCATGGTTGTTGTGATGATGAAATGACAATGTTGTTAAGTCTCTCAGCTTAGTATCTGGCACAAAAGAGACTCTAAGTAAATTCTTATTCTCTTCCCTTCTCTTCCTTCCCTTCATAATCTAGGTGTTTTTTGCAAATATTACTGCAACCCACTGTCTCTTCCATAGTGATGGGGAAATATGGTACAAGCAATAGCTCACATTTGCATTGCACTATGATGTTAATGGGGCAGCAAAGTGGCCCAATAGATAGAGTGCTGGACATGAAATCAAGAAGACTCTTCTGAGTTCAAATCTGGTTTCAAACATTTACTAACTGTGTGACCCTGGACAAATCACTTAACCCTGTTTGCCTCAATTTCCTCATCTGTAAAATGAGCTGGAGAAGGAAAAGGCAAACCCCTGCAATATCTTTGCCAAGAAGCCCCCAGAGAGGGTCATAAAAAATCGGACACGATTGAAATAACTGAACAGCAAAAATGATATTAATAAAGCACTTTATGCATTCTTATAATCTTAGAATATTGGAGTTGGAAAGGACTTTGGAAACGATCTTCTCCTAACCCTTCAGTGAGACCCTGAGAAGCCTTAAATTATTTTCCTAAGGGGTAGAAACACAAACAGGCCTCACATCCCATGTTTCCGATGCCAATATACTACCTTACATTATCTCTGGGAAGGAGATAGCCCAAAGCCCAGAAAAACTTCAGTGCTTTCCTCAAAGTGAGGAAGTTGTGGTGGAAGTGAGATCCAAAACTAAATCTTCTCACTGTAAATTCAGGGTCTTTTCTACAATACCATGCTACCTCTCAGGACTCCTTTTAATGAAGGATTTCATTAAGTTCTTATTCAATTAATGAAATAATTTAATTAAGAAAATTGTGAATAAAAATTAATCAATTACCATTTTAACTTCTGTGGAAGGTCATCTTATCCTTCCTCAGAGATTCTGATATACCACAATAGCACCATTGAAACATTGCACTAAATCATATCAGAACTACTGCTAGGAAGGTCCAACATAGATGTACCACTTCCTATCTTCCCACAACTGATAATGTTAGCAAGGAAGAACATTTTGCTTGGACCAGCACTCTATCATTTTAAGAAGAGATGTTTCACATTCATTTTCTGATTTGATCTTCACAAAAAATTTTTGAAGTAGACATAGTCAACATGTTTATCCCTGTTTGCAGAAACACAAAATCTGAGACACAGAAGGAACCTCAGAAGTCATCTACGGAGTCAATACCAGAGGTAAGCAGGAATACCTTCCATAATATATCTGATAAATGACCATCCAGACTTCTCTCAAAGACCTCCTTTGAAGCATAGCTCATTACTTTAGGGGGCCGCCTACTCAACTTTAAGGGGTAATTCAAACGTTAGTCAAGTTTTCTTTGTGTTAGGGTAATAATCTTCTTTTGTAGTTCTCACTTATTGCTCTTAATTCTGCCCTATGGAAGCAAGTAGAATGAATTTATTCTCTCTTCTGATGAAATAACGTGTAAATCATTTTTAAGCCTTAAAATACTATAGAAATGCTTATAATTATTATTAGATATAACAGCTCCTCAAATACTTGAAGACAGCACTCTTGTTCCTCCGGAGTCTTCTCCAGAATAAATAGTCCTAGTTTCTTCAACTATTCACCTCATCAACTGATATGACATGAAAATGTGGGCTTTTACCAACTCAAATGTCCTCCTTTGGATACCTACCAACTAATCAGTATCCATAAAATATGGTGGCCAGAACTGAACATAGTATTCCAAAAGTGGTCTGGCCAGAGAAGAATCTAGTAGGATTGATAGCTCCCTAATTCTGGACGTTATTCCTTTTTTTATTCAACCTAAAATTGTGCTAGATGTCTTTAAGTCAACTACTATTTGTTAAGTATATACTGTGTGCCAGGCACTGTGCTTAATGAGGGGGATACAAAGAAAGCAAAAGGTAGTACCTGTCTTCAAGGGGCTCAAAGTTGAATGGGGGAAAGGATGAAAAAGCACCTATAATTATCCCTTCCTCATCATGGGGGCTAAAGGTGCAACATACTTGAGATCTGGAAAATCTGTGTAAAATTTTTCATCCTTCCCTTCATACCAGAGAGGAAGTCTGAATGTTTCTTCTTTTTCTTTTCTGGTGTGCTTATAGTACCTTTTTGTAAAATTTGAGTTGCTATTATACAATACTATATATATATATTTTATGAATTTCTGAGTTTCTGAACTTTTTTCTGTGTCTTCTTCTGGTCTTCATGTGTCATCTGTGGCTTCCTCAAAATTCCCATTTAATTTCTTACGTCAACTTATGATATATTGAAATCATATGGGGAAAATGTATGTACAAACAAGATACATAGAGAATAAATTGGAAATAATCAATAGAGAAAAGATACTTATATCAAGGGGCAGGAGGAAAGACTTCTTGTAGAAGATGAGATTTTGGCTAGGACTTAAAGGAAATCAGAGGATTCAGGAAGCTAAAATGAAGAAGGATAGTATTCCAGGTATGAAGAACAGCTAATTGAAAATGCCTAAAGTTTGGAGAGGGAGTGCCTTGTGTGAGGAACAGCAAGGAGGCCAGTATCACTGGGTCAAAGCCTATGCATGGACAGAGAGGGGAAGTAAGGTATAAGAAGGCTAGAAAGGCAGGAAGGGGCAAGGTTGTGAAGGGATTTGAATTCCAGACAGGGGATTTTATATTTGCTCTTGATAGGCAGCTATTGGAATGTATTGAAGGGGGGCATAGTCAGATTTGTGCTTTAGGAAGATTAATTTGACAGCTGATTGGAAGATGGATTAAAGTGGGGAGAGATAAGGCAGGGAGACCAACCAGCGGGTTATTACAATAGCCCAGATGGGAGGGGATGAAGACCTGTACTAGCATGACTGTAGTATCAAAGGAGAGAAAGGGTATACTTGAGAGATGTTATGGAGGTAGAATTGGCAGGACTTGGCAACAGATTGGATATAAGGAGTGAGAAAGGCTGCTGAGTGTCTAGGATGACACCTAAGTTGTGAGTCAGGGTAAGTGGAAGGATCATGCTGTAACTGATAGTAGTAATGGAAGTTCAGTAAAGGAGAAACTTTCTTGATTGTCTAATCATATAGTTGATTCATCATCAAACTTCTGTCTAGTCATGTGTGCCCCATCACATACGTCTGTGGGTGATTTTTTTAACCTTAATGTAAGACTTATAGGTGTCCTTACCAAATCTTATTCTAGCCTGACAAGATCTTTCTTAAGACCCAGTGTATTTACTATCACTCACAATCATTCCATTTATGTTTTTATCTGTCAATGATAAAAATGTTAAACAATATAGAGATAAGCACTGGTGCTTAGGGCAAACCACTAGACATCTGCTTCTAAGTTTCCACTGAACTGTTAAAGACTATTCATTGGCTCTGTTTATTCACTATTTGTATCATTACTTAGCCCATATTTCTCTACTTTGTCCACAAGAACAACACAAGACACTTTATCATATCCTTTGCTAAAATTTAGGTAAACTGTATCTACCTCATTTCCCTGATGTACCATTCTGGTGACCCGGTCAGAAGAAGAAATAAGATAAGTTTGACTTGAACTGCCTTTGATAAATTCAGGTTGGCCCTTTGTGATTCCCTGCTTCTTTTTCTATATACTCACTAAGCATGAATTCAGTAATAAATTTTGGAATTTCACAACGAATGAAAGTCAAGCTCAATGGCAATAATTTGTAGGTTCTAACACACACACACACAAAATATAGACAGTATTTACTCTTCTCCAGTCTCACAATAATATCCCTCTCATTGCCTTGCAGCGATCACTGACCATAGATCAGCATTCTCAGCTGCCAGTTCCTTCGGTCTCTTAGGATGTAATTCATCTGGACCTGGTAATTTAAACTAATATTAGCTAGATATTCTCTTTCACCTTACTTACCTTGGTTAGAACTCACTATTAGCCATTTTTGTTGGTCCTTTCTTATACAAAATCATCCTCCTAAGCAGAGAAATAGGGATAGGGACTGAACTTATGATTTTATTGCTACAGGAAACACCAAGAAAATACCTTCTACTAGCGCATATAGGTACAGTCTCTACAACTTATGGTCTTAAGGACTTGGTTAGAATAGAAGTGTTAAGCACCTGAGTTACATGCAGCTGAAAATACTTCCAAGAATGTCCCAAACCTATTAAGATGTAGTTCCTATCTGATTTTAATGCTTCGATGTACTAATAATATGTATATTTACATACATACATATATTTTATATGTACAAATACATGCATACATATATGAATATAAACATGTGTGGTTTTGTAAGTCAATACATGACCCACAGTGATCCTTCTGTGTGGTTTGATGACGT
Organism: Potorous gilbertii; assembly: GCA_028658325.1. Taxonomy (NCBI): domain Eukaryota; kingdom Metazoa; phylum Chordata; class Mammalia; order Diprotodontia; family Potoroidae; genus Potorous; species Potorous gilbertii. Next base: position 262,970,311 of record CM053771.1, on the reverse strand, counting down.
ATATTTTAGTTTGATACCATTGGTCTAGACTCTAGAGTATTGCTAAGTGAAGTCATCAAGTCAAGTCACTAAGCATTTATTAAGCCCCTATTATATGCTAAACATTATGCTAAGCATAAAGGAAATAAAATCAACCCCCCCAAAACAGAAGTCCTTATCTCCAGGAAGTCATTGTCCAATTGAAGAGACAATCTGCAAACATCTATGTAACAAAGAAGATATATATCTAAATAATATATTTAATATAATATATTGATTATTATGAATATATAAGTATATTAATATTTAATGTATATATTACTGTATTATGTAATATAGATATAATAAATTGGAAATAATCTCATGGGGAAAAAAAGACTAGAAATTGCTTATTCTAGAAGATGAGACTTTAACTGAGGTTTCAGGGAAGTCAGGAGTCACAGAGGAGGGGAGAAAGGATTACTGTTCACTGCCTTGCCCAGGGTCACAGTGTCAGTATGTGTCAAAGACTAAAGAAAAACTCAGGTTCATCTGGCTCTAAACTGAGCTTTCTCTCCACTACAACCCTCTGCTCTTTAGTGGAAAGAAGAGGAAGGACAAATAATAGCTGAGCAGTTTTGACTTCTCTTTATGCTTTGTAATAACCATCCCATCTATTCTAAGCAGGGGTTCCATTCCTTTCTTTCATCAGTATCTCTAACAACTTTGACAGATGAGAAGTTGGAGCTTCCAAGTGCTTCAGTTGTTTCCTCAAAATTACACAGCTAATAAGAGTTGTGAAGCTGAGCTCAGATCTCTTGACTCCTAAATGTGGGTCTCCAAAATAGTAATAATCTTTAAGAAAACATGGAGAAGAACAGAAGTATCAGAAGATAAGAAACAAGCAATATCCTGATATTCAAAATCAGGTGGTGAGGTAGATACAAGAAAATACCAATCAGTAAACTTTGTATCAGATTCCCAAAGAGGTATGTCATACATTTATGGGTTAGTAAATTAAGACAGTATCAGATCATGAGTCCTAGAGAGTTCTTGCACCAAGGGTGGTCTTGGAGTTCCATTGTTTTCTCTTCCTATGGTGAGTTATAGTTTGTTAGATGAACCCCATATTTGTTCTATGTGTTGTTTTAGAGGAGAAAAAGACTATATGGAGGAAAACCATGGGAGTGAACCCAGATTCTTGACAGGGGCATCCAGGAAAGAACCCCCCAGGCTCTGTTACTTTGTGTATGTTTCAGTTACTAATCTCAGTAAAGGGGAAACCACATAAACATAGAAACTTTTTTTCCTATTCCCATTCCCTAGCATAATGCTTATATAGTATAGCTGTTTAATTAGCTTTTGTTGGAAACAAAGCCAAAGCAGCCAAAATTGGAAGAAAATCAGAAATCTGGGACAAAATTTTTGTTGCAAATTTCTTTGACAAAGATCTCATTTTTCAAACATATAGAAAACTGAGCCAAATTTCCCAATTGATAAATGGTCAAAGGAAGTGAGTAGGCAGTTTTCAGAGGAAGAAATAAAGCTATTAAGCATCATATAAAGATGATCTAAATCACTTAATAAGTAGAGAAATGCAAATTCAAATAACTCTAATAGATCATCTCACTCCCATCCAGTTGACTAACATTACAGAAAAGGAAAATTACAAATGTTGGAGGGTATGTAGGAAAATAGGTACACTAGTAGTACACTGTTGGTAGAGCTGTGAACTACTTTAATCATTCTAGAGAATTACTTGGAACTATGCTCAAAGGTCTTTAAAACTGTGCATACCCAGAAACACTACTACCAAAGAGATCAAAGAAAAAGGAATAGCTCCAATAGAAACAGAAATATTCATAGATGACAAAGAATTTAAAACTAAGGGGAAACTCATCAACCTGGGAATGGTTGGGGAAGTTATGGTATATGTGATGGAATACTATTGTATTATAAGAAATGATGAAGGGGTTGGTTTCAGAAAAACCTGGGAAGACATATGAATTGATGCAAGGTAAAGGAAAACAATCTACACAGTAACAGCAATATTATGAATATAATCAACTGTGAAAGAACTATTAATTCTGGTCAGTACAGTGATACAGCAGAACTTTAGATAGAGAACTGATAGACTCAGAGTAGATAGAAGCATTTTTTTCTTTTTCCTTTATTTTTCATGGGTTTTTTTGGACCATGGATAATGGGGAAACATTTTCATAACCTTATATGTATAATAAATATTGTACTTCTTGCTTCTCAATAGGCAGTAGAGGGAAGGAGAGAATGCAGAACTAGAAATAAAAATAACATTGAAAAATAAATGCTTGTTGAATTTTGTTACATTTCCTTGCTATCACCATCTAAGAGTAGTATTGATCCCCAAAGGTAACCTATGCCAACATCAATCCTTTGTAATATTCTTGGATAGATTATTAACCAGATGGTTTGTAAGAAATTAGAAAAGAAAAAAATGATCATGAAGGTTAACTAAGAAGAACCCATGCCAAAATAACCTCATTTAATTTTTTAATTGGATTACTTAACTGTTAAATTGGGAGCATTCCATAGAGAGTATATGTTGATCAAAGACTGATGCTAACACTGTTTTTTGCACTGAAGTAGGGAAGGTGGGATAGCAGAGAGATCTGTGAATTTGAATAAGACTTGAGTTTGGATCCTGCCTCAGATACTAAGTAACTCAGTGATTCTTGGCAAGTTATTTAATTTCTTTGGACTTCAGTTCCCTCATTTGTAAAACAGAGATAATCATATTTTTCACATTTACCTCCCAGGGTTGTTATGAGACTCAAATTACATGATATAAAGACATCTTCATAAATTCAAATTTAGCTTCAGAATCTTGCTAGTTTGTGACCTTGGGCGAGTCACTTGACCCTGTTTGCCTCAGTTTCCTCATCTGTAAAATGAAGTAGAGATGGAAATGGCAAAGGATTTCAGTATCTTGGGCAAGAAAATCCCACATGGGATCATAAAGAGTCAGACATAACTGAAAATGATTGAACAACAGCAAGAACAGTGGTTTACACATCCAGTGCTATTACATGGATCAGTGGAATTAGTTGAGGTAAGCAGTACAAGACAGAGGTAAACCAAGTAGACCAGAGCGTTTTCACACAATTGCTCCCCTACTCCATCCCCACTCAACAAAGAATCAGAAATGTAGAAGTACTGACAAGTTCAGGGTAACTATCAACTTCCACAATAATGGTCTAGGGGGAAAATGCCAACGGGTATAAAGAGCCATTTTCTTGATGCTGAGGATTGTCTGAGACTAATCCTTTATTCAGTGAGCCAGAACAATTATAAGAACTACACATGAGCATTTATTGGATGGCAGATTGCTGAGGGCTGAGGAAGCAGGATAATTGTTGTTTCTTCAGCAATAGGGAACTTTATCCCTCTGACTTCACATTCAAGTTTGCGTTTCTCTCTGTGGTTTCCTAGCCAGAGACTTTGTTCTGTTTATTTGTGTTCAGGGGAGAGTGGAAAGGTTGGTGGAATTTCCATTTGTTTGAGGGGATCCATGGGGGTTATGGAATTGAGCTGCGATCTCATGGTAGTTCAAAGAGATCACTGTGAGAAGGTATCTATTTGAATTTATTCATTCACTTACTCAACAAGAATTTGGTAGGGTGTACTAGTAGTCATTCACTGTAGTAAGTGCTAGTAGTCACTGAGATCTTGTTTTAATATATCCCTTTCCTCTGAGAATACTATAACAAAGAAGAAAACTTATTTCTTATCTATTTATTCCATTCATTCATTCATTTGCTAGATCTGTGATTTCATGGGCACAGGCAGCTCCAAGTAAGTAATTCCCTCTGCCCTAGTAGAGTGGAACCATTTCTGCATTTGTAGTCTTAGAAAATTGTTCAAGGGTACTGAGCGCTTAATCCTCTTGACCTGGGTCACAGAGCCAGTAAGTATTACAGTCAAGACTTGAGATCTTTCTGACTTTCATAGTAGGTGACAGAAAAATTTATTTGATGTTTATTTAGAATAAAAAATTAAGACCAGTCAGTTCCAAGTAAATACATTTCAGCCCTCTCTAAGGATGAATTTTTTGACAATTAAAGCTGTCCTAAAATGGAATGGGCTGACTTAGATGATAGAAAACTCTATGTCATTGGAAGTGCCCAAGAAGGAAACAGAGGACACATAATCCAACTTTTACATTTTGTAGATGGAGAAACTTCCAGAGAGTTGAAGGAGCTTGCCTGAGACCATGCAGGGAGTCGGTAAGTAGCCCAAGACTTGATTCCATTGCTATGGTCACTGCATCATGCTGGAGAGGCTAAGTTGCCTTGCTCAGGGATTCTGTAAAGGGAATTCCTACATTGAGAGTTAGACTAACTGTTCTTTAAACTCTAAATTATCTTTCAATTATAAGATTCTATTCTGACATTGTTCCTTCTTAACCCCTGGAATTTCCCCTCACCCCCCATCACCCCAGCCTTTCAGGGATTCACTATGGTATGGTAGATAGAGAACTGACCTCGCAGTCAGGGAGACATGGTTCAAATTCTGCTTTTGATTGATCTTGGCTATGTAACAGAGACTGAGTAAGTGATCTCTCTATACCCCCAAGCAACTCTAAAATACCTATAGGTCCTTCATCACAAAAGGCTATAGGCTTGTAGGTTGCATTAGTAGAGAGACTTTCCTCATGGGTATCTCAATTCCCCATTCCCTATATGGCTGAAATCACAACTCTAGGTAATACATACATAAATGCAAATATGTATATTGTATGTATGTGTACATGTATGCATGTGCACATGTGTGTTTTTTAGGCATTGTGATGGCTACCAAAAATAGAAAGCATGGCATTTTGCCCTCACCAAGTTTATAATCTATAAGAGACATGAGAAATATATACTTCAATAACTAAATAAAAATCTATGACAAATAGTAATGTAATGGCAGTATACCATGAAATGTAAAGGGAATATTATAGGGAGAGATTATGGACATTTGGAGTGGTCAAAGGTAATTCCGCGGATTATGTGAAAGTTGGGTTGGTCCTTGTAGGTTTAAGTGGGATAGTTGGAAAGGATAGGAGAGAACTATAAATTTCAAACTCAAAGGAAGTTTAGAATTTATCTAGTTCAGCCCTCTCATTATACTGGAGAGCAGAGAGGTTAATTAACTTTATCAAGGTTACGTAAGTAATAAGGGACAGAACCAGGATTCCAAACTTGACCCTATGACTCCAAATGAAGGTCCAAGAGGAAATCAGAGTTAACACCTGTTAGTACAGAAATGCTTGAATAAATGTGTGGAAGCAGGAATGAACATTGTATATTCTGAGAACGAGTATAACAGTCCCACTACAAATGAAGGTTCTTGAGAATGATAGGAAAATTAAACCTCTAAAAGTGAAGCCTAACTGTAAAGAGCCTTGAATGACAAGTTAAGGTATTTGGAATTTATCCTGTAGGTAATTTGTGGCCTGCGTTTTAGAAGTGTTTTGGGGAGACTAACTCTAAATTCAGAGAACTTAATTACAGGGAACACTTTCCTTGAGCTTCATTACAAGTAGACACTTAGAGATATGGATAGTGACAAATGTAAATGATGGTCACATCTGGAATGCCTGTCAACAGTCAAGTAATGAACCCAGACAAGAGAACTCACCTTCAGGTTCCTTGGAATCTTGTCAGGCTAATCCCTGCAAATGGTCTTTATGTTTAACTGTCTTATTCTGATACTTGGCTACAATCCATCAAACACTTCTCATCCATTAAATATAATTATATGCTTTGTTGGAATAGCCAGATGTTAAGCACAGAGTGAGCAGATGTCTGTTCCTCAAACTGAAAGGTTATAAACCTATTTACACCAGCAATAAACTACAAGTATTTAAATGATGGGAGGGAAGCAAACAGGTCTCCCCATGGGAAAGTTGAGGGGAAAATATCTATTCCTGGAAGGACATCAGGAGCTCGTGGTTGGGGTGAGGCAGTTTTAAGGGTTCTAGCAAAAGCTTCAATCACTTGAGAAATAATTAGCAGTGTGGTTAGGAGCTATCATGCCCCATTTACTGCACCAATTGGTTAGAGATTTTGTTTATTTTTAGGAATGGCTCTTGTCTCTGGGCAGTATGGCCTGAGGTTGAGTATTTGCATAGATTTTTAAGTAAGTTATCTCATACTGGATCAATTAAAAGTCAGTTTGGACTGAAAAAAATTGAAAAAATAAACAAAGAAAAATTTTAAAAATAAAATCAATAGTAGTGATGATGGTCATGGTGATGATAAATAGATGTAGTAACTAGATTCAAAACACTCATGTCTCTGACCGTACTAATTGTTTGACTCTACATAAGTTACTTCATTTCTAAGTGTCCCAGACAATTCTCTAATGCTCCGCAAGTTATACAACAGTTACCTATCTGCATTGGTAGAGGGAATTCCTCACCTGGAGCTCCTTTTGTTAACAAAAAATATTGTATTAAAAAAAATAAAACTAGCTCTTGAGTATCCATGTTAATTACAGTAGCATTTGTAGAAGTGACACTAACTCTGTTTTTGCAGGGGACCAGCTCTTCAGCTTCTGCTTTCTCTATCAGCATGTTCACCTGCTCTGCCCAGGTTATTGCAGATAGACTGACTCCAGCCTGTGAGCAGTCTGGGGACATATACATCCAACAGATCAGGCCTCTCACTTTGCAGCATACCAGCAACTTGTACCCTCTTACAAATTAAGCTTTTGGTACAAAAAAGCCTCCTTATGAAAAAGCTCAGTTGTAGTTCGAATGCAAGGGATGAGAGAGGGGTTTGATAAACTTGGAATGAGAATTGTAAAGGCTGTTCTGATTGTATACAAGCATCACTTACCACCAATTCTTCCTATAACAGGGCACAACTTTTTTTTTTCCAAATTAGTTGGTGGTAAACTGAGTCCAAGGAAAGATAAAGTAGAAAGAAGTAAATTCTTAATGATAGATATGAGGATGTTCAGATGGTGTTCTGCAAATTAGGGTCATTGACAACCAAGTTGGTAACTAGAAGAAATAAGGATCTCTATATTCTAGAACAGAATATAAAGCCTAAGGAGCACAAAAAACTTCTTTTTGGTTTAGCTTTAAGAAAAAGCCTTATTTGTCTCCTTACCCCCAACTATTAACTGGAAACTTCATTGTTTAAATTGTAAGATAATGCACCAGGATATGTATCTGTCTTTCTGATCTTCCTCAGATTCCGAGTAGGTCCAGGCTTATTTACACTTTGAATTCCTGAGCCAACAAAAAGTAAAGGAAGCTATCTCTTTGAGCAGAGCTATATACAATACCAGAGAAGAACAAACAGATGTTTCTCCTCCTTTCCTTTTCCTCAAATTGCCTCATACTTTATATTAAAGCAAATCTGAAGAACTGTCCTAGATAGTAAACAAATGTGATCATGTATACAACACTGAACAAAGTGGACTGTAAAAGTGAATAAATAAAAAGGAAATCTCCAACTTTGAGATTTTCTTCAGTTTTGGCCACTAGAAATGACTTGGCATCTAAGGCTCATCATAGTCTAACTCCAGTCTTATTTGTCTGTGCATTTAATTCATCAAGTAAACGGCAAGCATTTATTAGAATCTTGCTGTGCTGAAGACACAGTTATAAAGAAAGGCAAAAACATTTCTTATCTTCAAGAAGTTTACATTCATCCTGCCGTTACAATGCTCTAAATTCCATATAAATAAGATTACCTATTGCTGCCTTTTCTCACTTTGTTGTTTTCTATCTATATGCCCTTGTTCATACCATTCTCCTTATGTGGAATGGACTCTTCCCTGCTTCTCCATGACCATTTGTTGAAGTCTCTCCCTTCCTATAAGGTTTATCAGGTACTGACATTCCATCAAGTGAAAGTAAATTCACCTTTAATTTCTCACAGCAAATGCCCAGACTCCTCCTTTGTGCTCATTACATTTCTCTGAACATCATAGTTGTTTGGACTCTGTCTTCCTGTACCCCTTGATTTCATTTAGCTTTTAAATGTTTCAAAAACACGGTCTCTGGTGTCAAATGTATCTTTGTATCTCCAGTGCCTGGTACAATGCCTTGCACAGAGTACGAACCCAAACTGTGAGTAGACTGAACTTCCTAAATGTAGATCCCCTCCCTTCCCTTCCCTTCCCTTCCCTTCTCCCCTAAAGCCTTGGACCCCATGCACTCTAAAGCCCAGGGATTGAACACTGAAGGTCTCGACCCAACCTCCACCCAATGGCTGCATTTGGACCCTCCTGGCTTAGAGTGAATATCAGTAGTAACATTTTCTCTTCCAAATAACAATTCTGAGACTTCTGTTCCTCCCAGCATGATTTATATATTTATTTTTTATTTTCTATTAAAGGGGCCATTCCTCCGACAACTTTTTAAAAAGGTCTATTCACTCAATGGATACTACCTCACCCTAAGTGAGTACCTGAAAAGGCCTTAGCCTAAAAGGTCAAGGTCTCCCATTATATCCTGGGCCATCTCCAGTCATCCTGATGAGTTAGCTGATCACTAGGTCCAGATAGCTGAGGAGGAGAAAGTGACCTGCACAGCCCTCCCTCACTCAAAACAAAGTCAAGTGCAAATCATGTCATCATTGCTCTGATGGTGTGGTATTCTTCAGCAGTGAAGGATAAACACAACAACGAAATGCTCAATAAATATTTGTTGAATTGAACTAAGCATTAATTCAGCAAGTTCAGAGGATTCTTCTATTGTTTGTTGCCCTATGCAATTTATCCACTCTAGTTACATTGTCCTACTCATAATATCCCATGAGTCTGTGTGTTTGCCTCTCTATATACTTTTTCTCATGCTATTCCATCTTATTGAAATGCCTTCTCTAGTTCCATTCACTGATTCAGAATCTATCCATCATTCAAAGACCAGCTCAACCCTGATCTTCACCTAATGAAATTATCTAGAATTAGTTTCTCCTTTCAAAATTTCTATATTACTTTGGTAATTGCTACAAACTTTATACTTATCACATACAATGCCTTGTATTGTATTTATTTATATTATACATTTTATGCATGTTTATATATGTGTGTGTATGCAGATGTACATATATATTAAATCAAACATTCATTAGGTGCTTATTATGTGTAGGGAACCCTCCTGGGAGCTAATGATAAGGTGAAACAAAATGTAATATCTTTTCTCAAGGAAGAACTAGACATTTCAGTAGTCTTAGACAGCAAGGTCCTTGGGGAATATACCTCTTTATATGCTTTATATGCCTCATCTCTGCTTTGCAAAAAGAATATTTTAAACACACATTTTTAATGAATTATTGAAATAAGCTCTCCTGAAAATTCTGTTAGATAATGAACTGGGGTGTTAGTGATGTTGTGAAGTAACTTAGTATCTCAAAGATGGAGGAGACCTTAGAGATCATCTCCAGGGGTGAGAAACCTATGGCCTCAAGGCCACATGTGGTCCTCTAGGTCCTCAAGTGTGGCTCTTTGACTTGATCCAAACTTCACAGAATAAATCCCCTTAATAAAAGGATTTGTTCTGTAAAACTTGGACTCAGTCAATAGGCCACAGCCAAGGGCCTAGAAGACTTCATGTGGCCTTGAGATCACAGGTTACCCAACCCTATCTAGACCAAGGGATCTTAATTTGAAGTCAACTGGTCCTATGGAGCTCCATGGAATGAATTCAGGGTGAAGTCAGATAAACTTGCCGGAAAAGAAATACAACCTTATCTTCACTATCCTCTAACTGAAATTTAGCATTTCCTTCATTTATTAAAAAAAATAAATAAAAACACAACTATTCTGAGAATTCTATAGGAACAGACTATCAAAGAGATGAGGCCATGACTTAAAAAAGTTAAGAAGCTCTGACTAGGAGCAGAGGGGTCAATCTCATAGTCCACTAAACCATGGAGTATGATTCTAACTAGAACACAATATAATTGGTAAATGTTTAACAACATAAATAAAAATGCAATGCAACATAGATGATGCTAATTTGATATCTTCTAAAAGCCAACATGCAGCCCTGAGGGATCTCTTTCTATTTGATCATGATACCAACTCTCACAATTCACAGATGACAAAACTGAAACATTTGAACTCCCACAAATAATGGCAAAATTGGTTGGATGAATTTTAGTATAGTTCCTGATATTTGGGAAGAGGGGTTTAGGTTGTCTTTTTTTTAATTCTTTGAATATGGAATGACTTTTCATCATTTCTAACTCTTTTCTTTGCTTTAATGACATTGATCTGACCTCTGCATAGTCTCATAGTTTGCTTTTTTCTTTTCCCTCCACACTTATCCTGAAATGTTCAAAGGTCAAACTTTAGCAAGTAGCTTTGATAAAGAAAAGTGTAGAATCCATAGTTGGAGAAAAATTATGTCAAATATCAAAGACCTGATTTTCATCATTGCTTCTTTCATATGCTGACATGCTTTAGAAATGATTCCAAGTTAAAACAGAAATTGGGCAGTTTAGGTCATAAAATGTTGCTCCTAAATATGTGAAAAGTATAGGAGGTGTGTATTTTTTTCTCCAACACCATTGCTAATAAATAAAACCAGTTTTAATTTGAATGAACATGGCTAGATGTGGAACAATTTCAACAAGATGATAAACAGTTATCCCATCAAATCTTTCTATTCCCATAATCCACTGTTCCATACCTAGAATTTCTCCAGAAGCCTTTTTAGCTCTGTAACTTAAGGTTTTATTATGTTAAGTTGCAGATACACTTAAGAGAGTTCATATCACAAAAATCACCAAATCTCGATAGTACGAAAGGACCTTAGAGATCATCTAGTTCAAGTCATAGCTGAACAAAAGAAATCTTTTATTTTAAGTTATTTTTTGTTTTCATATTTGTGTGAGTCTTGAATCATTTCTGAGAATAAGTTCCAAGATGGAGAGACATCATTATAAAAATAGGCACTTGAAAGACTAGGGAGTAGGGGGATAAAGGGGTACAGAAAGAGAAAACTGGAATATAAACTCAGTGAAGCTCAAAACGGTCGACAGTTTGTCCTCTGTTCAAATGCCGGTTCTGTCTATCCTAGCTGTATCCCTCTGAAGGAGAGTCTCTGAGGCTAATGGCAATGTGGTTTATGTTAGTGGAAGAAATACTGGATTTGGTGTTAGGGAATTTAAATTTGACTCCCAATTCCATCTCTTAACAGCCTTGTGACCATGAGCATACTGTTTAATCTTCCGAATCTTTTACTCAACTGTAAAATGGAGATAATGATGATTGCATGACCTTCCTCAATGGTTAGTTGTGAGGAAAAGATTTTGAAAACTGTGAATCCCCACATAAATCAGTTGTTAGTAATTGCAACAAATCTGGACCTTAATGATTCCCTTTACTCTGAACTCAAATGATCAAGCAGTGATGACTGCAGTCTGAGTCTTTTCATTCTCCTGGTCCAAAGTCTAGAGGATGGTTTCAATACCATTTAAAGACTAAGCTATGTTACATGGGGGATAGGACACCCATCATAAAGATAGGTTCATTTTTATCTATAATTTCTGATCGTTCCAGGAAAGCCCTTAGGTTGCCTTCTCAGCATTTCTGATCAGCTCTCTCTGAGATCTGAACCCCTAGATCTTTTTTTCCTTTTACTAGTAATATTATAAAGAGTGGACTTACACATACCTGAGTCATCTGTTCATATGCAACATGAATTCATGTCACTATCTTTTGCCCATTATATAGGGAGCCATTGTCTCCAAAATTTTAATGCAGTTCTTCGTCTGCTGGAGTTTTGGCATTCAAATTTTTATGTTATTCATAATTTTGTTTTAATGAAGTTTTAGCAATTCTTAGATTAGTATGCTGCAGATACATGGCGTCCTCTTTATAAGAATGTAGTGTAGATCAGCAATTAGGAATGCGGGTTCTATTATGGGTTGTCATTGACTCACTTTGTGAATATATACAGGTCACTTCCCCTTTCTGGGCCTCATATATGCTATAGTAGATATTGAATGAATGATTGAATGGAGGTGCTTTCAAAGGGAAGACAAAACCATCCCTAGAAAAATGCCCAGTTCAATAGTAATGCAAGAATTCTCAAAGGGAAATGAGAGAGAAGAAAGCTGAGTTCAATAGAACTTTCTCATAGTTAACTCCCTCCCCTTGGAACCCAAAGAGTAAAGTCAATATCCAAGCACTTGACTCAGAAATTATAGAGATCATGAACCATGTAGAATGAAAGTCTAGGGTAGATAAAAAGAGAGTTGGGAAAGGGAAACCAAAAATTAAATTGAAAAGAAAATTAATAATTAGCACTAGTTGAAGCAATATAGAGGAAGGAGGAATCTACTTGACTGAAAGTGGAAAAAAGGGGCAAGAATTAAATAACCAAATAAAATCAGGAAAGAAAATGGAGTTAATAGGAATAACTTGAAAGGGGAAGGCGTAACAAAGGGAAAGGAAGAACCGGAGGTAAGGAGGAGTCAGTAGGAATTAGGTCACCATAAAAATGATTAAAGTAAAGTAAATGGATAGACATTTTATTGTGTTTGCAGTAGGAAAAGGAGGGAAACTCATAACTCTAATAAGTACAGAAAAATAGGAAGGTAACTTTCATAAATTTAAATGAGAATGGATTAAACCATTTAATAAAATGAAAAAGTGACAGATTAGATAAGAAAAAAACCACCATACAACCTGTTGCTTATAAGAAACACATTTTAAAAACAAAGATATGCACAAAATTAAGCTTAGGACATAGGAGAAATTTTGCTATGCAGCATGAGTTCCAAAAAAGGAAGAAGTGCAATCATGCTATCAAAGAAAGCAAAAATAAACATTAAAAAAAAGTGGATTAAAAAAGGAAACTATTGTGCTGAAAAAAACATAGACTAATATAAAGTACTAATATAATACCTAATATAAGTAATTACTAATAAAATTGATAAAATAAGCAACCAACTTTCAAATGCCTTTCTATCCAAATTTCTAAAGGAAACATCAACTGAGGTACAAGAAAAGGCAGACAGTAAGAAAATAGTGATGGGAGGTTTCAATATGCCTCTTTCAACATTGGAAAAGTTTAACAGAAAGATAAACAAAAGAAATAATATGAACTAAACAAACTGATGGAGAAACTGGAGTGAAAATACCTTTTAACTTAAGATTGAAAAAGAATAAATTTTTTCTCAGCATTACATGGAACTTTTGAAAAAAATGACTATTTATTACAATGTAGAGACATTAAAACAAATTTTAAAAAAAGCAGAAATACCAAATATATACTTATGGACCATAATGTAATAAAATTAGTCATTATTTCACAGACCACAAATAAAAGAGACATTTTCAAATGGACACAACAATGAAATCCTAAATGATGAGTGCGTCAAAGAGCAAATCACAGAAAAGAATGAGTAATTATGTGAAGGAAAATGAAAACAGTGAAACAATATGCCACAATTTCTGGGATACAACTAAAATAATTCTAGGGTGGGATGAGTGGGTGGATAAATTATATCTTTACAAAAAAAACATAGAAAAAGAAGGGATCAGGGAACTGAATATGAACTTAAAAATTAGAAAGCCATCAGAGAAACAAGTCTAAAATAAGCACAAAAGTTGAGATATTAAAAATTATAAGATAAATACATAAATTGTAAACAAAACCACAAAATCACACATAAAAATAAAATCTAGTTCTTTGAATAAAACTAATGAAATTGATAAAGGTCTGGCTAATTTGATTTAAAAAGAAGGCAGAAAATCCAAGTCAATAAAATAGTAAATGAGCAAGATGAAATTGTAACAAAATAAGAAGAAACAAAAATTATTATCAGAATACATTACATGAAGTTATATGCTAACAAATCTGAGAACACAAAAGAAATATAGAAAAATCTTCAAAAATATAAACTACCCAGTCTTTTAGAAGATCAGATAGAGACCTTAAATAACTTAGTGTTAGAAAAGGAATTGATCTGGCTGTAAAGAAAGGAAACCAAAGGAAAAAAAATAACTCTGATCCTGATGGATATATGGGAGCATTCTTTCAAACTTTTGAAAAACAATAAACAGTCATACTTCATAATTATTCTCAAAAATTGGGAAAACACTAAGCCAGAATCCTTTTATGAGATGAATATATTCCTAATACCCAAACAAGGGAAAGATAAAACAAAGAGTTAGAACTATAGACTACTATCACTAATTAATACTGACTCAAATGCTTTAAGCAAAATTCTGTCAGATTATTGTGATTTATCCAAGAAATCATTTCTTATAACCAAGAAAGATTTATATCAGAGAAGTATTAGGAAAAAAATTAACAAGTAATAATTTTAAAACCAAAAATATCAAAACTCACAAGATTATTTCAATAAATCCAGAAAATGCTTTTTATAAAGTACAACACTCATTTTAAAAAATATATATATTTATTTATTTTTCATTTTCATCATGCATTTCCACAAGATTTTGAGTTGAAAATTTTCTCCCCATCTCTCCCTTCTGCCCACCCCAAGACAGTATGCATTCTGAGTACCCCTTCCTCCATTCTGCCCTCCCTTTTATCACATTCCTCCCTTCTCATATTCCCTTCCCCTCCATTTTCATGTAGGGCAAGATAGATTTCTATGTCCTATTGCCTGTATGTCTTATTTCACAGTTGCATGTGAAAACAATTTTTAAATTTTAAAATTTTGAATTTTTAAAATTTTAAATTTTTAAAACTTTGAATTCCAACTTCACTCCCTCCCTTCCTACCCACATGCATTGAGAAGGCAAGCAGTTCCATATAAGTTATACACTTCCATAGCAGTCATGTTGTGAAAGACTAACTACATGTCCCTCCATCCTGTCCTGCCCCCGCCAATTTATTCTATTCTCTCTTTTAACTATGTCTCTCCTCAAAAATGTTTACTTCTAATTACCCCTTCTTCCCACTTACCCTCCCTTCTATCATCACCCCTAACCCCTACTTAAACCCTTGCCCCCTACTTTCCTATAGTGTAAGAGAGATTTTTATACCAAATTGAGTGTGCATGTTATTCCCTCCTTAAGTCAAATCTGATAAGAGTAAGATTATTCCCCTCTCAACCCCCTTCCCCTCCATTCAAAAAAGCTCTTTTTTGTCTCTTTTATATGAGAGATAATTTATCTCATTCTATTCCTCCCTTTTCCTCCCAATATATTCCTCTATTCCCCCTTAGTTTTATTTTTTTAGATATCATTTCATATTCAATTCAGCCTGTACCCTCTGTCTCTGTCTGTCAGTCTCTCTCTCTCTCTCTCTCTCTCTCTCTCTCTCTCTCGGTATGTATGTATGTATGTGTGTGTGTGTGTGTGTGTGTGTGTGTGTGTGTGTGTGTGTGTAATTCCTCCAACTACCCTAATACTAGGAAAAGTCTCAAGAGTTACAAATATTCTCTTTCCATTTAGGAATGTAAATAGTTCAATTTTAGTAAGTTTTCTCTTTCCTTTTTTTTACCTTTTCAAGCTTCTCTTGATTCTTGTGTTTGAAAATCAAAAGATCTATTAAGCTCTGGTATCAAGAATGTTTGAAAGACCTCTATTTCATTGAATAATCAATTTTTCCCTTGAAGTATTATACTCGATTGTGATGGGTAGGTAATTTTTGGTTTTAATCCTAGCTCCTTTGATCTCTTGAATATTATATTCCAAGTCCTTTGATTCCTTAATGTAGAAGCTGGCAAATTTTATGTTATACTGATTGTATGTCCAAAATACTCAAATTATTTCTTTTTGGCTACTTACAATGTTGTCTCCCTGATGTGAGAACTCTGGAATTTAACTATAATATTCCTAGGAGTTTTCCTTTTGGGATCTCTTTCAGGAGGTGATTGGTAGATTTTTCAATGACTATTTTACCCTCTGGTTTTAGAATATCAGGGCAGTTTTTCTTGATAATTTTTTGAATGATAATATCTAGGTTCTTTTTTATATCATGGCTTTTCAGGTAGTAGAGAAGTTGTCTCTCCTGGATCTATTTTCCAGGTCAATTGTTTTTGCAAAGAGATATTTCACATCGTCTTCTAGTTTTTCATTTCTTTGGTTTTGTTTTTTTATACAGTCATTAACTTCCATTTGCTACAATCTAATCTTTAAGGAATTATTTTCTACAGTGAGCTTTTCCATCTGGCCAATTCTGCTTTTTAAGGCATTCTTCTCCTCATTGGCTTTTCGGATTTCTTTTGCCATTTGGGTTAGTCTATTTTTTAAGGTGTTATTTTCTTTTAATGTTTTCTCCTTGACCTGGGAACTCTGGAATTTGACTGCAATATTCCTAGGAGTTTTCCTTTTGGGATCTCTCTGAGGAGGTGATTGGTGAATTCTTTCAATGACTATTTTACTCTCTAGTTCTAGAATATCAGGGCTGTTTTCCTTGATAATTTATTGGAAGATGATATCTAGCCCTTTTTTTTGATCATGGTTTTCATGTAGAACAATAATTTTTAAATTGTTTCTCCTGGATTGGTTTTCCAGGTCAGTTGTTTTTCCAGTGAGATATTTCATATTATCTTCTATTTTTTCATTCTTTTTGTCTTCTTTTATAATTTCTTGGTTTCTCATAAAGTCATTAACTTCCATCTGCTCCATTCTAATTTTTGAAGAGCTATTTTGTTCAATGAGCTTTTGAACCTCCTTTTCCATTTGCCTAATTCTGCTTTTTAAAGCACTCTTCTCCTCATGGGCTTTTTGGACCTCTTTTGTCATTTGAGTTAATCTATTTTTAAAGGTGTTATTTTTTTCAGCATTTTTTTGAATCTCCTTTAGCTAGCTGTTGACTCATTTTTCATGATTTTCTTGCATTGCTCTCACTTCTTTTCCCAATTTTTTCTCCACCTCTTTTACTTGATTTTTGAGCTCTTCCATGGCCTGAGAGCCCTGCATAATTTTTTTGGAAGTTTTGAATGTAAAAGCCTTGACTTTAATGTCTTCCTCTGATGGTATGTTTTGTTCTTCCTCATCTGAAAGGCTGGAAGAAAATACCTGTTCGCCAAGAAAATAATGTTCTATCATTTTATTTTTTCCCTTTTTTTTGGCATTTTCTCAGCCAGCTACTTGACTGTTGAGTCTTTTATCAAGTTGGGGGTATACTCTAGGGATCTGTAAGTTCTCAGTTCCTTCAAGGTGGCACAATCAAGGGAGAGGAGACTACTCCTCTCCTGAGCTGTGCTCTTGTCTGGGAGCAACCGCAATCACTCTTTTTCTGCCCAGGATTTGTGAGTAACATTCCCTCTCCAGAGCCTCCAACAGCTCCACCATGCCAGTGGTCATTCTCACCCCAGGACTGCCACTTAGGACTGAGGCCCAGATCAGTTGCTTGATTCCCCCAGGGTCTTTAGGCTGGGGGCTCCAAAAGTGGACACTTCTGCCATAGTGGCTGTTGCCCTGGGCCTGGGGGTGGGGCCCAAGACCAACAACACTCCCCTCTCACTCAGGTGAAAGAGCTTTCCCATTGACCTTTGAAGGTGTCTTTGGTGTTTGTGGGTTGAGAAATCTGGGAACCGCAGCTGCTACCTGTGATTCTATGTCCTGAAGCCTGCTCCAGTTCTGTCCATGCTGTACTGAATGGCCAAGGCTGGGCTCTGTTCTGCTCAGAGCCTGGTGTGACAGACCTTTCCTGTCAGTCTTGCAGGCTGTTTTGGGCTGGAAATCTCTTTCATTCTGTCGTTTTGTGGCTTCTGCTGCTCTAGAATTTTTTTAGACTCATTTTTTACAGGTATTTTTGGGGCTATAGGGGGAGAGCTACAACAGGACCATCTTTCTACTCTGCCATCTTGGCTCTACCCCCAAGGTGTTATTTTTTTCAGCATCTTTTTGGGTCCCCTTTAGCAAGCAGTTGACGCGGTTTCCATGATTTTCTTCCATGACTCATTTCTCTTCCCAATTTTTCCTCTACTTCTGTTATTTGATTTTCAAAATTCTTTTTTAACTCTTCCATGGCCTGAGACCAATTCATATTTTTTTCTTCCAGGCTTTGGATTTAAGAGTTTTGACTTTGTTTTCCTTTTCTGTTTGTACATTTTGGTCTTCCTTGTTAGCACAGTAAGATTCTACAGTCTGATCCTTTTTCCAGTTTTTGCTCATTTCTCCAGTCATTTACTTGACTTTTGGGCTCTTTGTCAATATAGTTCTCTGCTTCCATTGGAGGGGGAGGTATGCTGTCAGTTGCTAGATACCCCCACAATCTGTTGGCCTAGAGTTCCAGAAACAGTGGCTGCTATTGCCTCTGCTGCTAATGTGGCTTCCTTGGGCTTCTCTACTCCCTCTGCCACCCTAGGGCTAGACCACTCTACTCTCTCACAAAGGCCTAACAGGTTTTTTTTTTTCTACTGACCTTCCAATTTGTCCTTGGCATTTTGGGATTGTGAAGTCTGGAAACTGCCACAGGTACCAGAGATTGAGTCTGCTCCCCTGCCACCCTCCCCCCAACCCCTGCCCATTCAGGTCCCATCTGTGGGCTGTACTCTGCTCCTAGCATGGTGTGATAGACACTTCTCCTTGACCTTCCAGGTTGTCTTGGGCTGGAGATTTGTTTCACTTCATCATTCTGTGGGTTCTGCAGCTCTAGAATTTGCTTAGAGTAATTTTTTTACAGATATTTGACTCTAGAAATCTCTGCTTTTAGTCTGCCATCTTGGCTCTACCCCCTACAGCCCTCATTTATGCTAAAAATCCTACAAGGAACGTGTATAGAGAGACTTTTAAAATAGCATTAAAAACATTTATCTAAAATCAAAAGCAAGAATTATATGCATGGGAGTGATGCAAGTATGCCTAATTTCCTCACTGTTATTTGATAGTTCTAGAAATGTTAGAAGCATCAGTAAGACAAAAGAAACAAATTAAAAGAATAAAGTTGATAAAGATACAAAACAATTTCTATTTGTACATGATATGATGGTATGCTTGTAAAATCCAGGGGAACTAGGAAGGATAACAGTCAAAACAACTAATTAATTTAGCAAAGTTGAAGGTTACAGAAATTATCAAAAATCAACAGCATTTCTATATGATAATAACAAAATTCACGAAGCAATAATGGAAGAGAAAATCCTTTTCCATTCCCAGTTACTCCAAATAACAAGAAATTATAGAAAAAGCTGGAGATAATCCTCTTAAAACACACAAAAGACTTGTATAGACTGAGTTAAAAAAATGTTCCTTAAAGAAATAGAGCAAATCAATAGTTAGTGTAAGATTCAGTACTCATTGTTAGACTATGCCAGTATAATATATATATATTTATGCATATATGTATATACATATAAAACCAAATTTAATTAATACTTTTAATGCTATACCAAGTTACCAAGGAGATACTTTATTGAAATTGATCAAATAATAATAAAATATGTTTGAAATAGATCTAAAATTTCAGAGGAAATGATGAAAAGAATCAGGGATTTACAGGGTCTAGCACTTCCAGTATTATATTATATTATAAAGCAGCAGTCATCAAAAACATCTGGTGTTGGTTTAAAAAAATAGAGAGCTTGATCTATGAATAGATTGGACAAGGGAGAATCAGAAATAATGGAACTCAGAACTCAGTGCTTGATAAAGTGGAAAAACAACTGGAAAAACTAGAAAGCAGTCTGGTTGAAATTAGACTTAGATTAAGACATTAATACCACATTCCCCAGAGCATTCTAAATGGTTACACAACTTTTAATATCAGTGATCAGATTGTTGAAAAAAATTAGAAGAAAAACAGATAATTAACTCTCACAGTTATGGATCTGAGATATAGTCTAAACAAACAAGAGATAGAGTCAATAACAAAAGATAAAATGGATAACTTTGATTATATCAAATCAAAAAGTTTCTGCATGGACAAAAGTATTGTACTTAGAATGAGAAGGGAAATGGTTGATGAATGGGAAATAAAATTTCATATCAGGTTTCTCTGCTAAGAGTTTGGTGGCTAAAATATTTAAACAATTAATAGACATAAAGAAGACTAAAGGCCATTTCCCAAAGAGAAGTGTTGAAAGATTTGAATAAATAATTCTCAAAAGAAGAACTGTAAATGTTGACATCTACATGAATGAATGTTCCAACACACTAATAATAGGTAGAGTGCAATTCAAAGCATCCTTGAGTTTTCACCTCACACATGACAAATTGGTTGAGATGACAAAAATGGCAGTAGTAAATGGTGGAGGAGTTGGGGAATGTTAGACACGTACTACATTATTGCTGGAGCTATGAAATGGTAAGCCATTTTGGAATGCACTGTGGAACTTTATAAGTGACTAAAATGCCTACACACTTTGAACCAGAGAATTCATTACTGGACTTATATCCTAAAGAGGCCATTGATGAGGAAAATTCCCATAAACACTAAAAACATTTATAGCAGTACCCTTTGTGATGGAAAAGAATTGGAAACAAAGTAGATGCTCATTGATTGGGGAATGACTAAACAAATTATGGCACATGCATATAATAAACTATTACTGTGCTCTGAGAAATAATATATGTAATTAATCCAAAGAAGGATGGAAAATCTACACAAACTTATGCAAAGTGAAGTAAGCAAAGTCAAGAAAACCACATACATGGTAACTACAACAATGCAAATAGAAAGAACAATACCCACTAAACATTGAAAGTGAATATAAGAAAATTATAATGATAGACATAATTGGAATGAAGACATAAAGGGCACCCCTTTGTGGAACAACCTACGTTTTGATGGAGGTCAAAATGTCACAGGCATTACACATTACACATATTTTGGGACTTTTCCCCACATACTGATCAGTCATGCTGATTTTTTCTTCTTTCTTTTCGTAAAAAAATTTCCAGCATTGTGTGTCATATAGGATAACTCTCTTAGAGGGAGGGAGGGGATACTGGAAATAAATATGATAATGTAAAAAACAGATGACACCAATAAAAACTTATATTTTTTAAAGCTTGCCCATTATCACATAGCTAGTCTGTATCAGAGGTCAAGCTTAAACACAGTTCTTCCTAACTCTAAGTCCAGTATTCATTTATGCCGAACTGACACTTAGAACTCACAATAAAAATCAAGAAATAGTAAAAGTCAAGTGAAACATACAGATAGTAAGTGCTTTAAGAGATATAAGATATTGTTGTGCTTTTGGAGCATGGTCTGAAAAGGTTTTATAGAGGAGATAAATCTTGAGCTGAAACTTGAAGGTTTGGTACTATTTGAATAAGGAAGAAAAAAAGAAAGAAAAGAAGGAATCTCTGTAGGGAAAGGAGCATAAAAATCCAGTAGATGGGAATAAGCATGCATATTGTGGGATATGGAGAATTTTTGTATAACAAAGGATGCATATTAGTGAGAAGTTAGAGATAACATTGGACAAAGTACAATGAAAACAGAATGAATAGATTAGGTGTTGGAAATTACCTTAGTACTACTGTAATCTGACTAACTTCCTACCTTAAGCATAAAACCTTTCTGTAGCATCCCAATGCTTTGCTTGAATTCTTCCAGTGACTGAAACTTAGCTACTTTAAAAAGGTAGGCTATTTCATTCTTAGGTAGCTTTAGTTTATTTTTTTAAATTATTTCATTATCTAAGATACCTCTGATGCTACTTATAGGTATGAAGCATATGAGTTAGGCAAGTAAGATGACATAATATTGGAAAGTTAAGGGGGAGTCATAACGTGGAAAGTTTGGGAAGCAAGGCTGAGTTGTATTATTTTATCTTGCAGGCAGTAGGGAGTTACTGAAAGCTCTTAAGTAGAGAGATCCCAGGATCAAATATGTGAATACAAATTTGAAGGCTCTTTAAAGGACAGATCAGAGAGGAAGAGATTAGAATCCAGGCAACTAATTAAGTGGCTATGGCTCCAGTCCAAGTAAGAGGTGCTAAAGAACATAACTAGAGTAGAGACTATGAAAGTGGCGAGAAAGGGAGAAATGTGAGAGATGTTACAGAGGTGAAATTAACAAGACTTGGCAATTTATGGGAGGGCGAGAAAGAAGAAAGAGTCAAGAACTATTCTGAAATTGCAAGGCTGGGTGACCAGAAGAATGGTGATAGCCTCAACAAAAACAGGAAATTTGGAGAAGAAATTGTTTTTGGAGGAAATATAAGAAGTCCTGTTTTAGTCATGTTGAATTAGAGATGATGATGATGATTAATAATTATTATTATAAGCTAACATATGTACTATGATATATAATGTGATATATAATAATGTATATGATGTGTCAAACACTGTGCTAAGCACTTTAGAAATATTATCTCATTTTACCCTCTCTACAACTCTGTGAAGTAGGTACTATTATTAACATCTCCATTTTATAGTTGAGGAAACTGAAGTAAACAGAGAAAATAAAAGTGACTTGCCCATGATCTCACACAACTAGTAAATATCTGAATTAGAATTCATTTCTTCCTGATTCCAAGTCTAGCATTCCATGAGATATCTAACAGTAGTTTCTAGTAAGTAGTTGGCAATGTGGTCCTGGAGTCTGGGAGAGAAATTATCATACAACATTCAGATTTTGGAGTTGGCTATAGAGTTAAAAATTGAACCTATGGTAGCTGATAAGGTAACCAAGGGAGAGGGTCTAGAGAGAGAAGAGAAGACACACAAGGGAGCCTTGACAGGAGAGAAGGCTAATTATCCAGCAAAAATAGATTGAGTGGTGATCACACAGGTATGAGAAGAACAAAAGGAAAACCAAGAAAAAGAGTACACAGGAATACGATAAAGTCAGCAACATAAAATGCTACAGAGTAGTCAAGAAGGATGAGAAAAGGTTATTGGATTTAACATTTAAAAAAATCATTCTGGACCTGAGAGAGAACAGTTTCAGTTGAGTGGTGAGGGCAAGGACATTATCTAGTTTGACACCTCGTTGCCATTTGATTAACATGCCACCTGACTTTATGAGTAATTGATAAAAATGCTGACCAGTATTGGATTGAGGAGAAAGCATTGTGACAAACCACTAAGGGACTTCTCTCTAGCTTGACAACCTATTAATCAGTACTCTGTGGTTGGTCTATCAGCTACAAATGCACCCAACTGCATCACCTAACTACTCATCTTATCTCTGACCATCTTGTCCATTAGCGTATTATATAAGGAATTTAAAAGTGATTTGCTGAAATTTAGGTCTATTCAAACCATAGCATTTCTTTTGTCTACTATAGTAGCTATACTCAATTTTTAAAAAATGTTTGGAAATTTGAATGCCAGGCAAAGGAGTTTAGTAGTGATCCAAGTGAAAAGAGTGAGCTATTAAGCAATTTTGAATATTTATGAACAAATATTTATGATCAAGAGTTATTTTCCAACAAGAAGTCAAAGGATATGAACAAAATATTTCTCAAGAGAAGAATGTCAAACTACTAACAACCATTTGACAGATTAATCCAAATCATTAATAAAGATACAAGGGCAAATCAAAACAATATTAAGATTTCATTTCAAACACAGAACATTGGCAAGGATAATAAAAAATGGTAATAGTTAATGTGAGAGGCAGGAAGACAGGAATAACGTTCCACTATTGTTAGAGTTCTGAATTCATCCTACCATCCTGGAAAACATTGCGGAACTATGCTAAGAAAGTGACTAAAATCCCCTTGACTCATACATCTCTTTGCCTCGTATAGTACTCAGGGAAGTGAAAGATAGAAAGGCCCCATATATACCAAAATATCTATAGTAGCACTTTTTATAGAAGCAAAATACTGGAAACAGAGTGGTTTCCATCAACTGAGAAATAACTAAACAAATTGTGGCATGTGACTGTAATTACTTCTTAAGAAATCATAAATATAAAGAGAGGTATGGGAACATTGTATGAACTGATATAAAGTGAAATAAGAAGATCAAGGAAATACATATTTACATATATATGTATATATATATATATATATGATGTAGATAGAACAAAAACAAAATAAAAATGGAATGGAATACCACATAATTGTGATGACCAATCTTGGTCCTGAAAAGAGATATGAAAAATTACCTTTATTTGTTCTTTGTAGAAGGATGTCAGTCTATGGGTGTAAATCATGTCACATGCTATTGAACTTAGCTGATATATTGCCTGAGTTTTTGCTGAAATGCCTCTTTTTTTCTTTCTCTCTTTCTCCCTTCCTTCCTTCCTTCCTTCCTTCCTTCCTTCCTTCCTTCCTTTCTTTCCTTTTTCTTTGCTACCAGGAATGAGTCTCTGGGCATGGGATGATGAGAAGTATATTGGGAGATAAAGGTGGTGTGAAAAAAAAAAAAGATAGCAAAGTTTTTGAGTTTTTGTTTGTTTGCTTTAGTTTGTTCCGTGGAAAAGCAACAACCAGTGTCAACTTGGATTCATTCCAATGGAGTATGGTGGAAATTACTGAAGCATAAAGCTAGGGTAAACAATATTCATGACAGAATAATGTAGTAAAAGAACGTTGGGTCTGCAGATGAAGATCTGCATTCAATTCCCAGCTCTGACCCTTGTAAATAGTGACCTCACCATGGGTAACATTTAACCACTCTAAGCCCCTGTGTTTTCATTACCAAGGAAGCAGGAATATCGACAGTACCTGCTTCACATAGTTGTGACAAAATCACTTTACAAACCTAAAATCATTAGGTAAGTATAAACCTGCTGTTATTTATGGCATTAGGTGAGTATAGGTTTAACAATACACCGTACTCAAGATGTTAGAATTACACCAAATGTATCTCCAGGTCTTAATGGCAGAAAGACTCTGTTTTTCAAATCAAATCAAATCAATTTTTCAGTTGTCCCTTCAGCCTGGAACCTTTTCTAGTGTCCAAGAAGTAAGCATTATTTCCACTCTCTTCCAGACTCCTGGTAGCTTTTAAAGCCCACAATTTGCCTATAAGTCTGGCACCAGTTTTGTTAAAGGAAATATAGCAGAGTGAGAGTGGATAATTTTAAGTGCCAATATAAACAGTGCCACAATTTCAGTGACTGCAAATAAATAAATAAATCTCCTGTGGTTGAACATTAAACGTGTTTGCAAACATTACCCAATTAGCAGTTACAATAAAGTATATCTTGAACACAGTGTTGAAAGATAAAGAAGCAGTGTGGTGCTAAATACGAGATTCTTGTCTATGCTTTTAAAGCACCTACTATGCATCCATTAGCTTAGTGGCCTCCCTTATGGAATCTTTCTCTCTCTCTCTCACTCTCTTTCACACACACACACACACATATCCTATGTTAACATTTTATAGCGAGAAAATGGTAACTTCTATAATTTTCAAATTCTAGAAGATTGGCAGCAGCTGGTACTTATAAAACAGTTAATTTTTAAATAGTGCTTTAAGGCTTGCAAATTATTTCACATGTATTATTTCACCAGATTCTTATAACAACCCTATGGGATAGATGCTCTTATTCCCATTTTCCTTATGAGGAAACTGAGGCCCCTAAAGGCTAACTTATCTGGGCTTAAGTAGTATTTTTTGCCTCCAAGTCCAAAACTCTATCCATCGTACCATCTAGCTGTCATATTGGTACTGGGAAGATATAGCAATGACATTTTTTGCTTTGATATCAGCTATCCTTGTTCTATAAATGTATCCCTTCCCTGGAATGTCTCATACCCTAAGCCCTTTTCTGTACCCTAGACAGCTTTATTTCCTCTTCCCTTACCTCACCAGAACTCATGCATATTGAGCATGTGCCTAAGGAAATATATAGTAAGTGATATAAAGGAGAAGATAGCCTCTCCTCACACACAAAAAAAATAGCTAATGTCTCTTTGTAAAGATATGCTCAACAAATCTGGGGAAAAATGAAAAATCCGAAAGGCTGTATTTGACAAAATATCATGTTGAACATTATCAAGAAACAAAATATGTAGTGTAGACAATTGCCACAAGTAGTCAAGAAGTAGAGATGCTACTGTTGGCTGCAGATAGCCCAGAAGACTATAGAGGAGCTGGGGATTAGACTAGTCTAGGAATATGAGTAATATTTGTCTGGAAGCAATGAGGTGATGCTAGGGCAAGGAGGACAAAGGGCACAAGTACCCAATGACTGTGGCACAGTGGCAAGAGTTCTGACTTTCAAGTCAGAGTCCCTGTGTACATAGCCTGCTCTGCAACTTACTGCCTGTGT
This sequence comes from Potorous gilbertii, assembly GCA_028658325.1. Classification (NCBI taxonomy): domain Eukaryota; kingdom Metazoa; phylum Chordata; class Mammalia; order Diprotodontia; family Potoroidae; genus Potorous; species Potorous gilbertii. Next base: position 262,944,249 of record CM053771.1, on the reverse strand, counting down.
GACGTTGTGCAGATCACTTAATGTCTACGGGCCTCAATTTCCTCATATGCACAATTAGGGGATTTTGTCAATCAGGATTTTTGTAAAATCGGAGGATTAGATGATCTTCTGGTTCTGAAGTAAATGATTCATTTATCATAAACATGTAAGAAGTTTGATATGTTTGTGACATAATAAGGATACTAGCCTAGATGGAATGGAGAGAATATGAATCGAAATAATGTACCTCTGTGACTCATGGAGAAGAAAATAACAAACCACTCCAGTACCTTGGCCAAGAAACGGGGTCACAAGGAGTTGGACTTGACTGAAACGACTGGACAGCAACGAATGAATCCTGCCTTCTGTACCTGTCCCTGCCTTCCCTTACCAGGGATGTTTACCTACCTGTAAGGATCTTCCTTCTGTTGGAAGAATGTGCAGTCAAATAATCAGCCAACAAGTATTTATCGAGTGCTTATTGTGCATCAGGTACCGTGCTAAGCACTGGGATTGCAAAGATAGGCAAACACATAATCCCTTCCCTCAAGAAACTCATATTCTAATAATGGAGATGACATGCAAACAACTATGTACATACATGATATATGCAGAGTAGATTAAAGTTGACATCAGAGGGAAAACATTAACAGCTGGAAGAGTAGGAAAGCTTCCAGCAGAAGCTAGATTTTAAGATGAGACTTGAAGAAATCCAGGGAAATGAAGAGGTAGAGGTGAGCATGGAGAGCATTCCAGACATGGAGGATAGTCAGTGGAAGCACATGAAGTTGGGGGATGGTTTGTTGTGGGTAAGGAAAATGCAAAAGGCCAGTATGGCCATGTACCTCCACATTGAGTGCATGGACAGGAAATTATAAGGTACTTGATAAGGTGGAAAGGGAACAGGTTATGAGGAATTTTAAATGCCAAATAGGAGTTTCTATGTATTACTGGGAGACAATACTGTTATTGTTTTCCTTTGTTTTTGAAGAGGACCATGACATCTGGAGGTTATGCCATGAAATGCAAGTGAATTGGATTTAAGTGAGGGAGGGCTGTGCAAAGTCTTGAGTCTCACTCTTTCTTCTGGAATCATCTGGGTCCAGTGGCAAAATACTGGGGACAACAGAGAGTCAATGGCGCTCCTTGTGGGAATGGTATGGTCAGCCCCAAGCTTATCTTAGCAGCTAAGGGGACGATGGATTGGATTGGAGTAGGAGAGACTTGAGAGAGCAAGACAAGTGGGAAGGCTATGACAGAATTCTGGATGACAGATGATGAGGGCTTGAACTAGGATTGTAACTGTATAGTAGAGAGAAGGTGATGTATATAAGAAATGTTGTGAAGGAAGAAAACAAGAATATTTGAAAATGGATTGCATGGAAGGATGAGTCACAAATTGAGGAAGACACTAAAGTTTCATGCTTGGGTGAGTGGGTGGATGATGGTGCTTTCAGTAGTAACAGTTCAATCATTTTATAAGCAAATTCAATCTACAGTACTCTGACATGACACGTATGCTAGATATTACTTTCCCTTTTCCCTGGTGCCATATTTACTTGAAAATAAGACCAGCCTTACCCATAGACAGAATAGGCGACCACTCACATGATATTATTCAATTGGTGAAATTTGTTGAAATATTTCCATCAGATCTCTCTTCATTTGAATGCCATTATGATTAAAAAAAATCTAACCATAGAAATATCTTCCTTTGGAGTGACCTGAGAGGAGTCTATAAAAATAAAAATTCTTCTACCAGAAGTAATTAATCATGTGGCTTGCCATTATTCAGTCATTTTAGTCATGTCAATTCTGCGTGATCCCATTTTGTGTTTTCTTGATATAGATACTGGACTGATTTGTCATTTCCTTCTCTAGCTGATTTTATAGATGAGGAACCTGAGGCAAACAGGGTTAAGAGACTTGCCCAGGGTCACACAGCCAGTAAGTTTGTGAGGCAGAATTTGAACTCAGATTTTTCTGACTGTAGGCCTGTTATTCTATCCACCACTTTACTCAGGTGACCCAATTTTGTGGCTGCTAGTTATTCATTTTGTAGTAGTGACTCTCTATCATGGAGCCTTTATGAATCTATAGGATCTCTAAGGGAATGGAACATGAGTTAGGGATTCTTGAGGTTAATGAAAGAGGAGGAAAAAGTCTAGGACATAAGCATTTACCTTGTGAGAAGCTGCATTAGGGTCATGGACATATTAGGAGATAGCATGAGCATACTAGATTATATCATTCTGTTTATGAACATTTTCTACTTGGGAGACAAGGAGGGAAATAAATGGAAGACTATGAAGGAGGAAAGCTAAATTTTCCTGTTTCACAATTTTTCCCCAAATTGATCTTGCTTGATAGTACTGAAGTGCAGAGCTGTAACTTGGCATTTTTGTACCCAGGGCAAATTGTTACTGGGGCAATTTGAATAATTGAATAATACACCTTCAGTTGGGAAGGAGAAAATAGCACCTTTGGAAACTGGCATAAGACCATTATGGGGCAGAGTTGAAAATGAATCCAAGATGTCATCTAGTCGCTTCTTATTTTAACTACTAATTCTTAATACCTCATCAATAAGCTTTATATTTCTGCTGACTGACTGCAAGAACTGCCAGCACTGTGTAAATTCAGTGGTCCAGGACAAGCCCCTTATTGTCTCACCTTGTTCTGACTCCAATAAACCAATTTCCTCTTGCTCTGGGTTCACTCCCCTAACCTTCACTGGCACGGCAGAGTGGTGTTGATACCATTCTTGATGATCTAGTAATAAGCCAATGGATATTGATAGCAGGTAATTTATGAGTCCCTACTGGGGTGCTTTTCCTTAATAATCAATCAGTAAACTCAACTGGCATTTTAGAAAGGCATTTACTTAAATAGCTTGCAAGAACAGTAGTTAAAATAATTTTCTCCCAAAACCTGTGATCCACTCTCCCACAATTACAGAATCTGAAGGGGGCAGAGTAGACATGGACTTAAAGTATATAGAAGTATAAACACATGTATAGGGAATACATGGGGCCAATATAAATCATAACTCTGGATTAGCAGTGCCTCAAAATCCTTTGTAACACCAGAGAGTCCTCATGAACTTCGTTGGAGGGTAAGGGATCAGTGTTGGTTACAGACAAATTTTTCTGTGGCTAGACTGTGTTGCCAATGTAGTGGCACAGTGGATAGAGTACTAGACATAGCTTCAGGAAGACCTGAATTCAAATGTGGTCTAAGATACTAACTGTGTGACCCTGAGCATGTCATTTAGCCTCTCTTAGTCTCAGTTTCCTCATCTATAAAATGAGAATATTAATGATAGCAAGTGCCTCCTAGGGTGCTTATGGGAGTCCAATGAGATAATATTTGTAATGTGCTGCACAAACCTTAAAACATTATATAAGTAGTAGCATGGCTGTTGTCACAGGGTATGGACTGCAGGTCAGCTGAGCTTGTGAAATCTCAGCTTGGAAGGGCCATTCAGCTACTGGTGCAGGTCAAGTAGATCTTGGCTCCAGAGCCAGGCTTAGTTGTAGCTGGAAAAGTTGATATGCTTCTTGGAATGACTGCAGAGCTCTTAGTCTACAAGACTGGGCTATATGGATTGTTAAGGTGGAGGTGAGGGGCACTTCTAAGCAGATTACTCAGATCTGGGACTCTTTCCAGGGTCTGGCGTCCCTAGTGATCAGGTCTCTCGATACTTTCTGAGAATTTTTTTTTTCATGAGCAGCTGCACTCTTCCTGACTTTTCATTTTTGGCTCACCTGTGTATTATTGTGCCCTCTTGAGTTGGAGTGTTGTAATAATCTTTTTAGCTAGAGTCCTAATGTGCTATTTCAGCAAATTCAATGACCTGGACTAGCAGAAACCTTTTCTGTCTGATTCCCCTAGGTCTTCAGCTCCTAAGGTTTTTCACCTCTAAGAAGAATGTGGGAAGGATCTAGCCTTTCCTTTTGATAATCTTTCCTGGTTCAGGATAAGTGATGCCCCTCAGTAAAGGACTTCATCTTTTCTTATAAGGACCACCAAAGTTATGCTTCCAAGTTTCCTGTTGGGTCTCAAGAAGATGAGTGGCTGGGAACTAAGTTATGAAGGTCATCTGTACTCTAGGGGCAAACGCATTGTTTCTGATTCTTTCATATACAGTTGGGCTATTCAAGCTTGAGGCTCTTTCTAAGGTATAGCATACTTCCTTTCCTTTCTACTAGAAAAATCTTCCCTTTTTTTCCCCCAGAATTTCTATGTTTTCCTTTTCATAGCATCAGTATTGTTGAAGTCTAAGGGGGAGACATTATTATACTAATATTGTTACCCAAAAGTCCTGGAAAAAGAATATTGGATTTGGATTTAGGACATCTGAACCCAAATTTCACTTTGCAACTTGCTAGCCCTATGTCATTGGCAAGCTATTTACTTGCTCTAAGGCTGAGTTTCCACATCATTATTCCAACTCCAGAGAGTTCTTGTGAGGATTCAAATTATATTATGTATGTATGAGAACCACCCAAATATGTTATTCTTTCTTTTAAAATTATTTATAATTCTGAAATTCTTGAGTTTTCCTTATGTCCTACTGTCTTTCCATTCAGTAAAATAATTTCTTGTTTGGACTCCTGATACACAATTAGTGTGGGGAATCCCAATAAGGAAATTCCCTCTACAATACATAGAGTTAATTTTTCTGTAATTTCTTGTCTTAGAGAGTTACCTGAGCTACTGACTTGCCAAGAGTCATACAGTCAGTAGAGACAAGGCAAAATTTGAAGCCAGGTCTTAATCTTGAGACCAGCTCTCTCACCTGTCTCTTGTGCTGTCTCTTATAAAACGCAAAAAAAAAAATAGTATTGTGAATTAGCAATAGCAATCAATTCGGGGGCCCTACTGTTGTTGTGTTTGTCCTTTTTTGAAGAGGACCATGACATCCAGATGATGACATGACTTGCATTGGACTTTGATTTGAGTGAGGGAGGGTTGTGCAAGTTCACCAGTCTCACTTTTTCCTCCAAAGCCATCCAAGACCAGTGGCCCAGTGGCCAGATATTCATCAGGATGACTGGAGATGGCCCAGGATGCAATGGGAGACCGTGACCCTTTCAGGTTAAGGTCTTTGCGGGTTCTCACTTTGAGTGAGGTAACTCCCATTCAGTGAATAGGCCTCTTTAAGAAGCAAGTCAAGGGACTGGGGGTAGGAGGGGCTATTAGGTAGGACTTTAAGATCTCAATCCACTGATTAGATTCCCTGACTATATTTAGATAAACAGAGCAAATAAATTGGCAGTTAAGAGGCCAGAGTTTTAGTTTCACTTTTCAGCTAACTGAAAGGTGACCTTGGATAAGTCATCACCCTCCTCTGAGCTGGATTTCTTCATCTATAAAATGAGGGAGAAGGTGGGCTAAATGATCTTTAAGGCACCTTCCAGATCTAATGTTTTATTGCATTTTATGACTTCATTTTTCCAAATCCCCTTAGAAATCTTTCTCTATCCACTGGACTCCCAGGGAGAAATTGGTTTCCATGGAAACCCAAAAAGAAAGGAAACAAGAAAGAAGGTTAAGCTATATTCCTTACTTAAGTCTACTGCCTGATTTTCATTAGACCCACCCCGATTTCTTCTGAGTCCTGGGGACATGGACTAGTAGTTATTTCCATAGCTGCTATACTAAATACAGCCAGCTCAGATCTTATTTCCTAATGAACTTTCTGGGTCGAGTAGATATTGACAAGGTAAGCTATTTCTCCCCAGTTGGGTTCCTTCGAGCACACTGCCCCAGTGCTTCCATTTAACAATGTCAGTAATTTCAATATGCTTAACAACAGCATAATAGCCAGACCGTGAGGGAATGAATTATTGAGCAGCCTCCGCCACCACTCAATATTTTAATTCTGCTTTCAGGAGGACTGTTTAAGGCACTCATCGGGGTGCCTGTTGCTTTTGAAGTATGTTTCTCTTTGGAATCTTGTTTTCTAATCTGTTGATTGATGTGCTACATTACTTTACATTATACTGCATTAGCCAAGGCTTGTTCTGACATTCCCTGAGAGCTGAACAGGAATCCAGCATGCAAATTTAATCAATGGATGACCATTTCCTCTCACCCCTTCATTGTTAATAATATTAACAAGGCCTCTAATACCTTCTGCTATGGTAACAGTGCTACTTATCCAAGTAGGCTCAGTTCCATTCTCTACCCTCAGAGTGCTGGATTGGAAGTCAGGACTCCCAGAGTCTCTCCTGTCCTCTACCTCTATTCTCCTTTCTACAGGAGGGATGAGTGGCATTCTCTCTAAAACTAGGACTTTGGAATAGATGAATTCTCTAGCTTCTTTCAGTTCCAACATTCTATAAATCTTCTGAACTCCTATAACACTTGCCATCTATGCTGTTTACTCATTTAGTCAAAAGTGAGTTATTAGAAGTCAATATTTATAAAGCACTTTAAGGTTTGAAAATTCTTTACAAATATTATCTAATTTTAGCTTCACTATAGTCCTGAGAGGTAAGTACTATTATATTATATACTTGAGTGCTTTGTCATTTCCTTCTCCTGCTCATTTTATAGATGTGGAAACTAAGGCAAATAGGGTTAAGTGATTTGCTCAGGGTCACACAGCCAGTGACTGGATTTGAATTCAAATCTTCCTGACTCTACGTTTGGTGCCACTGTGCCACTTAACTGATCATATTATTTTCATTTAACAGATAAGAAAACAGAGGCCAATGGTTTAGTTTTCCAAGGTCATATGGTTAGAAGTATCTGTTGTTGGAATTGAACTCAGTTCTTCCTGACCTAGGTTGGGCAGTATTAGAGTGCTGGGTCTGCAGTCAGGAAGACTCATTTTATTGAGTTCAAATCTTGCTCAGATATTTACCAGCTGTGTGACACTGGGCAAGTCACTTAACCCTATTTGTCTCAGTTGCCTCATCTCTAAAATGCACTGGAAAAGGAAATGGCAAACTATTCTAGCATCTCTGCCAAGAAAACCCTAAATGGGGTCATGAATTGGACATTACTAAAAATGACTGGCAGCTCCCTGACCTACTGTCTAATATTCTATCAAGGTAGCTATGCCTTATTTTCTCCAAATGACCTCGTTGAGGGCAGGGACTAGTTCTTATTATTTTTTGTACCTGTCATTGTACTTAGCAAAGGGTCAGATACATCATAGGTCTTCAGTAATTGCTTGTTGAGAAACTGATTCATCAGTTCTACTCCTTAAATATTTGCCTTTATTGGGGATACCATCTTGGTTAATCATTTCAACACATTATGCAAATATTTTCATCTAAAGCCTAAAAATCCAATAAGACTTGTGGGACACCCAGTTTATTTGTGTATGCATGTGTGCATATCTATGTATATAATTACCATAAAGGGAAGCAAAGAATCAGTGGACAAAATGATTGGAAGATGATAGCAACACTCGTTATTTGTTCAGTCATTTCAGTCACATTCTGCTCTTCATGACCCCATTTGGAATTTTCTTGGTAAAGATACTGGAGTGGTTTATCATTTCCTTCTCCAGTTCATTTTAGGGATGAAGAAACTAAGCCAAACAGGGTTAAGTGACTCACCCAGGGTCATTCAGCTAGTAAGTATCTGAAGGGGGATTTGAACTCAAGTTTTCCTGACTCCAGGCCCAGGACTCTATCCACTGAGGCACCTAGTTTCTATAATATAATGACAGTTATCATAAAAATAGCTAGTAATTATAGTACTTTAAGATTTGCAAATCATGCTTTATACATATACATACAAGTATGACATATATACGTGTGTGCATATGTATATGCATATATTAAACTATATAAATATATGTGTATAATATATGTATGTTTGTGTGTGTTAAACACACAGATATTAAATCTTTTATTAAATATTAAATATTAGATCTCACAACCACCCTTGTGAGGTAGATGCTGTTATCCTCATTTTGCATATGAAGAAACTAAAATTGAGAAAGGGTTAAGTAGACTCAGGTCTTCTTTACCCTAAGTCCACCATGGTGCCATCTAGTTGCCAAAGATGCTGTTTCAATGCCATAAGAATGAAATCTTTTCTATGTTCTGCAAAATGGAGAGAGGAGCCTCTGTTAAGGTACAATAGTCATAAATAAGAGGACTGCTGCTTCCCTTCCCTGCAACGTGCTCCCTTTATTCATTTCTGTCTGAGTGGACCTCCTTTCCCCAAACCCATGGTCTGATGAGTTACTGATAAGTGGACATAGTTGCCAGGAACTGAGAAGGGTAAAACAGTTCAGTGCACAGTTATATCTTTCTGTACAGATGTACAAGAATCTTTATTTGATTTAAAAAAAAAACACAAAGTCAGGCACAGTGCTTTAAATCCACTTTAACTCTCTTTTTTTTGTTTGCAGAATCAAGTCCCACTTCTGGTCAACTTGTCTAAAATCTAGCCCTATCCTACTTATCATCCATATTTTCCCCTGATTTCAAAGGGATCTTTCTGCTTCACTCAGATCTTCTCTTCACTGTCTCCAACTCATGCTGTTTCCATTTTTTTACAAAGACTTTCCTCTAAATCCCACTCATCCTACAAAACCAGTTTAAATCCTACCTTTCCAATGAAGCCATTCCCAACTACTGTGCTTCTTTGTGATCTTTTGCTATGGTTTATGACAATTTCTCTGAACTGTTTCATGCTTGTTAGCCTTATCTCCTCAATAATTAACACCTAGAGCAGAGTCCTAGCCTTATGGTCCTTCTTCCATAGTACACAGCATAGGGTTGGTACATACTGGACACCTATATAATTAAACACATAGTAACATAGAATTTTCAATCTGGAAGCAGTTACTAAAATGAAACATTAAAGAAAAACAGATGCCTCATGACACATTAGTGTTTTGTACAAGTAGAATGAACACTGAACCAGAAATAAGAGGATCTTGATGCCTCTACCTCAGAAGATTACTTTTTATATTACCTTGGACAAGTCACAGAACTTTCCTGGAAGTCATCCTTTAAAATGAGGCAACTGACCTCTCTCTTTCCTTCCCATCCAGGTTTATTATCCCAAACATAAGTAAATAAGAATGGTTTTACCTATGGGGGTGGGGAGAGAGTTTGGGTTTGGAGTGTGGGATGGGGGCATGGGTAAAGTCACACCAGGAGAGTAGGTAGCCCATCCTATAGAGAGCATGGTTGGTCGCAGAAGAAGGTCATTATGGTGAGGGGTCCCGGAGGAGATGACTCAAGGTTGGCTAAAGAAATGAAATTTTAACACATCTGAACAGAAGTCTGAACATTGATGCAAATAGAAAGTATCCTGCTTTATTTAGTTACTCTCTGCCTCTGACTTGTGAATCAATAAACAAAATATACAAATGGTGAGTTTGTAAGGTCCGTTGATAGCAGTAGGTGGAAAGGATATTAGAGATCATTCAGTCCAACCCTGTCTTTTTAGATATGGATGCTGAACCAGAGATGATTAGGTACTCTATAAATCCTTGTTATTGATTGATTGATTAATTAAGGTAGTCTCACTTCTATATGAACCATATGGAGTAATTATTGGAGTCAGCATCTGAAGAGAGATACTGACCACACGGCTTTCTTTTCTCTCTCAGAGTGTTTGGTGAGATCAGCTGGTATTATTGGAAACCACAGGCAGAGATAATTCTGTTTGGAACCTGGTTTTCAGCAAGATTAGAATCAGGAAGCAATAAAAGATAGCTAGCCTACTTTGGAGCCTGAGTGAGAGGAGAGGAGAGAAGAGGAGAGAAAAATCAGAACTGGGTAAAGAGAAACTAAGGAAAGTTATAAATAGTGATATGTATACCTTGCACCTCAGTGAGGCCCCAGGTGTGCTTGGCCCTTGCTCAGCATGCTTCTGTGTAGCCATTGATCCAGCCAACCAAAGCAATATGAAAGAGATATGGCTGGGAACAAGTCAGGTGCTTCCAGTGCTCATTGCTAGCCTGGCTCTGGCACTAACTTCTCTGAGAAACATTAGTTGTAGTTCTTAAGCATAGGTGGGTAGGCTTCAGGTTCTTCACCACCAAACATTCACTTTTCTCACCTGCTAGTTGAGCTACAAGGAGGATGGATAAAAATGAGGGAATAAAAAAATAATAAACAACTAAAATAAAATAATAAATAAATAGAATGAATATTTGGCTACTGCAGACATGCTGTTTTTGTGTGTGCTAAATAAGATGATGTTATTTAGCTATCATGAGTGGGTCATGTTCTTCTGCCCTTTGAATTGTGTCCACATTTGTAGGGGGTCAGGGTTAGCCCTATTAAAAGGATATATGAACAATTTGAAAAGTTCCTGGTGGGAGCCTATAAAAATATATTAAAGATACTATTGTAGCTTCACTACTTTTGTCTTGTAGAAGTTTTGATCTTCAGGAATACAGTATTTAAAATGAAAATTTCCCTGAAAAAGATTACATTTAAAACCCTTATTTTCTTTTAAAAATGATGTCATCCATACTTTTTGTTTTAAATATTGTCTGAATGTCCCTCCTCTATCCTTCCCCATTTCTTTCTACTCCCAGAATCTTTGCTTGGAACAAAGGATTTAAAAAGAAAAGAAAGTAAAAGAGGAAAATTAGCAAAATTGATAAATATTCTGAAAAAAAAACTATAATATTATAAACAATGGTCTATACCCATAGATCAGCACCTACTTGACTCAATGTATAGAGTGGTTGACCTGGAGTCAGGAAACCTCATCTTCCTGATTCAAAGCTGGCTGTGTGATTCTGGGGAAGTTACTTAACCTTATTTTCTTCACTTTCTTCATCAGTAAAAACAAGTTAGAAAAGGAAATAGATACTCTGGTATCTTTAACAAGAAAACCCTCAGTGGGGTCACAAAGAACTGGACATGAGTGAACCAGGGGTGGGAAACTTGGCTTTGAGACCACATATGATTTTCTGGGTCCTAAAGTATGGCCCCTGAATCCAAACTTCGCATGACAAATTCCCTTAATAAAAGGATTTGTTCTGTAAAACTTGGGCTCAGTCAAAGAGCTGCATTCTAGGACCTAGAAGGCCACAGGTTCTCCATTCTTGGAATCAATGACACCCCTATACCTTCACCCTTGCAAAAGAGTAAGAAGAGGTATCTTCCCATATCTCTTCTTTGAGGCCATATTGTTTGTTATAATTTTACAATATTCATCTTCAATTATTTTGTAGCTGTTATTTTTTCAATTTGCATTGTTGTAATTATTGTATATATTATTTTCTTGACTTTTCTTACTCCACTTTTTGTAAGTTTGCATAGTCTTTCCATACTGCTCTGTAGCCATAATATTGAATTCATTATTTCTTATTGCACAATAATGTTCCATTACATTTGCAACAGTTTATTTACTCATCTCCCAATCTATGGGCATCCATTTCTTCCCCTAGTTCTTTGCTACAACAACAATAAAAACATTTTTTTAATAAATATTTTGGTATATATAGAGCCTTTCTTTTTATCAATGACCTGTTTGTGATCATTGATTAAAAAAACAAACCAATTATGCCTATCAGAGTAATGTCTGGGTCAAAGATGGTTCTTATTTTCTAATCCTTTAATCAATAATTTGACACAGATTGACAAGAATAGGTCGTAAGATAGGCTGCTGGGAGTGAAGAGAGATGAATGATTACAGGGATACCAGGAGACAAGAAAACGAATATGAATAGGGAGCTGAGAAACACCAAGGGAAAACTTAGCTTATAGTACCAGATATCCCTAGGTAGTAACTATGGGTTTAAATTGATCCAACCACAGTTTCTTTCTCAGTCATCCCCATGGTCAAATATGATCATCTGAGAGATAGTTGTAGACTTTCACAACGTATAATGTATAATGGAAAGAGCACTAGGCTTGGGATCAGGAGGCCTTGGTCATTCAATCCTTAAGGATTTTTTAAAGAACTTTCTCTGTTTCAAGCATTGAGCTAAACACTTGGGATAGAAAGAAAGGCAAAGGCAGCTACGCCTCTCAAGGAGCTCAGATTCTAATGGGGAAGATAACAGGTCAATAATGATGTACATACAAGAAAAACACATTTTAAATGGAAGAGCCTAACCACCTGTAGTGCTCCACAAATTATGCTAAATGCCATGATGACCAACTCAGAGAAAAGATAAGCCCTTGGAATCTCTTTTATGTCTACTTTAATCCCTTGGTAAACTCAGCTCTTTGATAAATTATGAACTTGATGGTTTTCTGAATTATGAACCATTCTTCCCCTGATTTGATTGATCCATGGCAGGTTTGCACAGTGGATCCTCACCCTTGGGTTTGATCATATAAATGGAGAGCCAAAATAACAGAGAAGATCTGTTGATCTGACCCAAACTGAGATGAAGCAGAGTGACACATAGAGACTTAGAGGGGAAACCTGTGCATCTATAAAGTATATTTTTAGGGAAACAAGTAGCTGCAAAGATGGCAACAAACATAGGCAATAATAATGGAAAGTAGATCTTAGATCATACTGGGAATCACATCTCCCTTTGCTTAAACTGCAAGTTGAACAGGCACATGCCTCAGTATAACTGTCCTAATCTCTAGTAGAGGCAGTCTTATATGTGAGTAAAATTAACCATATGACAAAATAATAGAATAAGTGAGAAGAAAATTCATGGAGAAAGTTTTAGAGGAAATATGAGGAGGGACTGTGTGTGTGTGTGTGTGTGTATGTATTTATAAGGTTGGGGAGAAACATCAGGGAAGTATTACCATGTACATTCCTCTTGTAATATTTATTTCATATTTACAATACTCTTTATATTGTAGTTACTTTCCAAACCTGTCACACCCCCTACATGACTGTTAACTTCTCAATATCATTATATCATTTCCAAGTTATAGGTGTAACTAGCATTCACTGTCATGTCTTCCCTTCCCAATGGAGCTGTCCCAGTCACAGACTAGTTGAGGGCTCTGTGTCCCCAGTACTCAGCATAATGCCTTGCATATAGTAGATGCTCAGCAAAGGTTTGCCAAATGACTCAATGAATGGGCTTGACTTAAGGAGAAAAATGTTTGGGGAAGATTATTCTAGCAGTGTTATATGAAGTGAATTAAACCCCATAAGTTTGTGCTAAGTGCTCCAAAAGGAAATATATGTATTATTCCTAGGAGAAGTGGCAACTTTCATTTTTAAAACCCAAGTTTTGGGTTTCAGGGGGAATTTGTGCATCTGTCCACAGACACTACTCTACCCTGAAAGGCAAGAAATCTACTAACTGGTGCTATGTTTATTCTGAATCTAGGTTAAAAAGGAGTGGGAGTGGGGACCATTCTGATAACAAGAGAAATCTCAGTTTTTATTAGTTGGGGAGAAAAATGAAACTTTTCTAAGGTGAAAATTAGTGTTTTCACACTACTAAGTCTGGGTTAGAAGTTGAAGAGGTGTATCACTCAGGGGCCTTTATAGGTATATTCTACTCGAAGGCAGGAGGGGGACCTGTTGGTCCATGATCTACGAAGTAAGGGAGTCAGTGGAACAAGGATAGAAATGGAGTCAATGATCTCTTTGTTTTCCTAGAAATTCTTAAGGGTTTTCTCAATAAGCCTGTAGACGAAGAGCATGCAACAGGGAAGAAAGGATTCAGGAAGTGATAAAGGTCCATCCAATGCTTAGGATAACTCAGAACTTGGGACAATTGAGCTGGCCCCTCACTTAACCTGGCAGAACTTTGAAGTCAGATAGTTTTCTTATATTTCAGGAAAATACATTTCAAATGGACTTTCTTTATGTAATAATTACATTTACATGGTAATTTCAACACCTTTCTCATTTGAACCTTACAGTCTCATGAGTTAGATCCCATAGGTCTTCTTATTCTCATTTTCTTGTTCCTCTGTTTGAAGAAGAGCAAGGAAATCCGATATAATGGGCGATATCCTGACTTGTGGGTGAATTGGATTTAAGTGAGTCAGAGCTGTGCAAAATCATCAGCCTCACTTTATTCCAGGGTTATCAAAGTCTAGTAGCAGAACAAAAATCATGGTGACTGGTGATGGCCTGGGATGAAGATTTGATGCAATTTTTGTAGACATTTTCCGTGTCTCACCAAGCTCTAAGCATGCCACAGCACCTGCATCAGCCATACAAATTATTCTCATGCATTGAACCCATTCCTCTGGGGAAAGTCTTCACATGCTTAGGGTAGATACATCCCTAACTAGCCAACAGGTCTGAGGTCTTTCAGTTTCCCTCAACTTGGTGTAACATTTCTGCCTAGACTATTTTACTGGGTGTGGCCACTGCACGAGAACCTGTACAGGTCTTGGAGTCACAAGTGAGAGCTGGGTGACAAGTGGACACCAAAGGTGAATGAGTAGCCCTGAAAAGGGCTCAATAAACCCATCACATCAGAGGTGCTAGTCCTCCTTTGGCACCCCATGCAAATCAATTTTGCAGATGAGAAAACTGAAGTTGAGAGAGGATAGATGACTTACTCAGGGTCAAACATCTAGCAGGTTTCCAAGGTAAGAGCTGAATCTAGACCTTTTTATTTCAGATTTATCCTTCTGTCTATTATGCCACACTGATCCTCTTCATCTAAAAGGTTGCTATCTGGAGACACATAGTTGTTTGGTTTTCTTCAAAAAGGAGACATTTTAAAAACTGGATATGTTCAAAGAAATCAATCAATTAGGTCCTTCTGGAAAATCTCAGCATATCTGGCACATAGAAGCTCTTTCAAACTTCTTATCACTGACAAGAAGGAGAGTCATCAAGGTGTGATCAGTAGTTTGAGACAGGATTTGGGAAAAGAGTGAAGAAGAGAAGGAGTCTATGGTAAGATGAGAAAAGGCAAAGTAGAAGAGGGTGAGAAAAGGGTGGTATAGAATAGATGAAAAGGGAAGAAGTGGAACAGAGGACAGGGCCATCACATTTCTGTTTTCAAACAGAAAATAAAAGACATTGATTGTTTTGTCCAAAGAAAATTTTGCTACTACTGCTTGAGTTACGGAGGCAGGTGGGAAGGTGATGGGTGGGAGAACGATTTTGAATGTTTCCTTTTGCTTTGTTGCCTGTGGAAAGAAAGGAAAAAAAAAATCACCACCTGCAATTCTAACCTTGATTAGAAAACATTCTGTTATCTTAGCTTTGGGGATGTATTTAACAGATTGTCAGTTTGGCCTTATAGAAACTCAGCAGCCAAAAAGCTTAGACATTTTAATTTCCTGAGCAGGTGCTAGAACCAGGGTTGGTTTCAGAATACCTGCAAAAGAATAGGGAAGGACATAGAGCCAAGGACCAAAGATATAGAAATGGAAGGATGGAGGAAGATAGACTGAGGAAAGGGGGCAAGAAGGTAGAGAGAATGGAAAGTCCAGTCTTAAAGTATATACATATTTTAGAACATGGGAGGAGGGTACAAGGACAGCAGAGAGAGCAAAAATAGCAGCTAGAGATGTCAGAAAGGAACAAGCAGGACAATTGCATAGAGGTCAATAGATGAAAGATTGGTTGGTTGATTAACCAAGCATATGTTGTACGCTTAATTAAATGTCAGACACTCTGCTAAGTTCAGAAGCTACAATGACAAAAGCAAAACAGTAATTGACCTCAAGGAACTGCATTGTTTCTGTCCTCTGTTCTCAAAGAAGACCAAAATGACATCATGATGTCAGGGTTAATGTACAGTGTGTCTGATTATAGATGATTAGACCAATATGTGTTTGGAAGGCTCTAACACAGGTTGAGTACAAATAGTCTTTATGAATGTTTGGGAGGGAGATTTTTCATGTCTCATGTTTCTTTTGAGCTACTATAATTCTGCTTTGCTTATAGAGCACAGAACCCTTTTGTATGTGGACAGTTTATGTTGGGTGGTCCTGTGCCAGTGTCTTCCATGTCTCCTAATTAATGCCAAAGTTCTTCAGAGAGACCTTGAGAATGTCCTTGTATCTTGTATCTATATTCTTCTGCCTTCCATCTGTGATTGCCTTGTGTGAGTTCTCCATAAAACAACCTTTTAGGTAAACATATCTTTGACACTTAAACAATGTGGACAGCCCATTGGAGTTATACTTTCTGAAGTAGTTTGAATCTTTGCAGTTCAACTCAAGAAAGGACCTCAGAGTCCAGTACCTTATCTTGTCAGATGATCTTCAGAATCTTCCTAAGACATTTCAAATGGAAGTGGTCCAAATTTCTGGCATGATGCTGGTAGACTGTACAGGTTTCACAGGCACACAACAATGAGGTATGCAAAATAATTCTGTAGACCTTCCATTTGGTGGGCAATCACACATTTTCCTTTAGAATTTCCCAAATACTGAGTTAGCTCTGGCAACATGTGCATCAATCTCATCATCTATCTGTGCATCCCTGGAAAGTATACTGCCAACGTAAGTGAACTTATCCACAGTATTCAAAATATCTCTATTTGCTCTAATCGGTGGCTCTACATATAGATAGTGTGGTGCTGGCTGCTGAAGAACTACCCTTTTATTGGTGTACCAAAAGTCTTTTGCCCGTGAATGGTCTTCAGGGTATTTCTGAAGCACTTTGGATTGTTAGTATTAGTACAAAACTGAATCTCATCTACCTTCTTAGTGAGCCAGGAATCTTACATCTCTCTTATTTCACTCAGGGCTGCTATTTGGATATGATTCCTGCTGAGTTCTTTTGAAATGAGAGCTGTTTGTTTATAAGATCTACTGGGTTTCTTATTGTCCATAGTGTGTACACATTCCATGTACCTATAGTGAGTGAGATCATCCTTACAAAAGTTTTTGTATTTTTTTATATTTCTACTGCAGGATAAAATCCCTGTTTGCCACAGTAAAAGAATAAAAAACAAATCGAGGGCCACTAAGGTAGACCAACTTCAAAAAGAAAAAGCCCTGAAGAAAGGCAGATAGATTTAATGATTGTAACTTGATTGCTTACCTTGGAAAGAACATTGTTAGTCAGATGGTAAGGGGGGAAAGTCAGATTTTAAGGTATTATGGAATAAATGGGCAATAAGAAAGAGGTAAACATAGAAAACTTTCTGAAGTTTGCTGATGACCAACTGATGGAGCAGTATTTTGCAATAGATAACAGGGATGGAGAATATAGATAAAGAGGTTAATTATTCCAAAAGGGAGAACCTGCTCTTTCTCTAGGACAAGAGATGATGAACAAACAACAAATTAATTCAGCATGGAAAGAATAGTGGAAAGAGATGTCATGTAAGGTCTTCAGTAAAACAGGAAGTGAGATTGTATGCAGAAGGGAGGGAAGAGCTAATCATAAAACTTGAAACCCAAGACCTGTCCATAAAATGTTATTGTCTAATTGAAAACTAAAAGAGTACATGAATCAGATAATTACTGAACTTTATTAGTGCAATCTTGGCTAAAGGAGAAGAAAATACTAGAATTTTGGAGGTGGGAGAAACCTCTGTTTTTTAAAATTTTATTTATTTATTTTACTTATTTATCTCATTTATTTACTCATTTATTTATTTATTATTCATTTATTATTTATTTGTTTGTTTATTTATTCTTTTTTTTTGTTCTTATGTCTGACCAGATCTGAGATTTCTTTGACACAATAACCCCTGAAGGGAAAACTTCCTTTACCTATGAAGACATCACTGTTATGCCATTTTTATTTTAGAGAGCTGCCTCAGGCTTTTACAATTTTCTTACTTAGGGTCACACAGGCAATATGTGTCAAAGATATAGCCTGAGCCCAATGTGGTTCTTTATCAATAATCCTGCCTCTTATCTGTAAGAAATCTTAGAAATTATTTAGGTTAACCTCTTTATTTGATAAATAAGAAAACTTCAACCAAAAGGGACTAATTAACTTCAAGTGGCAATATGGTTCAATGGAAAGGATATTGGATTTGGAAGCAGAGGAAATGAGTATGAACCCCAGCAGCTATTACCTGTGTGACCTTGGACAAATCAATTAACTCTTTTTAGTTTCAATTTCCTTATATGTAAAATAATAGATGTACTCTGAAGTCCACTTTAACTCTATCTATCATCCTATGATGAAGTTTAAAGAGCTAACTAGTGCCAAATCTAAAAATGAAACCCTGGTTTCCTGACTCCCAGGCCAGTGTTCTTTTCTATTCCAAATACTATAAAAGGAGTTCAGGCAAGGGAGAGACCTAAGTTTGGGTAGTCAGGGAAGGTATCAAGGATGATGCAAGACTCTGAAGATCAAGTAGACTTTAGATAACAAGAAGGTAGCAAGGCAACCCTTCCAGGCAAGGGATAGCATGAACAGTGGAGTTAATAGGCAAGAAATGAGCCTGGTATGTGCCATTCAAATGAGGAGACAGACCTGGCTGGAGGGGAGAGTGCCCATAATTTCATTCACTTCTGCTGGTACCATCCAAAAATCAGAACGACAAAACAAGCAATGATGGGCAATGATAAGGCTCGTTTAAACATTTAACATGTTGTCCTGTGCAAAATTCAGAAGCCATAGCAGGGGACATTAGATTAATATAAAATGAATACATAATTGAACACATCAAATAAAATAAATACCTCCATTTTGGTTCCAACTGATTCCAGCTGTGCAGCAAAGAGCCACAAACTATCACATAAAATGAATAAATCAAAGAAGTTCTCTTTGTACCTTCTTTCAAGGACAAATATCACTGAAAAGCTATCATGCTGTCTGTGAAGATGGGCCTGACTCACTGCCCCTGCAATCTTCTAGTCCTTACATTTGTGGCTACCTAATCCCCACCCACAGGCTTAGTTCAGCTCCAGGCTCCAGAACCAAGTCAATCTCAGGACAGGAGAGAGAAAGAGTCCTTTGGACATATTCTTTAGGTGTCTGAGTAGTGATCAAGCAAGACTGAGTGCTCTTCTTACTCTGACCTTTAGCACTGGCCTCTTGCCTTTTCTTTATGAGCAGGCTCCTGCCTTGTTCTGTAATAGCAATAATTGGCATTCCTGGAGTCTTTATTTGCATCCTTGCTTGTTACCAATGCTATATCTACTTCCCTATGTTGACTGATTCAGACTGGTTAGATCAGGATCCTTCCAACTGGAAAATGGGAGGAGGAGAAGGGAACATTTGACTAATGAAAATATCAGGGTAGTACATGACACCAGTGGAATTCTCCAACTCCCATCTTTTTCTAATCAGACTTACTTATGATTACTGTATTAAAAGTACCTGAGGTCTGCTTTCCCTACAGGGGTGGACTTGTAAAAGGTTTAACTTCCTTTGCCCACCTTCGTATTAAGTCTAAGACTCTACTCCTCCCTCCTCATTCTCCTCCTGCTGGGGTCAGGTGGGGAGCAACTTCTCCAAATTCCTTTGTATCCTTCTAGGACCCATTACTTCAATCACATGTTGTCAGTATGGCTTCATTTCTACAAACTTGACTAAAACTTGGAATTCAAGAGAAGTAGTGAGGTAGAAGCATGAGTATCCTTGTATCCTTTTTGTAAGAGTGAATACTACTGGATGAACTCATCAAATGGTCACTTGCCTGGCGTATCTTAGGAATGTTGTTCACCACTGAATTCTTTTCTCTCTCTCCTCACTTGTCCCTAGTACAAATGCTCAGTCAGCCTGGGTTTCTTCTGTTGAGAACTATACCCACCATGGTAGATCCATCTAGTCTCTGTGTGCCAGCTATCATAAATAAATCTGTCCCATCTCCTCCTGACTCTATCCATAAATTCTGACAACTTGTATCCTTGGAAGAAACTAGTCTCTATAGAGATTGAATATATAGGCTTAACCACTTGATTTAAGTGGAATCAAGAGATGAAAATAATTTAAGGGAGAATTTCAGAAGAATCCCCCCCTCCCCTTTACAATCATTAAAGATATTTACAGAAAATGTGATTCTTAGGAATTGTTAGCTTGAGAACATAATGGGGACCAGGGCCAGTATCATCACTGGAGTTTACTGAGGTGATAGAAACTAAAGATAAAAGTCCACTACTGCCTTCCAGTGTGACTCCTGGAAATAGAAAACTCCACTTCTGATTTCTTGTCTCAATCAAACTCTGTCTCTCATCATTTTTCCCTATAAAAATAAAAGGATAGTTTATAAAAGTTCATTTTAACTTGCAGTTTGAAGAGTTCATCAGATAGAAGGAAAAACTATTAAGCAGTATTGTCTCCAAAGTTTGATCTGACCTTCCGGAGATAACATCTCTGTCCTTCAAGATAAGGGCATAATTACTCTCTGTCTGTCACTATCTGTCAGTTTGAGATACCATATATACCCGGTTATCGTATCTGGAAGAAAAAAAACCATCTCCTCAGAGGAAAAGCCAATTTGCTGCTTTGAGAACATGCATGGCTTTCTGGCATAGTTTCATTCAGGACCAAAGTTTTCCCTGTTAATTCTGCCCCACTCTTTCTTAACTTCTGTGCAAAATTACAGGTGTAATAATTGTTCTAATATCCAAAAAGGAGTATTTTAGGATTTGAATTATTGATGCACGGTGCACATTATAATCAGCCAAGGAGATTTCATCTGGGAGAACTGACTTCCCTTTTCCAAACATGAGAAGGTGGCTTCCCTTGTCTGTGGTGAAAACTGACCCTGTGAGCATCTATGAATGAAAAGTTTATCTTTGTTGTGGGATTAACCCCCTTAAGAAGATCAAAATGCCTTTCTTATGTTAATCCATGTTTTAGCAATTGACCTCCATCTTTCCCCACAAGAAAGTTCAGAGATCCTGATCTCCAGGCAATTTCCAGGGAACAGAAAATATTTCAGTGAGGAAACCTTTCTATAAAATTAGGCATATTCACTAGGCAAGGACCTAGTGGTCCTTGAATCATTGGAATTTTGGCTAATTT
This sequence comes from Potorous gilbertii, assembly GCA_028658325.1. NCBI lineage: Eukaryota > Metazoa > Chordata > Mammalia > Diprotodontia > Potoroidae > Potorous > Potorous gilbertii. The sequence goes on along the minus strand of CM053771.1, from coordinate 262,923,489 downwards.
AACAGTGACAGAAAGGAGAAAAGTAGTATTTGTTGTATCAGTTATGAAATTCCAAGGCTAAACTTCTAAGTGGAGCAACCACCTTTTAAGTGTGATTTGACAGGTTCTGGGCAGTTTGCCCTTCCAAAAATCCCTACCACCCCCAATCATTTCTATGAAATTCGACCATTAGTCACTCCTTTGAATCTAGAAAGGTTTGGGGTATCCAAATGTCACCTGTTCAACCACAAATACCTTTTGTGAGCACCTTAAACCATTAACAGTTGATCTCTTTTGAGAGTTAAGCTAATTACTAGGAAGAGGTACTAGATAAATCTTGGAAATGGTGCCTGTTGGAATGAGGAAGAAGAGGTTAAAAGAAAAATGAAATTTTGCAAAAGGCCAAGATTATGGCTTATTCAGTAAACTACAGTATTGTTCCAGGATAAAATAAAAATTCATCTGTTTGACTTTGAAGCCCTTTATAAGATAGTCTCAGCCTCTCATTCCAGACTCATTATACATTACACCTTTTCCCTTGCTCTGAAACTCTCTGTTCTTTACCTATAGAATTTCATGTCCATCTTTACCCCTTCCTCTTGCCTGATCCCCTGTATCTACACTGAATTACCTATTAATAGATACTCTTACCTCCTTCAAAATGCTGACTAAGGGACATTTTCTTCATGACAACTTTCCCAATGCTTCCAATTAGCTATTAGGTATATTTAATGCCTTCCCTCGTCAATTATTAACCTGTATATAACATTTCCATTGATGAGACATGAACTCAGTAAGGACAGAAATTGTTTCATTTTTTGTCATTGTATCTCTAGTGCTTAGCAAAGTTCCTAGCATAAGATAATCACTTAAATTGTGAGCCAGTGAAAGCCAGTTTGATTGGTTCAGCCCTAGCCCCCAGGAGTTGTGTTTAACTGACTCAGAGACTAGGCTTCTCCCATCCCACCTGCTTCCACTCTGTGGCACAGAGTTACATTTACCTGCTCTTTGCCTCATTCCACATTCTTTATTAGACAATTCGGAGAATACCCTCATTTCAGTGGCCGGACTATCTCGTTTCTTGCCTCACTGATGACGTGGCCTTTGACTGCAATGTGCATTCCACCACACATGAGAGTTATCCCATTGTGCATCACCCACCAGATTAGGGTCACAGAGGCTTCATATCCTTAGTGTTCCCCACTGAAATCTTATTTTCTTCCAATTTCCATCCCTGTGAAACTGTCACTCTTTGGGAACAACTCTGTCCCCTTTTGCATAAAATAAATAATTGTTGTGGATTATTACATTATAGTATATAATTGCTACTCCTTAGCTGTGCAAACATAGTCAAGTATTAACCTTAATAGCCTCAGTTTTGGGGCGGAGCCAAGATGGCGGAGTAGAAAGACTCACATATGCTAGCTCCGAACCCACAGCCCATGGATTTCCTCTAAAAAGAACTCCCAACAAATTCTAGAAGAGTGGAAGCTGTGCAGCAACACAGTGAAGGAGATTTCTGTTCCAGAGAGCCCTGAAAAACGAACCCAAAGGTCCATCGTGCCCTGGATGGGAGCGGAGCCCTGCCCTGCCCTGGCAGTGCTGCGTGGCACTGAGAAGAGCAAACAGAGCCAAGAAGGCTTCAGGGACAGAATCTCCAGTGGCCACGAAGGTCCCTCCACCCACAGACTCACAGGTCAGTGAGAGAGATGGGCTGGGAGGGGAGTGGGGTGTCCCCAGGACTCAGACCCCCTTGGAAGGCAGCGGCAGAGGCAGTGGCAGTGGCACCAGGTAGCCAGAGGCTCCCAGAGCAGGCAGGAGCTCAGCAGCAGCTCCATTACAAAAGGTCCCTGCATAAATCCCCTAAGGGAACTGAGCCTGGGAGGCAGCCCTGCCCCAACCTGAGAACCTGATTTAATCTTACCCTGAATAGCAACCAGGCCAACCACCAAAAGCCCTGAGGCTGGGGAGCAGCATTTGAATCTCAAACCCCAAGCACTAGCTGGGCAGACCTAGGCCAGGGGTGAAGAGGACTCTCAGAAGTCAAGTAACTGGCTAGGAAAATGCCCAGAAAAGGGAAAAAAACTAAGACCATAGAAGGTTATTTTCTTGAAAAAATTATTCCACCCTTCATC
>CM053771.1:262855218-262920875 GCA_028658325.1 Potorous gilbertii | reverse complement strand
GTGATATGGGTAATTAGAATGTCCAGTGTATTGGGGAGGGGGAAGGGGACAAATGGGGAGAAAATTTTGGAACCCAAAATCTTGTGAAAATGAATGTAAAAAGTTAAATAAATTTATTTAAAAAAAAAAGAAAAAAGAAAACAACGCAAAATCAAAATGTTCATTTTCAAATTTTCAAGTGTTCCTCATGAGATATTTTAAGTTTATCTGACTGTTTCTTCCTACTTTTTGTTTCTTAACAAACGGTACTTAAGAAATGAAGCCATTTTGTTCCAATTCTGGTCTTCTTCCAAATCTAAGTCTTTGTTTCTGGGATTAGTATATAAAGAGCTTAATATCCATGCTGCTAAAAACATTATGACAAACCAACTTGCATAAAGCAATGGGTATGACTTGTATATTTTGTGCTCTTTTTAAACAACATATCCCTATGTATGAGAATAAGGAATTTTGCAAGTAGACCAAGTCTATGTCTTCCCAGGGGGAATTGATGTTCCCAGATCAATGAATGTAACTGAACTGGAGTTGGGGAAATGCACACACAGAGAGCATAAAATCTCTTTCTTCCTCATTCCTTGCCCTCTTGCATGATGCTCACTCAGTTAATCTTTACAAACACCCAATTTATGAGGATCTTAAAATGCTGTGGTTATGAATGAGAAAGATAGACATAGACATTAATATTCCTCCTGTGATAAAGTTTCCTCCCCACCTCTCACTCCTCTTGGAATGGTTGCAAGGTTGAGCATCTGACTTCATTTTCAGGAAGGTTATTTAGGGAGAACTGGGGAGTATACCTGAGTGCTTACAGATGTTGCTTTGAAATCTCTAGGGGATGGTCTTTATTCTGTGAGCATGAAAGAGGGGTCAATGGTGTGATGAATATATTTTGGAGGTATATTAGATATGAGTAGCAAGTAAATAAAAGGAGAGGCAATGCTTTCAGCAGTCATCTGTTTTGGAAGTGACTCAAGTCAATGTAGGTCAATGTGGAAGCTAAGTTTACATCTATGACAGTATATTCTGGAAGCAGCCCCCCCACACACATTTTTTTAAGGAATAATAAGACTCAGTAAACAGAATATATCCCAATGCCATGATAACTTAACAGTTGCTCCTGCACTAAAAGAGAGTAGGTAAATACAAAAGCTAGAAAACTTGGAGAACTTTCTTTGTATGGACATTTGGTATGTACAAAGGATAATAGAATGATAGAATTAGGTCAGGAACTATGTCTATTTTGTCTTTTTATCTACATACCACAGTGCCTGGGCTTAATAAATAATTAATTCATGTTGGTAACCTCATTAATGGGGCCATTGGGGATTATTTAATTCAAAGGTATCAATTTGTAGGGGAGGAAATAGAAGCTTAGAGAAATTCAGAGATCTTTCCAAAGTCACAAAAAATATAAATTGCAGAGACAGTATTTGAACTCAGGTTCACATAAAGTTTGTAGCATGGTTACTACTATCCCTTATACAGAATATGCCAGCCCAGGGTGAACAATAATGTTCCAGCAGATGAGATTTTTTTTCCTATATAATTTAAAGAAATATGGACAGTAGAACTTGACTATGGGTTTGTATTTTTTAAAAATATACTGCCCAAGATTTCTCAGAGGCAGAACCAAGATGGAGTAGAAAGATACACATGTAGGAGTAGAAAGATACACAGGTACTAGCTCTTCCCCCACAGCCCAAAAAATATCTGTAAAGAAAGACTCTTGACAAATTCTAGAGCAGCAGAAGCCACAGAACAACAGAGTGGAGGAGATTTCCAGCCCAGGGTGACCTGAAAGGCTGACGGGAAATGTCTGTTGCACCCAATGGGGAGTGGAGCAAAGCCCAGCCTTGGTCTTGTGTCAGCTCTGGAAAGAGAAGGAGAGCAGACCTTGGAAGTGGAATCCCCAGTTCTAGTAGCAGCAGGTTTGCAGATCCCTCTACCCACAGGCACCAAAGGTCAGTGACAGGATTTTTTCAACTGGCTGAGAAAGGAGAAGGGCCTTCCCATAGCTCCAGCCTCAGGCAGCGACCTCAGCTTCCACAGTAGTCCCTACAGCTACCCATATCCATTGTTGGATCATAAAACCCCTGGGGGCACTGAGCATCTGACTCTTACCTCAGCCCTGTGTAGAGGCCCTGCCCCTATCTAAAACTCCTGAGGGATTTGAGCAGTTGATCTTTATCTCACATTGAATGGTGGCCCTGCCCCTGCAGCTTATCTGAATCTCAGCCTCTAGTGCTGTCTTGGTGGAACTAGAGGTGAGATGGTTGTGAAGAGGAAACTCTATTATTCAGATTCTGGGCACAAAAATTTCTACTTGCTCCCAGACCAGTGTACATGCTTGACTGTACCACCTTAGAGGAACTGAGATCTTACAGAACCCCAGAGTATAGCCTACTCTTGACAAAGGGCCCAAAAGTCAAGTAACTGGTTGGGAAAATAGCCCAAAAAAGGGGGAAGAAATAAGACTATAGAACGTTACTTTCTTGGTGAACAGATATCTCCTATCACCCTTTCAGATGAGGCAGAACAATGCTTACCATCAGGGAAAGACATAAAAGTCAAGACTTCTGTATCCCAAACATCCAAAATAAGTATTCAATGGTCTCAGGCCATGGAAGAGCTCAAAAAGGATTTTGAAAATCAAGTAAGAGAGATGAAGGGAAAACTGGGAAGAGAAATGAGAGAGATGCAAGAAAATCATGGAAAGCAAGTCAACAACTTGCAAAAGGAGACCCAAAAAAATGCTAAAGAAAATAACACCTCGAAAAATAGGCTAACTTAATTGGCAAAAGAGGTTCAAAAAGCCAATGAGGAGAAGAATGCTTTAAAAAGCAGAATTAGTCAAATGGAAAAGGAGGTTCAAAAGCTCACTGAAGAAAATAGTTCTTTCAAAATTAGAATGGAACAGATGGAGGCTAATGACTTTATGAGAAACCAAGAAATCACAAAACAAAACCAAAAGAATGAAAAAAATGGAACATAATGTGAAATATCTCATTGGAAAAACAACTGTCCTGGAATATAGATCCAGGAGAGATAATTTAAAAATTATGGGACTACCTGAAAACCATGATCAAAAGAAGAACCTAGACATCATCTTTCATGAAGTTATCAAGGAACATTGCCCTGATATTCCAGAACCAGGGGGCAAAATTTCATGGAAATCAATGTTGAAAACTTAAATAAATAATTTTTTTAAAAAGATACATTTCTATAACCAACTAAAAAAAAATATATTGCCCTTGCGGCCATTTGGCAACCTAACCTTATTTTTCCTAAATCTCCTGTTCTAGAAACTATATTATGTCCCCATTACCTATTACCCATTGGATTAAGACCAAACAATTTACTATTTTGGAACACATCATCTTTTTTCTGTATTATCTATCTAATTTATCTTTCAGTAATCCCCAGTAAGCATGTTTGTCATTAGGGACCCAATACCTCCTTATTTTTTTTAACGATTGAAGTTGATGACCTCCCTTCCCAATGATACTAAAATCATACTAAGAGAATACCTGTCCACTCTGTGTCCATGTAATGTTAATACTAATCATTAAAAAGTAGTAACTAAAGGAGTTCATGGTGGCAATTATTCTTTATCACCAGCTCCCATTCATACTTTTTTTTATTCTCCTTGCTTCTTTGCCTTTCTGCCCTCCTTCATTCCATTTATTTTTCTCCTTCTGGTCTCTTTCCTGGGGTGTGAATGAACAGAGATGCTTCTCCAACACTCCCAGTTAAAACTTGGCTACAGAGGATGTGCCCTGTAAATAGGAAAGCAAAACTATCTAATAGTGTGCTTGTGACTAATGTAAGATTGGTGATTGCAATTGTTGCCATGGAGACTGTAATTGACCACAGATAGATAGTCCTGTGCTCCATACCCCAATTTGTCTCTGGAGATTTAATCAGACATACACTGTTACTACAATTGCCTCATTTTTTTAAGCTAAAGGCAACAAAATGGATGCTCAGATATATACATAATCCCATTTTCTATTGTTTTATGGAGCTTATAGTAAATTAAAAGGTACGACAAGAATCACTGTTGCTCAGAGCTTCCAGCTACAAAAATTCCTTACAGACACATTTCGCTCTCTTTCTGAATTTAAATGTATGTTTATTTCTAGCTAACATCTGGTCCTTTAATGGTTGAGGTGAAACTTCAGGTTACTGGAAATGTTTAGGTAAACAAATGAGCAGAGCATATTATAGTATCTGATAAAGTATAGGCACGAGAGGGAAGAATCTATAATTTTTAGAACTCTCCTAGGTCTTCAAATAAATGGATACAACCAGTAGCTTTCAAATGAGATATACTTAATTCCACATAATTACATAAAGTATCTCTTTGATATTTTATTAGTATAGCATTAAATCTGTAGCATAATTTAGATAGTATTATCACTTTTACTATATTGATATGAACAATTACATATGTCTTTATATCTGTAAACATTGTTTTATGGTTATATTTATATAACTCCCATATATGTCTCTATAGATAATTTATCAGATACATAATGTATCTTGTTACTTTAAGTAGAATTTTTCTTTCTCCTAGATTTTGTTAGTTATGGAATAATCTTACTAATTTTGTATATTTATTATTCTCTTGCTACTTTATTGAAGCTGGCATTGTCTTCAGAATTGTTTGTTGGTTCTCTAAGCATTATATAATCTGCAAATATAGTTTTACTTCCTCTTTGTCTCCACTATTCATTACATTTTTCTTTACCTTATTGTTATAGAATGTCCTATAATATGTCAAATAATAATAGAATAAGCTGGTACCTTTATTTTAACTCATTCTTATTAACAAAGTCTCCAGTGTTTCTCCACTATATATTATACCAATACTTAATTTAAAAAGACCTTTCTAAAGGCTTTTCATCATGTTTAGGATAGGTCCTTTCATTTCCTTTTCTTAGCTTTTTGTCAGACTTTTTCTGTAGATTGATGTAATTGTTTTGTTATTTTTTTGTTAATATGGTTATTTGGCTAATTATTTTCAGATGTTGAATGATACTTTCAGTCTTGGCATATATCATTGTATTTATGTGTTACAAAAACTTTTTGTAAATATTATATTTTGTCATTTATAGCAATAAGTATTAACCATATTGATCTATGATTTTCTTTTTCTTCTTTCTCCCTAGTTTGGATATCAGAATAATATTTTACATCAAGAAATTGTGGTAAAATGTCTGCTTTATCTATTTTTCTGCAAAGTTCATGTAGTAATAGAGCTGTTGTTTAAATGTTTGAAAGAATATATTTGACAATGTATGCTGGTAAATATTTTCGACCAGCTCTCTGAGAAAAAAAATAATCTATGCATGAGACATTTTAAAGTTGAATCTGAATTATTGTAATTTTACTCATCACTTTCTAAAGTTTAGAAAAGCAACAAAACAATGAACCATTCTCAATTTGTAGCACTTGATGATTTTCAAAGTGTAAATGTCCCCACAGAAATCATAAGCTCTTTTGGGCTGGGTCCAGCACACCCTGGTACTTGTAATTCAATATGAAGCTTGAGGTTTTTTTTTTCTTTCAAAATTATTTTTTTCAATTTTTCATTTGTAGATGAAATAATTTCCACTTCATTTTTTACTTGAGCATTTTTTTAAATACTCTTCTATTTTATTTGTTTTCAGGTTTTGGCACATAAATGATAAATTTATTATTTTGTTATTCTTTGAAAATTTCTCTATTTCACTTCTATCTTGGTGATTTAGTTTCTCTCATTTTTATCAAATTAAATAACAGTTTATCAATATTATTGGTGTTTTCAAAATATTTGTTTGATCAATGTATTTTTTAAAAAATTAATGATTGACTTGTTTTATAAAATCTCTATTTTTATGACTATTCAGAGATTGTTAATCTAATCATCACATATTTTAATTGTATGCTTAATTATTGTTACTTTTCATTAATGTAATTGTTCAGAGATATACACTTTCCATAAAAGATTTCTTTGATTTTCTACTTGTTTTAGACTTAATGTAGTTGTAATAATTTATATTTCAGACTTTCAAGTATATTTTTTATGTTTAAAATATATTTTTTCTTTATTATGTTTATTGTCTTTGATTCTTTTATTTTTTTTCCCTGCAAACATCTGCTTTGGGAATGAATTTTGGTTTTGTTTTTTTTTTGTAATATTCAAGGATATAAATTTAAAGTTTGCTTTATTCTCTGCCAAAATTTTACTTGCATCATGTTAATAAAATTCATCCTAGGTACTTTAGCTTGCTTTCTTAAAATAAGCCAATCCAAGTCTTCTCTATCGTTTACAGAAATATTTTCCATTCACTTCACAGTCCAGTTCTATCTCACTGAATACTAAATTTTCCTGTTAAAAGAATCCACTCTAGATAACTATGGTGCTTTTTACTTACAATAATTCTCTCCCTGACTACATCTTCAGATGTGTAAGCATGCACTCCATTGTTTCCCAGATCAGCTGCAGATCTGTTTAAAGGAGTTTCACTCCTAGAATCATTTTTTATACTTCACTGTCACATTCTCTGTTTTTTTCTATAAACCCTCCTTTCACACTATTTGCATTTCTTTGTCTGAAAAGGTCACCCATGTTTCCCTGATTCTGAGAAATACAAGATCACTTCATTCCATTTCCATCTCCTTCTGGAAGACATTGATTTCCAGTCCTCCACATGCATAACAATTTATAGAGAAGAGATGGAGTGAGACTTTCAAAAGAGAATAATTACATATCTTCCTTGGAGAATGTAAACACTGAGTTATCTCCTACTTCTTTAGCCTATTGAGACTTGCTCATAAATCCTTAGATTACTATTCTGGGAAGGGAAGCCAAGATGACAGAGTGAGAGCAACAACTCACCTAAGCTTTTAGATAAACTCTTTCATATACCTCTAGAAAGAGAATCTGATCAAATTTTGGAGGTGCAAAATCCAATAGGAGACAGACTGTGGCATATTCACAGACCAGGACATACTGGAAGGTTAATGGGAAGGATCTGTTCTTTAGGGGTGAGTCCAAAGCACACAGCGCAGCACATCCAGCACACCAAGCAGGAAAGTTCTAGGGTGGCCTGAGTCAGTGGCAGGATGGAGGAATGGTAGAATGGCAGCCCAGGGCAGAAGACCAGTGGAGTCAAATGAGTGACAGCCTCTGAGCCCCAAGTATCAGCCACAACCACTACTGAGACTTTCAGTCTGCAGATGAAATATTTGTAAGTCACTTACTTGAACTTCCTGGAGCCAAAATGGTGGATTGATCTGTGAATGCTCTCTCCCCTTCCCCTTGGTGCCCTCGAAAGAATCATAAAATATTTCCCCAGAAAAATCCTAGATCAGTGGAATCAGCAGATGGGGTAAACACTCTCATAGCACCTGAGACTAGGAAAATAGCTAAAGGGGATTCCTCATACTGTAGCAGAGGCTAAGTAGAAGGACAGGAGCCCCAGGAGGCAGGCAGGGGGTAGGTGGAAACACTCACTAGGACCCAGGGGAAACAGGAAGGCAATAGAGCAGCCAGAATCACCAAGCACTGAGTTTGCCTTTGCTCTAACTCAGCTGAGGAGATCTCCCCTGACCAGACCATCCCTCCTGCACATTGAACAAACTAACCCAAGGGCTGATCCAGGGAAACACAAAACCAAAAGAAAAAAAGGCACCTACCCTTAGCATTTTCACACCAGTCAGCTCAACACCAGGTTCTCTGGTTTCTAACTGAAAGAACCAGATACCACAACACACAAAGCCTCACCATCACTAGCAAGAAGAAGCAAAGCAAGGAGGAAAAGACGATAGACTCTTTCTGTGAGGATAAGGACCAAAACACAAATACCAAAGAGGTCAGTATTGAGAATGTACCCCATCTGAAATTTCAGAAGGGACTGTGAACTGCTCGCAGTCATAAACAGCTCTTCTGGAACAGCTGAATAAGGAAATAGAAGAAAAACTGGCCAATGAATTTAAAATGAAAATTCTACCTAGTTTAATTTACTTCTTTAGTGCCATACCAATTAAATTATCAGATAATTATTTTCTAGAGCTAAAAAAGTAATATCATAATTCATCTGGAAGAACAAAAGGTCCATAATATCAAGAGGACTAATGAAAAGAACTGCTAGGGAAGGTGACCTAGCACTACCAGATCTCAAATTGTATTATAAAGCATCAGGTATCAAAACCTCTTGGTACTGACGAAGAAACAGAAGGGTAGACAAGTGGAATATGCTAGGTACTCAAGACACAGTAGGCAATGAATATAGCAATCTCCTGTTTAATAAACCCAAGGACCCCAACTTCTAGGATAAGAACTCACTGTTTGACAAAAATTGCTGGGAAAACTAGATAACAGTGTGATGGAAACTAGGCATAGACCAATGCCTGACACCATACAAAAAAATGAAGTCCAAATGGATACACAATCTAGGTATAAAGGTTGATACTATTAACAAATTGGTGGAGCAAAGAATAGTGTATTTATCAAATTTTTGGAGAAGGGAAGAATTTTTGACTACAGAGATAAAGAGCATTATGAAGTGCAAGATGGATAATTTTGATTACATTAAATTGAAAAGTTTTTGCACAACCAAACCCAATGCCACCAAGTTGTTCAGGGATATAGAAAACTGGGAAAGAATTTTTGCAGCTAGTGTCTGTGATAAAGGCCTCATTTCTAACATACATAGAGAACTGAGTCAAATGTACAAAAATACAAGTCATTCCCCAATTGATAAATGGTCAAAGGATATGAACAGGCAATTTTCAGAGGAAGAAACTGAAGGTATCTATAATCATGTGAAAAAATGCTCTGAATCACTTTTGATTAGAGAGATGCAAATCAAAATAACTCTGAGGTACCACATTACACCTATCAGATTGGCAAACATGACAGAATAGGAAGATGATAAATGTTAGAGAGGGTATGGGAGATTTGGAACACTAATTCATTGTTGGTGAAGTTGTAAGCTGATCCAACCATTCTAGAGTGCAATTTGGAACTATTCCCAAAAGACCACAAAAATATGCATACCCTTTGACCCAGCAATATAACTCCTAGGACTGTGTCCTCAAGAGATTATAAAAAAGGGAAAATGTCCCACATGTACAAAAATATTTATAGCAGCCTTCTTTGTAGTGGCCAAAAACTGGAAATCAACAGGAAGCCCATGAATTGGGGGATGGCTGAATAAAATATGGTATATGAATGTAATGGAATATTATTTTGGTATAAGAAATGATGAACAGGAAGACTTTAGAGAGGTCTGGAAAGACTTATATGATCTGATGCTGAGTGAAAGGAGCAGAACCATGAGAATTTTGTGCACAGCAATGACCACAGTGTGCGAGATATTTTTCTGGTAGACTTGGAACTTCATGGTAATGCAAGGACTTAAAAAAGTTCCCCATGGTCTTTTAAGGCAAAATGCCTTCCACATCTAGAGAAAGAACTATGTAGCAAGTAGGAGTGAGGGAGGGGAGAGAGGGTGAAAAAAATCTAACTTACATGGTAGTTATTATATAACACTGAACATAAATAAAATTAATTTTTAAAATGATTACTTTCCTGTTTTTCTTTTGAAATTTTTTTCTCAATTAATTCTGTCAAAAAAGGAACATTTGGAAATAGTTAATTTGTTGAACCTCAGAAAACAGTCAGAAAATAAATATGTACAACTTCATAGAATTTTGTCAGAGTTTGTGCTCCACTGGTATAGCCTTTAAAAACAAAGGATAAGTACAACCAAGATTAGAAAGGAAGCAGAAAATTGGGGAAGAAAATTTTACAACTACTGTCTATGATAAAGGCCTCATTTCTAAAATACATAGAGAACTGAGTCAAATTTACAAGAATACATGTCATTCCCCAATTGATAAATGGTCAAACAATATGAACAGGAAGTTTTCAGAGGAAGAAATTAAAGCCATCTATATGAAAAAAATACTCTAAATCCCTATTGATTAGAGAAATGCAAATCAAAACAACTCTGAGGTACCACATCACACCTGTCAGATTGGCTAACATGACAAAATAGGAAGGTGATAAATGTTGGAGAAGAAGTGGGAGAGTTGGAATACCACTTCATTGTTGGTGGAGTTGTGAGCTGATCCAACCATTCTGGAGAGCAATTTGGAACTATGTCCAAAAGGCTACAAAAATGTGCATACCCTTTGATCTAGCTATATCACTTCTAGGATTGCATCCCAAAGAGATCATAAAAATGAGAAAATGTCCCACATGTACAAAAATATTCATAGCAGCTCTCTTTATGGTGGTCAAGAACTGTAAATCGAGGGGGATGCCGATCAAGTGGGGAATGGCTTAAGAAATTGTGATCAATGAAAGTAATGTAATAATACTTTTGTGCTATAAGAAATGATGAACAGGAGGACTTCAGAGAGACCTGGAAGGACTTATACAAACTGATACTGAGTGAAATGAGTAGAACCTGAAGAATATTGTACACAGTAACAGCCACATAGACTTAACCCTTCATAGCAATGTAAGGGCCTAGAACATTCCCAAAGGACTCTTGAGGCAAAATACCATCTACATCCAGAGAAAGAACTATGGAATTGGAATACAGAAAGAAGCAGACTATTTTCTCTTGTGTTACATTTTGTTTTGTTTTGGTTTGGTTTTTCTCATGATTTCTCTTAGTCACTTTAATTCTTCTATGCAACATGACTAATGTGAAAATGTGTTTAATAAGAATGTATGTTTAGAATATAAGACTGCATGCTGTCTCATGGAGGGAGCAGGCAGAGATAGGGAGAGAATTTAAGACATATGGAAGTGATTGTAAAAAATTGAAAACAGGTAAATTAATTTTAAAAAAGAAATAAGTATCAGCTCCTTTTTAAAAAGCACAAGAAAGGAAGAATGTGAACCTGGACTGGTTTGAGAGATAACAATGAAACAGAAAGGATGAATGGGAGGGAAAACATCCTGTCCTTTCTAATTGATTTATTCACATGCTACTTATCCTTCACAAGAAATGAAGTTCATGAAGTCTTTCCTAACTAATTTAACCTATACAGATTTGTCTCTTTTCTAACCTTCTATAATTTTGTCATGATCCTAACTTTGGCCTGAGCACCTGCTCCTGGTTTCTCCAAATTTGAATCATTGAACAAAGAGGAGAATATTGCAACCTCTGACCATCTTGATGGATCCATTGAGGATGTTGATTCCCTTTGCCCCCACTTCCTCTTTGAATTTTCAATCCAGTCTACCTGGCAAAAATCCAAAATCAAAGCCATTTAATACGATTCCTCTACGCTATAGATGAAGAAACAGGGGTCCAGACATGTTAAATGACTTTCTTAAGATAATATATAAGGAACATGAGAAGCAGGGTTTGAACTCTCATGTCCTTTGATTTCAAAAATAGTACTCTTTCCCCTGTCTGATGCTGCCTTCTGATGGCTAATCTGGCTTCAGGAATTTTCTGCCAATGATATCCCCTAGTTGCATCTGTTGACAATCTATATCCTGTTATCCAGAGAGCCTCAGTTCCAAATTTCAAGTATTGTGGTGTTCAGAATGGCTGCCTAAATGCAGAATATTCAAGCAGTTTTTTATACTTACCTCCATGTTTTCATTCTTGCTCCTGAAATGATGCTATTATAGGTTTCTGCTATTTGCAGACACTCACTGTGAGCTATTTCTTTAGGAAACATATTCCCACCATGCAATGCTAAGGTACATGCACCAAAAACTCTCTATTTGCTTTTTCACCTTGCTTTGTCTTTTGACAGTGGATATTTTTCTAAGCTTCACTTTACTGCTGATATTAACAACATCCTATTTTTAGGAAATTACCTCTTCGGGTGCTTTGGCTTCACCAGAAACTGTACTTCTCACAAGGCAATTTCCATTATAAAATCGTTCCAGGAGATGCAAGAGGTCAGGAGATAAATAGAAGTTTGGAGTGCAAGAGAGAAGCATTTAATTAAGCAGCAAAAGAGGAGGCAGAAATATGCTCTTTAAACTCAGGAAGTGCAAAACTAGTGACAATTTCTGAGGCAAACAGGAAAACTCCAAATGAATTTGGGAATGGTCACAGAGTAAGGGCAACTTTATATGTATACAGGAATTGACAAGGAGAGTGGAAGAGAATTTTGGAAAGACTATATAATGCTCTAGATTTGGGGGAAATCTGTATTTTTAGTCAGGGGAGGGGGGGAGAGAGAGAGAGAGAGAGAGAGAGAGAGAGAGAGAGAGAGAGAGAGAGAGAGAGAGGAAGGGAAGGAGGGAGGGAAGGAGGGAGAGGGAAAGGAGAAATATTTATTGAGTATCTCCTGTGTCTGGAATTATTCTACACTCTGTAGGTGATAAACAAAGTACATAATATGATCCCTGCCCTCAAGGAACTTAAGGTCTGTCTGAGGAGACAAGGATGAAACAGAGGAAACAATGTAAGAATAAGTAAATGATGAAAACCAAAAGGAATTTAACATTTAGAGGAGAGAGAAAGGAAAACTGTTAAATTAATTTTTACTGTCAGTCATTTAATTGCTTTTCAATCTTTTTTTGATATCAGTAAAAGAGTACAAAATATTTTTCTCCTTTTCACATTGTTTGAATTTGATTTGATCAAACATCAGCCAATTTAGGCTGATATGCAAACAACTAGGTATTCAGCCAGCCCTCAAGAGGAGGAATTTAGAAAATGATTCTTTGAGAAGCCAGCCATAGGTATAGCAGTTCAATATGCACCCATCCTTTGATCTTCACAAATATTCAAAAGGAGGCCATACGACAGAAATACCCACCATGGATTATGTGGCACAGATCAAGGGTCAGGGCCAGTGAGATTTGTCGCAAGCCTGCCACTAATTAATTACTTAAACTTGAGTAAGTTACTTAACATTTGTGGACCTCAGTTCACAATTCAAGGATAATACTTAATGTGGTTAACCTATTTACAAATGGATACATTTTTTCCTCCATCCCTAATTCAGACCAATAAATGTTGGATATCTCATGGAAGAAAAGAAGGAAGAAAGGAAGAAAAAAAGGAAAGAAGAAAGAAAGGAAGGGAGAGAGGGAGGAAGGAAATAAGGAAGAGAGGAAGTGGATTGATCCATTTTATATAATGGCTTAGATCTCTAAGAAATATTTCTTCTACAGTCATGAACCGAAGCTCCTTGGTGAAAAATTATTCATGCCATATGATGTGGCAAAGTGATTTGAAAATAGGCAACAGTTTACTGGCACTGATATCACAGTGTTGTTTATTTGGGTTTTAGGGCGGGGTTTTTTTTGAAAGACTATCAACCGTAGGGTTGAAGGATGATTAATTTAATCTTTCAAGTTCTTTGACCCTATAATATAAAATGCCCTGGGAATCTGATGACATGAAAGCTAAGCCTCCCCATAGACAAATGATCCCTTTAAGAACCTTCTGAATTAGTCCAAGGTTCATGGCCTAAGTGAAATAATGACAGCAGTATCTAATGCTCAATAAAATCAACTTCAGAAGAATCAGCACCATGATCACCCCTGGAGAGGTTATATCTGAAAGATGACTCACTTTTCTTTAATCACTTCACACCCTATTAAAGGCAAGATAAAACACTCTATGGATTGATCTTACTTTGTGGAATAGACATATTCCTTTAAAAAAAATTGTCTTCATGTTGATGCATTTTCCCTTCTAATTTTGAAATTAGAGACATATTCCTTAGTGAGAAAGTAAGTGATCCCGAGCTATGTAATGCTGAGACTTTACTATCATTAAGTCTCACTTTAAAATATTGCAAATATTTTGAATCCACAAATCTAAGGGGAGAAAATTATTTCAAGTAAATTATCAGGGATATTCAAAATTATCTACAAAACAATTAGGTTTCTTTTTATATTAGTATAAAAGTTAATAGGCTTAAAGAAAGATAGGAATGAGAACATCTGAGAAATTAATGAAGTACATAGAAAGTAAACAGCAGACTGAATGATCTTTGTCATTTTTCTCTTCTATACCATTAGTATTCTTTTCATCCTCTCACATTTTTCTTTATAATACAGAACTGAAAACGATGATAGACACAAAGATTTAGAGCTAGAAATAATCTTAGAGGTCATCTATCCAGCCCATTCATTTGACACATGAGAAAACTGAGGGTCAGCAAGTAACTTGTTTGATTGGAGCACAGGAAATAAATGTCAGAATATTTTTTTTAAATCCTACATTATCCAGAAATTTATAATGTATTATTGTTCGGTAATTTCAATCATGATTAACTCTTCATTATCCCATTTGATATTTTCTTTTTGTTCTTTTCTTTCTATTTAATAGTAATTTTAAAATGACTGTGTATTTCCCTCCAACCTATTCCCCGCTTTTTACTTTTCTCTCTCCTTTCACCTCCTATCCAGTGTTTTGCTTCTGATCACTAACTCCCTCAATCTGCCATCCTTTTCTATCAGCTCTTCTGTCTTTTCTTTCCCCTGTCACCTCCTACTTCCCTATAGGGTAAGATAGATTTCTCTACACAACAGAGTGTGTATGTTTATTCTCCCTTTGAGTCAAATCTGATGAGAATAAGGTTCAAACAATGTTCACTTGACCTCCCTCCCCTTCTTTCCCTCTACTGCAATAGATCTTTTAAATCTCTTCATGTGAGGTAATTTACCCTATTGTGCCTCCGCCTTTCCTCTTCTCTTGGTACAATGTCATTTTTTTTTATTTTAGCCTGCATATTTTTTTTAATATCATCACCACAAAGTCAATTATACCCAGTGCCCTCTGTCTTTGTTTACCTCTTCCAACTGCCCTAATAAGGGGCTGGCTACAAGTATTATCTTCCCATATAGGGATCTAAACAGTTTAACCTTATTGAATAAACTGTAAATTTTTTTGTTTATTTGTTTTCCCTTTTGTTTCCTGTTTACTTTTTTATACTTCTCTTGAGGCTTATATTTGAAGACTGAATTCTCTGTTCAGCCCTGATCTTTTCATCAGGAAACTTTGAAAATTCACTATTTCATTGAATGTCCATCTTTCCCCCTGAAAGATTATCCTCAATTTTCCTGGGTAGCTGATTCTTGGTTGTAATTCAAGTCACTTTGTCTTCTGAATATTACATTCTAAGCCCTCTAGTCCTTTAATGTAGAATCTGCTATATCCTGTGTAATCTTAACTGCGACTCTATGATATTTGAATTTTTTTCTTTCTGGCTGCTTGCAGTGTTTTCTCCTCAACATGATACTTCTGAAATTTGGCTACAATGCTCCTTGGAGTTTTCATTTTGGGATCTCTTTCATGAGACAATTGGTGGATTCTTTCAATGACTATTTTACCTTCTGGTTCTAGGATATCAGGGCAATTTGATAATTCTTTGAAAGAAACTGTTCAAGTTTTTTTTGATCATGACTTTCAGGTAGTTCAACAGTTCTTATCCTATCTCTCCTGAAGCTATTTTCCAGGCCAGTTGATTTTCCAATGAGATATTTTACATTTTCTTTTATTTTTAAATGCATTTTTGATATCTCAGAGAGTCATTACCTTCTACTTGCTCAATCCTAATTTTTAAGGAATTCTTTTTCTTCAGTTAACTTTTGTACCTTCTTTTCCATTTGGAGAATTCTATTTTTTAAGGAGTTATTTTCTTCATTGAATGTTTCTTTTTCACCATTTGGCCAATTTTGTTTTTACAGGAATATTTTCTTCAGTCAATTTTTGTCTTTCCTTTTCCAAGTTGTTGACTTTCTGTTGCATACCTCTCATTATTTTCCTACTTTTTCTTCTACTTTGCTTATTTGATTTTTTAAATCCTTTTTGAATTCTTCCAAGAAGAGATTTTAGGGCTTGAGACCAATTCATATTTCCATTTCTGGAGTTACCTGTGGGCATTTTGACATTGTTATCCTCTTCTAAGTTGGTGTTTTGAACTTCCCTGTCAATATATGGTCAGGGCTCTTTTCTAATTTTTACTCATTTTTTAGCCTATGTCATGAGTTTTAAAGTTGAGCTGACTTCCTGGGGCACAGAGGGCACTGTCCCAAGTGTCTTGTGCTGGGGACCAGGCATCCAGTCACTGGCTTACTGTGGGGCCTCAGGTGCTGGTGGTTTGCTCTCTGTACTGTTATGTTCAGCCTAGTCTTACCTGGATTCTCAGTGCCTTCTGCACTAGGGCTGAAAGACTCACAGCTGGCCTGCTTTGCCATTGGCCTGCTGAGTCTGAACGAAGGGTCCTCAGTTGCTGATCTGTTGTGGCTAAATGCCTCTTGCTGGCTTGCCTGGATATCATCTGGACCAGGCTACACTTCCCTTTTACCCAAGTGAGAATGGGGACAGAGGTATTTTCAGTTTTCCTGATTTATATCTTTCCACTGGACCCAGATTGATCTGGAGGAGAAAATAAGACTGATGACTTTGCATAGCACTCCCTCATATAGAACCAATTCACTTGTAAATCATGGCATCACTTTCCTGATGTCATTGTCCTCTTTGCCAATGAAGAACAAGCAATAACTTGTGAGTAGTACAAGCTGCCTCACTAGAGACCCAAGTGACCATTTCCAGTTGAGCAAAAAAGCTTCTCCCTTTCTTCTTCCTCTTCCTTTTCATTTTCCTCCCCTCCCTTCTTATTCCTTCCCTTTCTTTTTTACCTCTGTCTCTGTGGACCCTGAAGATCATCTGTTAGGCTAGGATACTAGATACTGAAGACCTTTCTTGAAATAAACTACCAAATATTCAAACAATTCCTTTAAAAACAAAATAGGACAAATTGGGGGGGAGAGGGGGGAGATCCACTGAAGAAAATAACTCCTTAAAAAAATAGAATTGGCCAAATGAAAAAGGAGGTAAAAAGCTAACCAAAGAAAATAATTCCTTGAAAATTAGAATTGGACAAGAGGAAGCTAATAACTCTCTGAGATATCAAAAATGCATCCAAAAATAAAAGAAAATGTAAAATATCTCATTGAAAAAAAACTGCACTGGAAAATAGTTCCAGGAGAGATAGTTTAAGAATTGTTGGACTATCTGAAAGACATAATCAAAAAAAAAAAAAAAGAACCTGAACAGACTCTTTCAAAGAAAACTTCCCTGATATCCGAGAACCAGAGGGTAAAATAGTCATTGAAAGAATCCAGCAATCACCTCATGAAAGAGATTCCAAAATGAAACTCCAAGGAGCATTGTAACCAAATGCCAGAAGTGCCAGCTCAAGGAGAAAATACTGCAAGCAGTCAAAAAGAAACAATTCAAATATCATGGAGACACAGTTAAGAGTTCATAGGACTTAGTAGTTTCTACATTAAAGAATTGGAGGGTTTGGAAAGTGATATTTAGAAGACAAAGGAACTTGAAATACAACTACCCCACAAAATTGAATATAATCTTTCAGGAAGAAAGATAGATATTCAATGAAATAGTGGACATTCAATGTTTCCTGATGAAAAGACCAGGGATGAGCAGAGAATTCAATCTTCAAATATAAGAGAAGTATAAAAAGATAAACAGGAAACAAAGGGAAAAAACAAACAAAAACATGGTAATCAACAAGGTTAAACTGTTTGCATCCCTATCTGGAAAGATGATACATGTAACTCTTGAGAACTGTATCTTTATTAGGGCAGTTAGAAGGGGTATACAAAGACAGAGGGTGTGGGTATAAGTTGACTTTAAGATGATGATCTAAAAATAAATTAAAGGTAAAATAAAAAAGTATTGTACTGAGAGAAGAGGAAAGGAGGAGGCACAATAGGGTAAATTACATCACATAAAATGGTGCAAAAGACTTATTACAATAGAGGGAAAGGGGGATCAAGTGAGCATTGTTTGAACCTTACTCTCATTAGATTCAATTCAAAAAGGGAATAACATACACACTTTGTTTGGTGGAGAAATCTATCTTACCCTATAGGTGAGTAGAGGTGACAGGGAAATGAAAAGAGGAGGCACTGATAGAAGGGTTGGTAGATTGAGATAGGCAGTGGTTAGAAGCAAAACATTGGATAGGAGGGACACAGTAAAAGGAGAGAAGAAAAGTATAAATGGAGTGGAGGGAATAGAATGGAGAGAAAAACATAGTAATCAATAGAATATCTAACTGAAGTAAAAAACAAACAGCAAAAAAAATAAACAAATAAACAGGGTTTTAAATATCGATTTCAAACAAAGAAAAAAGTAATTCTAATTGAAAGAGACAAGGAAGTAAAGTACATCTTGCTAAATGGGACCATAAATAATGAAGTAATATCAATATTAAATAGATATACATTAAGTGGTGTAGCATTCAAATTCTTAGATGAGAAATTAAATGACTTACGGGATGAAACAGACAGCAAAACTATTAGTGGTGGACCTCAATTTCATCCTCTCCAAACTAGAAGAATCTAGCCATAAAAAAATTAGAAAGAAGCTAAGGAGGTGAATAGAATTTTAGAAAAGTTAAATATGAAAGACATCTGGAGAAAACTGAATCGGGATAGAAAGGAATATACCTATTTCTCTTCAGTACATGGCATCTACATAAAAATTGACCAAGTATTAAGATATAAAAACCTCACAATCCAATGCAGAAAAGTGGAAATATTAAATGCATCCTTTTCAAATCATGATGCAATAAAAATAATGTGTAACAAAGGGCAATGGGAAGATAGATTAAAAATTAATTGGAAACTAAACAATATAATCCTTAAAGATTGAATGTCAAACAAATAATCATAGTAACAACAATTTCATCAAAGAGAATGAAAACAATGAGATAGCATAATAAAACTTAGGGAATGCAGTCAAAGGAGTTTTAGGGGAAATTCTGTATTTCTAAATGCTTACATGAATAAAATAGAGGAAAAGGAGATCAATGAATCCAGCATGCAATTAAAAAAGATAAAAAAGAACAAATTAAAATACAATTAAATATGACAAATACTTAAAATCAAAGGAGAGATGAATAAAATTGAAAGAACACTATTAAACTAATAAATAAATCTAGTTTTATGAAAAATAACAATAAAATAGATAAACCTTTGGTGAAACAAGGATGTCCATTACCACCACCGTCAGTCAGTATTGTATTAGAAATGTTAAGTTTAGCAATGAGAAGAAAAAGAAATGGAAGGAATTAAAATAGGCAATGAGGAAACAAAGCCAGCACATTTTGCAGATGATAAGATGCTATACTTAGAGAATTCCAGAGAATCAACTAAAAAACTATTTGAAACAATTAACAACATTAGCAAAGTTACAAGATATAAAATAAATCCATATAAATCGTCAGCAATTCTATATATTACTATCAAGGTCCAACAGCAAGAGATAAATTCCATTTAAAATAATTGTACACAATATAAAATATTTGGAAGTTTCCCTGTCAAGACAAACCCAAGAACTATATGAACACAATTACAAAACACTTTTCATACAAATAAAGTCAGATCCAAATAATTGGGAAAATATCAGTCATTCATGGGTATGTCAAACTAGTATAACAAAAATGACAATTCTACCTAAATTAATTTAGTGCCATACCAATCAAACTACTAAAAAATATTTTATAGAGCTAGAACAGATAATAACAAAACTCATCTGGAAGAGCAAAAGATTCAGAATATCAAAGAAATTAATGAAAAAAAAAATTCAATGGAAGGTGCCTGAACCATACCAGATCTAAAACTATATTATAAAACAGCAATCATCAAAAGTATTTGGTACTGGCTAAGAAATAGAGTGGTAGATCAGTGTAATAGGTTAGGTACATAAGACACAGTAGTCAATGACTGTAGAGTGGTAGATCAGTGTAATAAGTTAGGTACATGACACAGTAGTCAATGACTGTAGTAAAATACTGTTTGATAAACCCAAAGTTATCCCAGCTTCTGGGATAAGAACTCACTATTTGACAAAAACTGCTGAGAAAACTAGAAACTAGTATAGCATAAATGTGGCATAGACTTAGATAAGATAGACATCTTACACTGTATACCAAGATAAAGTCAAAATGTGTCTGTTATTTAGACATAAAGGGTGATACCATAAGCAATTGGAACAAGTAATAGTTTAACTGTCACATCTATGGAAAAGTGAAGAATTTACTAAACAAGAGAGAGAGCACATTATGAAATGCAAAAATAAATCATTTTGGTTACACTAAATTAAAAAATTTTTCACAAAGACAAAACAAACAAGATTAGACGGGAAGCAGAAAGTTGAGAACTAGTTGGAAACTATTCTTACTGCCAGTGTTTCTGATAAAGGTCTCATTTCTAAAATATATAGAAAACTGGGTTTAATGTATGAGAATGCAAGTCATTTACCAATTGATAAATGATCCTAGGATATGAACGGAAAGTTTTCAGATGAAGTAATTAAAGTTATCTATAGTCGTATGAAAAAATTTTCTAAATCACTATTGATTAAAGAAATACAAATTAAAACAAATCTGAGGTACCATCTCACACCTGTCACACTGGATAATATTGCAAAAAAGGAGAAGATGTGGGAAAACTGGATCACTAGTGCATTGTTGGTGGAGTTGTGAACTGATCCAACAATTCTAGAGAACAATTTGGAACTCTGCCCAAAGGGCTATAAACTATATATATATGCTTTGACCCAGCAATCACTACTATCACTACTAGGTCTGATTCAGAAAGAAGTCATAAAAACGAGAAAGGGACTTCCATGTACAAAGATATTTATAGCAGCCCTTTTTGTGGTGGTAAAGGATTGGAAATTAAGGGGTGCTCATCCATTGGAGAATGGCTGAACAAGTTTCAGTATATGAATGTAATAGAATACTATTGTTCTGTAAGAAATGATGAGCAGGCCAATTTCAGAAAGACTTACATGAACTGATGTTGAGTCAAGTGAGCAGAACCAGGAGAATACTTGCTGAACCTAGTAACAACACTGTGTGATGAATAACTTTGAATGATATAATTCTAAAAGATTTGCAATTAAAATGCTAATCAAGTCCAGAGAATAAACTATGGAGTGTGAATGCAGAACAAAACATACTATTTGTTTTCATATATGTATATTAAAGAAATATTAAAGAGTCAGTTCCTGCTTGAGTACAAGTTAGATTAAGTGATATATTGGGCCTCTTTCAACTCTAAGACTCCATGATTCAGGGATTAGCAGTCAGAATGGAAAAGGAGCCATCAGAAAACTAAGAAGTCAATGCAGAGGTGAAGCCAAGATAGTGGAGAAAAAGCAAGGGCTTACTAGAGCTCTCCTCCCAAACCCAGCCAAATATCTGAAAAAATGACTAAATAAATTCTGGAGCTGCAGAACTCACAGAATGACAGAGAAGCAAATCTCCAACCTAAGATAGCGTCAATGGGAAGCATCTATCACACTGTGCTGGGAGTGGAGCACAGTCCAACATGGGTTGTGCACCAGCACAGAGTGGACCTAAGCAGGTCTCTGGGGGACTGAATCTCTGCACCTGTGGCAGTTTCCAGACTTCACAACTCCAAAACACTGAGGACAAATTAGAAGGTCAATAGAAAAAACCTGTGGGACCTGTGTGAGAGAGTAGAGTGCTCTGGCACCAGCATGGTGGGGGTAGAGGAACACAAGGCAGCTGCAGCAGTAGGGGCAGAAGCTGCTGCTATTTCTGGAGCTCTAGGCCCACAGATTGTGGGGGGATCAAGTGGCTGACAGTATACAGGCCCCCCATTCTCACTGGAAGCAGAGAACAACCTTGACAAAGAGCTCAAAAGTCAGATAAATGGCTGAGGAAATGAGCAAAACCAGAAAAAAAACCAGACTCTAGAATCTTACTTTGGTGACAAGATCAAAATAAACAAACAGAAGAAAACAACAAAGCAAAGTTCCTACATCCAAAGCCTAAAAGAAAAATATGATTTGGTCTCAGATCATGAAAGAGCTCAGAAAGGATTTTGAAAATCAAGTAAGAGAAGTAGAACAAAAATTGGGAAGAGAAATGAGAGTGGTGCAAGAAAATCGTGAAAAATGAGTCAACTGTTTGCTAAATGAGACTCAGAAAAATGTTGAAGAAAATAACACCTTAAAAATAGACTAACCCAAATGGCAAAATAGATCCATAAAGCCAATGAGGAGAAGAATGCCTAAAAAAGCAGAATTGGCCAGATGAAAAAGAAGGTCCAAAAGCTCACTGAAGAAAATAATTCCTTAAAGATTAGAATGGGGCAGATGGAAGCTAATAACTTTATGAAAAATCAAGAAATTATACAACAAAAACAAAGGAATGAAAAAACAACAAACAGTGTGAAATAAGTCATTGGGAAAACAACTGACCTGGAAAATAGATCTAGGAGAAACAATTTAAAAATTATTGAACTACCTGAAAGACATGATGAACAAAAAGAACCTAGACATAATCTTTCAAGAAATTACCAAGGAAAGTTGCCCTGTAGAACAAAAGGGTAAAATAGATATTGAAAGAATCCACCAATTGATTCCAAAAGGAAAACTCCCAGAAATAATGGAGCTGAATTCCAGAGCTCCCAGGTTAAGGAGAAAATATTGTAAGCAACCAGAAAGAAACAATTTGAGTACTGTAGAAACACAATCAAGATAACACAAAATCTATCACCTTGTACATTAAGGGATCAAAATGCTTAGAATATGATATTCAAGAGGTCAAAGGAGCTAGGATTAAAATAAAATATCACCTACTCAGCAAAACTGAGCATAATATTTCAGGGGAGGAAATGGTCATTCAATGAAATAGAGGACTTTCAAGTATTCTTGATGAAAAGACCAGAGCTGAATAGAAAATTTGACTTTCAAACACAAGAATCAAGAGAAGTTTGAAAAGCTAAATAGGAAACAGAAATCATTAGGAATTTACTAAAATTGAACTGTTCACATTCCTATATGGATAGATAATATTTGTAACTCTTGAGACTTTTCTCAGTATTAGAATAGATGGAGGGATTATATACATATAGACAAAAGACACAGAGTGAGCTAAATATGAAGGTATCGATGATAGCTAAAAAAATAAAATTAAGGAGAAAAAGAGGAATATATTGGAAGAAGGAAAAAAGGAGAAACAGAATGGTGTAAATTATCTCTCACATAAAAGATGAAAGAAAAAGCATCAGATTTGCCTTAAGGAGGGAATAACATGCCCACTCAACGAGGTATGAAAATTTATCTTATTCTATAGGAAAGTAGGGGGGAAGGGAATAAGTGAGTGGTGGAGGAATGATAGAAGGAAGGCAAATGGGAGGGTAGTAATTAGAAGTTAATACTTTTGAGGAGGGAAATGGTCCAAAGAGAATAAATGGAGGGCAGGATAGGATGAAAGGAAATTGAGTTAGTCTTTCACAACATGACTCTTATGGAAGTGTCTTGCATGGCTACATATGTGTAAAGTATATTGAATTGCTTGCTTTCTCAGTGGGGATGAGTAGGGAAGGAGGAAGGGAAAGAAGTTGGAATTCAAAGTTTTAAAAATGAATGTTAAAAGTTCTTTTTACATGTAACTGAGAAATAAGACATACAGGCAATGGGGTATAGAAAACTATCTTGCCCTACAAGAAAATAGCAGAGATGGAGATGAAAGTAGGGAGGGGTGAAATAAAAAGGAGGGCAGACTGGGGGAAAGGATAATCACAATGCACGCTGTCTTGGGGTGGGCAGAGGGGAAAGATGGGGAGAAAATTTCGAACTCAAATCTTGTAGAAGTGAATGTTGAAAACTAATGATTAATTAATTAGTTAAAAACAAGACAAAAAAGCTAATGCAGTATAAAAGGTACAGTATAAAAAGTATGCTTATAGCACAAAGGTATTTTGAAATTCAAAGCAGGTGGTCAAGAACTGGAACATTAATATGTATAGCAAAGACAAGGCAACAATAGGGACAACAGCTGTGTGAAAAGCAGCGCTCTGTACATAGTAGACAAAAATATTTATTATAAAAATAGCAGAATGTTGTTATTGGGGCTTTTTGCTCCAATTTCCAGTCTTTTACTTACTTATAATACATTGTAGTGGTTGTTGCTGGTGGGGCTGGTAGTGGTTAGTTGCTTTCAGGAGTGTCTGACTGACTCCTCATGACTCCATTTGGAATTTTCATGGCAAAGATACAGGAGTGGTTTGCCATTTCCCTCTCCAGCTCATTTTACAGATGAGGAAACTGAGGCAAAGAGGGTTAAGTAACTTGCTCAGGGTCACACAGTGAATAAGTATATAAGGCCATATTTGAATTCAGGAAGATGAATGTTCCTGACTCTACACCCAGTACTCTATCCACTGCACCCCCTCCTTGCTTTATTTCTAATATAGCAGGAATGAATCACAATATTTCTTCTCTAGTCATGCAAATAATAGAAGATGCTTTGATGAAATTAGGAAAAAGCATGAATTAGGAATTTTTGCCCTTTATATGGTAGGAACATTCTATCATCTCCAAATGTGCCATGAGTACTTGTTTAGCATTTCTAGCAGGGGAGAATAGTTGCTAATAGGATCATAGTATCACATATCTAGAAAGGATCTCAAAGACCTTCTAATGCAAACCCTTCCTTTTTAAGAGGAGTAACCTGAATTCAGGAGAGTTTACATGCCTTGCCATAGTCACAAACAGAGTAGGCAACAAAGATGGGATTTAAACTCAGATCCTTTATTCCCAGAACAAGTGCTGATTTATTGTTCACCAAATTCGATTTAACTCAGTAAATATGAATTAAATGCCTATGATGTGATAAGCATGTTCTAAGGGCTGGGGATACAAATAAGAAAAAGAAGATAGCCCCTGCTCTCAAGGAGCTTATGATCCAATAGGGGAAAAAGCATACCAGAGGAAGCTGGAAAGGGTGTAGAGGTGTGGACACCAGAGATAGAGATGGAAAGTAGAGACTGAACTGGAAAGTCTATCAGGAGTGGGGAACCTTTGGCCTTGAGGGCACAAATGGTCCGCTAGGTCTTCAAGCACAACCTTTTGACTGAATCCAATAAATCTGTTCTGTGAAGTTTGGATTCAGTCACACATATGGCCTTGAGGCCACAAGTTCCCCACCAGTGGTCCAGATTCTTCTGTCTATAAAGGAAAACTTTGGGAAGTGTTTAGTGCTCCACCCTCCATCCTCCAATCAGAGGGGAGAGGAGGCTGAGGGAATTGAGAATTTCTCAGTCCTACTTTATTGGGGAAGCCCACATTTGGAACAGTGGTGAAAGAAGAGATGTCTACCTAGTCAGAAGCATAAGCTAAATCAGCCCGAGGTATCAACGAGCTGTAAGAAATTGACACAAGATTGTCCTCACATCCTCAGGGTCAGTTTAGAGAGTTTCCTCACTGTATCCATTTCTTTCTTGTTGCCATCCCTCTAATTCTTTTCCATACACACAGAAAACTGCAAAGATGGCAGGGATAGGAATCATGAGAAAAATTTCCAGAATCCTTAAGCCTCCGCAAGTTTTTTATCGATAAATGAATAATTAATTAATAAAACAAGACTCACTCCTCATTCTTTTTAATCCAACTCTAAAATTCACACCTCCTCAGTATGACACTTGAGTACCCTGTCCTGTAGCTACCCCCCTCAGTAACCACTGGTCTTGGGGCCCCTTTCTCCCTCTGATTAGAAAAGGGGGAGTGTAGAGATCAACCAGCTCTTCCATTCAAGGAAGACCACCTCATTTTTCCATGAGCCTACAGGATTTCATCATGTCCCAGCAAGTTATTCTTTTTGGTCATTGTGTCCTCCCACTAGATCATAGGTTCCTTGAGAGAAGAGGCAGTTTGTTTTTTTAACTTTCTTTGTATCACTTGTGCTTACCAGGGTACCTCACACATAGTATGTAATTAATAAATATTTATTGCCTGACATTTAATTTCTTAGTGGAAATAATGTACCAACCACCAGAGAAAGATGATATTGGACTATTCATTTCAGGATTTATCTTCAACTCTCACTCTCCCTTCTAGTCAGGAACAGTCACTTTACCTATGAATCCTTCCTACCCGAATAGATGGTGTCTATTTAAACTCAGATTAAGCCAGACCATTGCCTCAGCATCAATTTTTTCTTCATCCAACGTTGTTTTCTGATTTTTCATGCTGATTTTATTGTCTGTGGATTACTATTTCCTTATCTGCTGCTTGCTCTGACATCTGGTGACTCTGTTTCTTAATCCTTGTTTTGAGTGGTGGGGTATTTAACCAAATCAAAAGACTGCAAATGCCTCTATTCCACTTTACTTCTAAATTTCTTGGAAAAATTAATTTATTCCAGTTGCATCCACTTTCACACTTCTACTGTCTGCTCAATCCCTTATAAACTGGCTTCTTCCTTAACCTATTCTATTGCAAGCGCTCTCTCTGAAGTCAAACACAATATCCTTTTCCTGGTCTCATATTCATTAATTCTCTGCCACTTTTGCTGTGGCTGATAAGCCCTTCATAATGTACATTCTCTCTTTTCTAAACTTCAGAAATATTGTATTCTTCAAATTTCCATTCTCTCTAACTGCACCTTCACTAATTGTTTTCTTCCAGATATCTTAATAAGATGTGGATGTCTTTTTATCCGCAGGGTCTCCCCTATCCCACTTCTCTTTTCCTCTTTACCAATTCACTCACACTTATGTAGATGAGTCCTATATTTATAGCTCTAGATTTGTACTCATCTGAGCTTCAGACTCATCTCTAGATTACAATAGGACATCTCTACCTGAATGCCCATCAATATCCAAATTCAACACATCTAAAACTCACCTTATTGTATTTCTCCTTTAAATATTCCTCATTAAAATGTCATTATGTCTTCCCAAGATACCTCCAACTCTTGTATCTTTCCCCTCTTTTCTACTTTCATTGCCACCATCACCTTAGCAATCTCTTGTTACTACATATCTGTACTATTACAATAGCATCCTACTGAGTTTTCTCAACTCCAATACAATAGTTCTAATTCAACAATAATTTATTAAGTACCTACCAATCCAAATA
Organism: Potorous gilbertii; assembly: GCA_028658325.1. Taxonomy (NCBI): domain Eukaryota; kingdom Metazoa; phylum Chordata; class Mammalia; order Diprotodontia; family Potoroidae; genus Potorous; species Potorous gilbertii. Next base: position 262,893,954 of record CM053771.1, on the reverse strand, counting down.
ATTGTTCCAGATGCTGAAGGTATGGACACAAAACAAGAAATAATCCCTACTATCAAGGAATTTATTCCTCTTCTAAACCCTAATCTCTTGAGCCACTCAAATATACTTCCTTGATAACTTTTCTTATATCATAAAAAGTCATGTCATTTCTCTGATACGTATTTTTATATATATGTATATACATAGAGAGAGATGGACAAATAAATGATTGAGAGAGAGAGAGAGAGAGAGACTGATAGTCGGACAGACAGACAGATGGACAGACAGACAGACAGACAGAAAGATAGATGAGAGAGATAGATTGATTGATTGATATTCAGTAATCTCCAATTGTCTACCAAATACATGCTCCTTTGTCTTACATTCAAGGACTTCCATAATCTGATTCAGAGAGCTTATTACTCCACTCCTAATAGAGTGATGAGGGACTCATGGTGCTGATTAAGACATATGTTTTGTTTTTTTATAGCCAATGTGGGAACTTATTTTGTCTGACTTCATATTTATTACATGGGTTTCATTTTTTTGTTGTTGTTCCCAATGGGGTGGGAGGTGAGAGGGAGAGAAAATGTTTTTTGTTAATTAAAAAATGAAACAGAGAGAGAGAGAGAGAGAAAGGAAGAAGAGAGGGAGAGAGGGAGGAGGGAGAAAGCTGTTCTGATGACTTCTTTTTTCATCTTTGCTCCAAACCTTTTAGTTCATTGTTACAAGAAATTTCTGGTAAAGAAATTCCTTCTACCAAACAAGACTCATAAATTTCCTACCTTAGAAAGTGCACTTAAGGCACTGAGAAGTCCTATGAGTTGCTCAGGTTCACATACCTAGTATGTGACAGAGGCTGAAACTGAGCCCAAAATCTTCCTGACTCTGAGAGCAGCTCTCTATCCATGACACCATGCTGCTATTCCCTTTCCATGGCCTACCTCTCCTGGGTCCAACACCCTACTAATAATCCCTATAGCAACACTGCCCTCAATTCTGGTGTGAGATCATCAATACAAACCAGCAATATACCTTCATAATATTAAATTAAACACAACCAAAAGAGTTCAGCAGGCAAATCATAAATCGCATGCCTAAGCTAATTTTTAATCAACTCAGCTCAAGAGTTTACAAGATAAACACAGTGAACAACAGGGATTAATTGAAGCAAAATGTCTATTTACTCACTTTAATAATGAGCCTATTATGAAAACAGGCACACAAGAGCATGTGGACTGAGCAGATAGGAGTTCAGGATAGGCTGGTGAATACTTCCATCTTGTTGCCTCTAATGATCTCTTGGCTCAAAAGAGCACTAATTAAAATTGGACTGATTTACTCTCAGTTTCTATTACCCAGGAGACCTGGAATGTACCCTTATGGAGCTCATAAGAGAAAATCTTGCTTCTGAGAAAAATTAAAATTAAAAAAAATGACCAGAATTACTAATGATTAACAAGTTGGATGACTCCAGCTGTGATTCCCAGAGACTTTAGGCTTTAAATCTCTAACAAATAGCAGATGAGTATCATTCAATTTGCTCAAACTATTTGTACAGCTGGGAAACTGAATCCATTTGAAACTATTTGGTGAAAACCTTTGGACATCTTGATGGATGGCTGATTTGGAAAACAGTCAATATTCCCATAGATGCAGGCTGAACCTTTAACTAGCCTGGGAGAATGCCCTTTTGTGTGAAATGTCAACTAGACAGTTTTGTGAGACCTGTCTCCTTTCTTTCACCGTTTCATATAGTGAAGACATCATTGTATATCTCTGTTTAAAAAGGTGATTCAGTTCTGATAGAGGGTTGAAATTTGGCTGCTCTAAGCATTGGAAAAAATCTTTAAAAAAAAAAAGAGGAAATGAAAAACACTAGATGATAAAACTTAGCAGTATTACTAAAGATCTTAATATCCTAGTACTGAAAGAGATTTGAGGAATATCTAGTCCAGTTGACTCATTTTATAGAAAAGTGAATTCAGAATCAAAAGGTGAGATAACTAACCTAAGGTCTTGCAGGAGCTGTGTAATGAACCTAGAATTCAAACCCACTTCCTCTAACCCTGAATCCAGTGCTCTAGTCAGCACACTAAAAGGCAACCAATGACAAAATGTCATATTTTATGGGTTATATTAGAATGTGTTAACCTAGACTTTCTAAAGCAATTAGAAATAAGGCCTAACTTTAAAGGGCAAAGAAAGAGAAAGTAGGGCACAGAAACAGTCCTCTGATGGAAAAGGACAATTAATTACTGGGAAGTTGTACTAATGATCTATATTTGTTTTCATTTTGTTTCTTTTAGCATTTGATAATAGGAAAAAAATGGAGGGATCATTGAACACTTCGAGAGCTACATAGGGACACAGGTATGAAAACTCCAAACTTACCGAGGGGTAGAAGAAGGCAAATTCTGGATGAAATTATTTACCTAGAGCAATTAAATCCAAAATGGCTGAAAGGATGCAGAAGTTTTGATACTCATAGAATTCCTAAAAACCCTAGTTAATTCAGGTTGCATTTGAAAGAGAAGGCCTATTTAAACCTGAAATAAATCCAGTTTTAGATTAAGGAGGAATTGAGAAAGTCTTATCAAAATTATATCAGTTCAGTGCCTAACCATGCTTTCTACGTGTTCATTTTTCTTCAAATCACATATGATCCTTATACATAGTAACTACTCACCATTTTTTTTGTTTTCAAAGTGTTATGATTTATATGTATTTGCTTATTTTTTGCAAGTAGTTCTGTTTTTATATGGTGAAAAGTATAATTGAGTAAAACGCTATGTTCAGGTTTGTCTAAACTGAATCTGCAAGGAGTCAGATTTTGGGGTTATGACCCCGAGTTCCAAAATCCAGTTGGTGGCAACATATCCAAATTTCAGGTAGAGTAACAAAGAGGTAAAGAACTATAGGAAAATATACTTTTAAAAGTATCACATATAAAAGGAGGGTAAATAGCATACATGCATCATTTCTTAATCTCCTTTGAATTGATTTTGAATACTTTTCCAGAGATCACTATCTTGAATAAATGTAATTATAGCATATGATGGGCATTTAATAAATATTGACATGTTAATCTGAAGATCAAGTGAAATAATATTCTTAAAATGCTTAGTTGGCACAGTGCCTGGCACATAGAAGTCTTTCCTCTCCTCTCCATTCTCCACTCCCTTTCCTTTTTCTAGGAAACTGAGGCACACAGAATTAAGTGACTTGTCAAGGGTCACTGGACTGTTAAGTGTCTGAGGCCGGATTTGAACTCAAGTCTTCCAGACTCCAGCTCTAGCATTTTATCTACTGTGACACATAGACACTTCAGTATAAACAATCCCTACTATTAGTAAGCAACTGCAACACCGTGTCCTATTGATAATAGATCTGTAGGTCATCTTCTGAAAGCCATTTCTGTACTTCAAGTGCCCTATCATTAACTCTTCATAGAATGTCTGCCCAACACTCTGAAGGCCCTTAATACAAATTTTTGTTTTGTTTTATTTTTTGTTTTCAGTGTTTCAAGTTTACCAATATAATACTCAGGTTATCTCTCAATTAGCTCTTACTTCCACTAAATGACTGGTCTACCTCCTTTCCTGATCATTCATTTCCTAGGTAATATATTTTACGCTAAAAAATCTCAAAACATAAAGGAACAGACTTGGAAGGAAGAAGTAAGTTAAATTACTGCCTCTCAAACATATTGACTGTGAAACCACAGCCACTTACCCTCTTAGAGCCCCAGGAAGTTTCTTTTTGTACTTTTGTCCCCACTGTTTAGCACAGTGTCTGATTAATAGCAAATGTTCACGAACTTTCTCCTTCCCCAATTCCTCTTTCTGTCTCTTTCTCCATCTCCCATCATTCTATGTCAATGGTTCTCAAACTGTGATTCAGGATCTATGAGACCCTTTAAAAGGTCAAAACTATTTTCATGATACTAGAGCCTTTAATTTCTAATAAAATAAATAATATGTCCCATATAAACAAAAGCTTCAGGGGAAGAGGCAAAGATAGCTCTTGGAATCATGCTTTAGGAGAAACATTGATAAACTGAAGTTGGGTATAGCAGAAGATGAGCCTGATAGTGAAGGGACTTGACACAATAAGATAGAAGGATCAGTTGAAGCATTTATTCTGGAAAAAGGAGAGTTAATAGGGACACAATGACAGTTTTCAAATCTATGAAGAGTTATCTTGTAGAAGAAAGATTCAACCTGTTCTGCCAGGCCTTAAAGCACAAATGAGTAATAGTTACAAGATTCTCTATTTCCTACTCAGTATAAGGAAAGTAAAAGTCAACATAGCACAATGGATAGAAAGCTAGTAGAAGAATTAGCATGGGTTAAAATCCCAGCTCTGACACATATGAATTGTTTGACTCTGCAGCTAGGTGGTGCAGTGGTTGCAGTATTGAACAGTCTGGTGCACCTAAGTTTAAATCTGGCCTCAGGTACTTACTAGGTGTATGATCCTGGGCAAGTCACTTAACCATTGTTTACCTCAATTTCCTAATTTGTAAGATGGGGATAATGATAGCATTTACCTGCCAGCATTATTGTGAGATCAAATGAGATGATAATTATGAAGCACGATGTACAGCACCTGGCACATAGTAAGTGCTTTATAAATATTAGCCATTATGATTATTTTGACTCCCAACACAACCACTAATTGTCCCCAGGAAACTCTCTAAGACTAAAAATTGCACAGCAACAGTTGATGTGCATTTGCAGAAGAAGTTATTTTTACCCAGAATCTGCCTACTCTGATAAAATTACAGGTCTGACCAAAAGAATTAAAGGTATGAAAGGGAATTTCCTAAAAATTAGAATTATCTAAAAATGGAATTGGATTGCCTCAGAAGCTATCTGTCACCAAAGCACAGAAGATCTTCAAGAGGACTCTGGATGTTGTTGACATATGTTGCTAAAGTTGAACTAGATGTGTTCGCAGGTCCTGCCCACCTCTGATATTGCATCCTCTTCTAGAGCATCATTCTTACAAACAGGCCTGGATTAGATTCTTCCACTTTCAGAATTTTTTAAACTACTTATTTTCCATAACACAGTATTTCTCCAGGTTTATTTCTAATACTTTTATCATGTACTGTAGATTTTTGATAAAATTTTATTTAAAAGTTCTATATAAATATGTATCACTACTATTAATTCAGTGAGTATTAAGCAGCTTCTGTGTAAAGGGCTCTGTACATAGATCTAGGAGTACAAAAACAAAACATGCATTGCTCTTGAGTTGACCATACTTTATTATTTTTACTAATACTGAGAACATTTTTTCACATTGCTATTTGTTTGCATGACTTGCCTAGGTTTCAAAAGGAAAAGTAAGAAGACTCCCCAAAGCATGCCACATGAAAATGCATGAAGAAGGAAGGATAAGATTAGGAAAAAATGAATAGTTTCAGGGAAGAATAGCTATGTAACAGCCAGCCTATGTGAGAAGAGGTACATTAGCAAGTTAGTCTCCCCCATGACAAACTTAGCTATAGCATCTCCCATGATCCACCTACTGGGACATGAACAAGCCATAATCTTCCCTCTGTTCAAAAAAAGAATTCAATTTGAAACTATACCAAGACACCTTTACATGAAAGTTGTGCCATTGAAGATACCTCCCTTATGGATGAGTTATTTAGTAGTTGCATAGAATTATTGATTGAGTTAGAGTTATTGTGGATCTGAGCCTCACTCTTCTACTTTACCCTACTCAAGGGAACAGAGGAGAGGGGCTACACACAGGGAAAGCAATTGCCTTTGTGTGTGGAGTGAAACTCATAAATTCACGCAGACCACCATTGCCTCAACTTTCAAGATGAAACCAGTCCATTGACTTGTTAGCAACTTGGTATGTTTTCCCTCCCAGGAAAATATTCATTTGAGGAAGTAAAGTATGGTCACCACTGATAGAACTCCCTATCAGTGCAGAGATCAGTATTGTCTTTTCCTAGAGAATTTTCCTTTTACCCCTCATATGACCTCATTCATAATTACCCTCCAATCTCTAATACTTATGTCTTTAACTTATGGAAATTTCTATTTCTTTTCCTCCTCAATCCACTTCATTCTCCAAAGTGTAGCACCGTGACTTCCTTGTGAAAGTTACATAAAGGCATATTTTGTTTTATTATGCTTCACTTTATCATGCTTCACAAATATTGTGTTTTGTAGATAATTGTGTTTTTTACAAATTGAAGGATTGTGGCAACCCTGCATCAGAGCATTGGTGCATTTTTTCCAACAGCATATGCTCACATCACGTCTCTGTATCATATTTTGTACAATATTTTAAACTTTTCATTATTCTTTCATCTGTTATGGTGATCCCTGATCAGTGGTCTTTTGGGTTACTGTTGTCATTGTTTGGGGGCACTACGAGTCACACCGATATAACACGGCAAATTTAAATTGATGAATGGTGTGTGTGTTCTGACTGCTCCACCTACAGAGGTTCCTCATATCTCTCCCTTTCCTCTCTCCTGAGGCTTCCCTATTCCTTGGGACACAACAATACTTAAATTAGTCAATGAATAGCCCTACAATTGTTCAATTAGTTCAAAACTATTCAAAAGTAAAAAGTTCAAATGAAAGGGTCAACCGATGCAGCAAATCTTACTGTTTTATTTTAAGAATTTTCCACAGTCACCCTAACCTTCAACAACCCACCACCCTGATCAGTCAGCAGCTGTCTACATCCAGAAAAGACCCTCCATGAGCAAAGAGATCATGAAATGGATAGCATTTTTAGCAATAAAGTATTTTTAATTAAGGTATTTATACCATTTTTTTTAGATATAATACTATTGCACATTGAATAGCCTATAATATAGTTTAAATGTAACTGATATGCACTGGAAAACCAAAAAATTCCTGTTACCTGCCTTATTGAAACATTTGATTTATTGCAGTGGTCTGGAACCAAACCTATATTATCTCCTGAGGTATGCCTGTATTTCTCTTCTGGTATACTCTTGTTTAGTCTTTTCTAATCCATTTCTCAAGAGGGTCATCAAAAGAAATGCCACTTCCAAAAGTGTTTTGGAACAGTGTTTCACCAAATACAGTGATTCTCATCATTAAAAAAAAGTTTTAATATAATAAAATCTGTTATCTGGAGACTAAATTTTCCTTTTTCCTAAAAATTCCTAAGTGTCCAAAATCAAGTAGTAGAAGCAATAAAAACATCAAGATAAGAAGTAGGGATAAGCAGAGCTATAGTCAGAGTAGCTATGAGTAGATCTATGGAAAGACCTAGTTGTGGAAGCAGGTTGTTCAAATACCTATCTCAGACTCTCACCAGTTAAGAGACCCTGCATAAGTCACTTAACTTTGCATCAGTTCTCTCATCTATAAAAAAGAAACAATAATAGCATCAATCTCCCACCATTACCGAGATTAGAAAATGAGATAATATTTTTGAAATACTTCATATACTTTTAAGGGTCCTGCTCCTGTTGCTGACTCCAGGGTAGCTGTATTTCCTCCCTAGCCCAGAAACCACTGAAAACTTCTCAGTACTCTGCCACCATCTGCCATGAAACACTGCTCCAAGGACCCTAAAAATATGGTTGTCCCCTCTTGGAGCATCTTCCCCCACCCCGTCATCCTTACTCCAATCTCAACCCCCAGGGAGGTATAGTTTAGACTCTTTAGGGATAGGCTCTCTCTCCTTTCCAGGCATGATTATCCATCCCCACATTCAGGCCATCATCTGTACCACCTTCTTCCCTGACAGACTCCACTTGATATTACAGCTACTAACTCCCTTGCCTCTGTGTCCAATAACCAAATGCTTTGACTTGAGTTTAAGAATTCAAAGTTATGCTTCTGGGGATGAAGATTGTAAACAACACAGACTGACCACAGAAAAGAGACCCAACTACAGAGAGCCAGTCTATCCACAAACAGTTTGATATTCTAGAGTTGGTGAAAAGGGCTAAAGATTCTTATAGTCCCAACCCCTTCTTCTGAAGATGAAAATCTGGGCCTTAGGCCAGTCTTGGTCAAGGCCACACAGGTGGTAAGGAGCAGAGCTGGAACTAGAACTCAGTTTCTCTGGTTCTAAATCCTGTTCTTTTCCCACCAAGCCACACCACCCTCCTAATTAAAAAAAAAGATCAATGGGCTCCCTCAAACAGCGCTGAGATCCCCATAACTTGAGATATTTATATGGAAGGTGGATAACCATTTTCCAGGAGTATTATAGACAAATCTTAATCTTGGATGCATGAACTTTTAAAAAATATTTCCATCAGTGCATTGCAATATAATTTTCCTTTGTAATCTTATGTATTTTATATATTTAAAAACATCTTGCTGCAAAGGGTTCCCTAGGTTTCACTAGAATGCCTAAGGAGTCCATCACACACACACACACACACACACACACACACACACACACACAAGGCTAAAACATCCCATCATAAAAGGATTCCTTTTCTGTTACAGATTATACTAGAACAACTGAGGTCTCTTCTACCGCTGGCATTCTGGGGCCTTTGAAAACCTCCCTTACTTGTTTTACAGAGATATTAAGAATTTCTAATGAGATAATGGATGTGAAAGTGATTTTTAAAGTAGCAATTTATCAAGCTATTTAAGGTATTATTTTGTTACTCATGGAAGATAAAGCACAAGTTAGTCCTTTGCCTCAGAGCACTGCCAGCTACATCTAAGCCCTAGTCTCACTTAATTCCCTATGATGGGAGGTGATGAAAGCCCACTTGTTGAAGCAGACTCTTCCATAAGCACAACTTCTCTAAAAGAAGGGGAGTCTATTCTTAGACACCCACCTTGAATTATTTATTTCCCCCTAGAGATCTGTTGTCAAATGACATAATGCTTGTCTCAAACTAGTGATGAAACATGCCTCATGGCAGATAGGTAATGGCACTGACCCTATACTCTTCTCATGGGGTACATGTCAGTGAAATCTACTCCAGGAAACTTTGCCTCCAAATGAGATTTGGGGTTTAAAAAGTTTTTTTGAAGATCCGGGAAACAAATTCACCAAGACTTCATATCGGGTAGAAATGTTTCCTGGGCTGATATCTTTCATAGAAAAAGCCTCAGGTGCAGCCTTAGCAGTATTGTTAGACCCTGCCATAGAGAATAGTGAGATTTAATTTATTTTACCAATATATGACAATGCTTTTCTACAAGACAGTAGACTAGCTCCAGCTGCTGAAGCAACCTTTGTGATTTGTTGAGACATAAAAGGATTCATTACAATTAGGACTGCTTTTTATATGATAAATTCCTCCAACATTCAAGGAGAGACTCTACAATCAGACAAAAAGAGAACAGAAGCAGGGGGACTTTGTGAAACAACATATGATGTATGACCGGAAAGGTTTATCTCCTGATCCATTGATGGCTGAAACTCTACCATTAATAATAATATACATTTATACTTTGTTGGTACTTGGTACTTAGCTTGACCTATGACTTCTCACAGTAACCTTTCACATTAGAGAGTGCCAGTGTTACTGCTCGCCATAGGTCTATGAACTAAAGTTCAGAGATGTTGACTGACTCACCCAAGGTCCCACAAGTAGCAAACAATAAAGGTGGAATTTGAACTCAGACCTCTTCATTCCAAATCTAGTGCACTTTCCACTATCCTTGGCCATCTCTGTGACCTATAGGATCTCTTCTACCTCTTAATTTATGATTTTCTGATGCGTTCCACTTCTACAATACTATATATATACATATATATATTAGTTAATGTTTTTTATAACTATGGTAAGGACAAGAAAATGCTTAGGGCAGACAAGATTAGTTCCTGTGAAGCCAGAACATTGTAAATGAGTGATAGGTCACTAGGTGGCACAACGGATGGAGTGCTCAGCTTGGAGTCAGGAAGCCCTGAGTTTAAATCCAGCTTCTTTAACTTAACTAGCTGAGTGACCCTAGACAAGTCACTAAACTCCATCTGCCTGAAATTCTTTATTTGTAAAATGAGGATAATGATAGTACTTACCTCCCAGAGGTGTTACGAGAATAGAATGAAATTATTTATTAAATGTTTTACAAACTTTAAAGCAATATATAAATATTTACTATTCTTATTAGCATTAATTTTATTAATTGCCCTTAGTCCAAGAGCCTGACATAGTATTAGGAAAATCCATAAAGAGTAAGGATTAAACTCATTGGATCAATATAATAGAACTTTCTAGAGCCTGCAGCCAAGGGACATCTGTGGCATGTTGTTCCAACAGCTGCTAAGAGCAAACACGATTGCCGCAGGATTAGAAGATTGGTGGAGTAAAAGTATTAAAAAGGAAAAGGAGAGTGAATGGTGGCAAAGAAACAGTGGGAAGTAGACTATTGTAGCATCACAACAAACAACTCCCCAGTCTAAATAACTTGACTACTGGGTGGCACAGGAGGGAGTTAATTTCAGTTCTCAAAGCTCCTGATTGCTTCTTCCAAGAGCTCTTGAAGGAACTTATCAGGAGCCTCCCTAACCCTATCCCTCACAACACACCCAGGAGGAGAAACAAGGGTAAGTTTTGGTGCTTCCCTGAGAATGCAAGTTTCATTGTGTTTCCAAATTTAGAAATTTCTCTTTTTTAAATTAGAAGCTTTGGGGTAGGAGAGGAAGGGGCAGGGAGATTGTCTTAATTTTCTTTAGGTCTCCAACAGCTTTTGACAGATTATTTTGCATCTAGTAGGCACCTGAAAAAATGATTATTGATTAAATGAATGAAAAAATTAGTGCATATGACAATGAGAGTTTGGATACTGGCCTACAAAGAAATTTATTTTTCTTGGCTTCCAAATAGCTTATGCCGTACAAGGTTTCAGGTTAGTTTTTCATCTGTTTGGAAGAGGTTGTGTTTGTAGAAGGGTTAAATTTTGCCATTGGCCTCATTAAAATTCTGCAAAAAACAAAAACAGAACCTGCAACTCAAGAAATCTAATACTAATTGATTTTGACATTTTTCTGCTAGCAATCGGAGCTGGGAGATATGGACAACATTCATGAGCTCCTTATTTGTTTTGTGTTACAGATCCTATATCTTGGTGTGAAACCCATGACACCCTCCCCAGTGACTCTTCTAGCCTCAAGTAGTCATGAGTCAGAACAGGGCAGATGGGGCAGTGTAGGAGGAGGGCAGAATAGGACTGCTATCCTGGATGTGAGAAGATGACTTTCAATGGGGAAGGGAAGTTGTAAATATCAAAGATCTGACTGACGTCAAACTTAAAAATTAGAAACAGGACCTAGATTCCCTAGCTTCTCCATAATAGTCCATTATTTTATCTATCAATCTAAAAACACACCTACGCCTAAAAGATTTTCATTTTCCCTTCTATACTACCACTTGGTGTAATAGATTTTAAGTTCATTCTGTGAGTTTTAGATTGAAGGTCCTCTTTTATTTCTTCATCTTCATCAATAACAAATAAAATTATTTTGAAACTTAACATGTACAGAGCATTCCCTGAATTAAGGTCCTAGGTGAAACCCTGTTCCTAGTCTGGTCTCCACAACTGTCATTGAAGGAAGTAATCACTGTGAAATACAGACCTAATTTCCTTACTACCACTATTACCAGCTACTGACTAACTGCCACAGTGACTAGAGCCTCAAGTGGCAGAACGCCCTCCACCTGCTTCTAGTTCAGCCTCAGCATCCACCCTCCAAGGAAGATGTAATCCTGGTGTTATCAAATGGTTCTATCTCAGAAATAGATATGATTATTGCTAGAGATGATATTTTAAAAAAAGATATTACTGTCTTCTTTGCCTCTGCCCCTAAGGACCATGGAACTTTTCCATTTCACTTGCAGCTGAAATCTATGTGTGTAGTCTCTCCCATCCCAAGGTGAGCTCCTTGAGAGCAGGAACTATCTGGCTTGTCTATGGCTGTCCCCAGTACTTAGCACATTGCTTTAGTAAGTGCTCAATATTTTTTTCCATTAGGTCATTTATAAGAGAAAGGCCTTGCAATCCAAGGACTCACACCTAGCTGACGAGATAGGACAGAAGTATCAGAACATAAACCATGGAACAAGATAGCATATGGGAAATGTCAAATAATTAGTTATAAACCTTAAAGGATGGAAAGTTACCTGAGGGCTAGGACAGTCAAGCAGGCTTCATAGAGAAAGTAAGACTTGAATTGAGCTTTGAAGGAGAAGTAGCTCTGGAACAAGTAAGGAGTGGTGAGAAGGGCATTCCTTGGGATGAGCTGTGATACAGAACTGGAAATGCGCAGGCCATTCATGTGAGGGAAGCCCTAGGTAGAGAACAGTTGGGTTACAAAAGACAATTTGTATAGGGGAGAGGTAGGAGAGATAGGGAAACCTAGAATAACCAGGGCCTTGAAGACCCGGCTGACCGTTTTTCTTTTGAGCAATTAGGAACATGTTTTTGTGCAGTGTAGGTACATAATGAAAGTAATGCTTGAAGAACATAAATCTGGCAGCAAGATGCAAAATGTGGCTTGTGTATTTGGCCTCACCCAGGCAGACCTAGGCAGGGATTGTGGCTAAGTGGGTTTCACAGTGCCGCACAGAGCCTTCTTGCTTGAACAGCCACCTTTCGGCCCAGGACAAGAAGAGGGCAGATAGAGTCAGAATCGTGGTAGAAATAAATGAGAGGAAATTAGCAAGCAAGGATAAATACAGTCCATGGAGGTGAAAGCATCAAGTGGTGGTGATGTTGCCAGGGATCAGGATTTGTGTAGCTAAAGGGGTTGTAAGAGTAGTGATGTCCAAAGCAGGAATCAACTCAAAATCAAAAACTCAAACAAATCTAGAGGCTCCTGGGAAGTGGAAAGAGGGGAAGCATGGGTCGAAAAGCAAATGTTTAATACTCCTGGGTCAACAGAATATTGAGTTAGGTAAGGAAAAATATCTAATTCACTGAACTCACTGCCCCCATTGTCACCTATAAATTTTAAGTAGAGCCATGTAGGTCTATTTGCTACCACTAAATTTTATTTCAGTTCCTTTTTGCCAAAGAGTTCGTACCTTTCTTATTAAATAAACTTTTTTATATAGTTCGTTTTTGTATCAACTACATTTCCCAGTTTATTCTCCCTAGGAAGCCACTCCTTATAATACTTTTTTTTTAAAGAAGGCAAAAAAAAAAAAAGCAGTACAGAAAAAGTAACCAGCATATAAAAAAAATAGTCAGATACTCTGTACATTATTCCATACCTATAGTCCTTCACACCCATTTGTAAGAGCAGCCTGATGCACTCTCTCAAATCTCCTCTTTGCAGCCAAGCTTGTCATTATAATTTCACAATCTTCATTGTTTCGCTGCTGTTCTTTTTAAATTCCACAGAAATTATGCAGAATCAGATACATTACAGATAAGAGGAAATGGATGCAAAGGAAAACAGTTTGAAAGCTATTGTAATCCAGCTTTTTCTTTTTATTTCATTTCTTTTGAGTTTTAGTTTGGGGATCAATGAGCACATCTATGTCTATATTGCCAAAAATTTTATGGATTTTTACTTTTTCTTCCTAGGCATTGGATAAAATGTGTTTTAGTACTTTGCTGGCACCCATCTTCTTCCCCCTCTCACAGGTAGTGATGGACATGGAACAGTGAAAGTGTCATGCCTATTAGATAAGAGAATGAGGTGGTCTTCTGTGTGGTAGGTCTTCATGGGGAGGTGGAGTCTTTGGGTTTTTTTTTTCCTCTGTAGCCACTGGGAGCTTTATTGATGCAAAAGCAGCTGGCCTGAGATGTAGCAAGGAGCTGAACAAAGGCAATGATGTAGGGAAAGGACAAGGATTATATCAAATGATTTTAGGATTTCCTTATGGGGGTTGGAGATCTAGAGTAAGTCTTGTAAGATATGTCACAAGACATAGAGGTGGGGACAGGGCATTTTATGTTCCCCACAGGATGAGGGGTGGGGACAGGGAATCTTATGGTCCAGGATAAGGGGAAGTTGTGGTAAGGCGAGACTTTAGGGCACCAAGGGCTTCACAAAGTCAATCAATATTATTTTAACTCTTAGGACACTGTTTCTATCCACATCATTTCCCCATTCAGCCACTAGGTAGGAGAATTCTTTCCGGGAAAAGGGGTGAAGATCATTGTCTTCAGTAGCTGCTTCCTGCTGAACAGGGGCAATGAGTCCTCTTCAGGGGCCACAATAGGCTGAGGAGGGTGATGAGCATGGGATGCAGAATTCAGTGCCGAGTCCAGGTTGAAGAGAGGCTAGCCACTCAGGTCATCAAGGGAAGGGGTTGGTGTCCTAAAAGTTGCCTTCCAGATAGGGCTTTGGAAGGTGTGCCCAGGTTCATGGCCTCCAACCGCTGGACCCAGAGCCTTCCAGATTTGGCTGGAGAGGAGCTGTCGTTGGTTGTCTCTTTTACCTTTGAGACATAGCAGACTAGAAAATGCACATCCCTCAGGGAGGGGAAGAAAAGGTTAGGGAGAGAGAGACAAGGCTTACATCCAGGCAGCAAATCAGGAGCACTGGTTCACAGGGCAGAGACCTTGAAATTGGGGTGCAGGTGATGGGGTACAGACTCTTGGAACCTCCTTGAATTCTCCTTGAATACTTTCATTTAATCCACTTAATCTGGTCTTTCATACTCAATTCTGCTGCCCTTGGCCCAATCTGGCCTTCCATTGTCCGTTACCTCCGTTACCACCTACATCCCTGCAGTTGTCGGATACCTCCCAATTGCTTCCAGCTGTTTTCCATCTTGGATTACATCACTAGTCATCCCAATCCCATCAAGATTCTCCTTAGACTCTCCTCCCAGACCACTAGACCATCGCTAGATCTTTCCCATGGACTTTCTGTATGTAAATTCCATCTCTCCTCCATGAAAGTGCTCAGGTTTAATCCTGCACAGATTTTGTCTAGCTGAGATTTTAACTGACCAGCTTGTCAAATACGAGTACTACAAATGGTTAGGCTCCTTAAGAGTCAAGCCAAGGTAGAAAATCTTTAATAAACATTGTTTTCCTTTGGTTTAAAGAAATCTTAAGTTGAATTCATTCGAGTAGGACCTGGAGTGTTGGTATTTTGGGGTCCCTAGCACCCCTGAACCTCAACACAGAGACCCCCAAAGAAAACCAGGAGCAGAGGCCCACAGAGCTCAGAGATCTTGAAAACAGGGTGCAGGGACCCCCAAAGAAAACCAGGGGCAGAGGCCCACAGAGCACAGAGACCTTGAAAACAGAGTGCAGGGACCCCTAAAGAAAACCAGGGGCAGAGGCCCACAGAGCACAGAGATCTTGAAAACAGGGTGCAGGGACCCCCAAAGAAAACCAGGAGCAGAGGCCCACAGAGCACAGAGACCTTGAAAACAGAGTGCAGGGACCCCTAAAGAAAACCAGGGGCAGAGGCCCACAGAGCATAGAGACCTTGAAAACAGGGTGCAGGGACCCCCAAAGAAAACCAGGGGCAGAGGCCCACAGAGCTCAGAGATCTTGAAAACAGGGTGCAGGGACCCCCAAATAAAACCAGGGGCAGAGGCCCACAGAGCACAGAGACCTTGAAAACAGAGTGCAGGGACCCCTAAAGAAAACCAGGGGCAGAGGCCCACAGAGCATAGAGACCTTGAAAACAGGGTGCAGGGACCCCCAAAGAAAACCAGGGGCAGAGGCCCACAGAGCACAGAGACCTTGAAAACAGGGTGCAGGGACCCCCAAAGAAAACCAGGAGCGGAGGCCCACTTACCGCCTCCCTGCAATGTCCCACAGGGGAGGGGAAGGAACAACACTGGGTAAAAAGTCTGCTCAAGCAGAGCAAGGTGCCTTTTCTTTAAGCTTTGGAGACAAAATTTCTTGCTAAGCTTGTTTTGTTTAGAAAATTACTTTTCTAGATTATATTGAGGTCCGGCTGTGTTACAGTGGAACACTAGTCGCTTTTCCTTAAGATCTCCTCCCTGAATTCCCCTCCCAGCAGTCTCCAGGCAGCTTCTTGCCACTTTTCCCAGTGTCCCAGGAAAAGAGGAGAAAAAAATGTGACTGACCCACAGGGGCTAGGAGATCATAGGAGTCCAGTTAATATCTGGACTCCCGGGTTTCTGCACCATTATGTTGAAGACAGAGATGGGAGGAGATGTGAATGAATTCACTTGGGCATTCTGTGTAGCTCCTGGGAGCTCTTGACGCGAAAGCAACAGGCCTGAAATTTAGCCAGGAGCTAAACAAAGGCCAAAGTGGAGTCTTTGAAATATCCCTGATGGGTAAGCATTTTTCTGTCCATCCTTACCCAGTGGTTTCCCAGTTCCCAAAGTGTTAAGCATCAGGGTCTGCTTAAAGTTCACCCAGATTCCTTCTCCATAGTCATCTATCCTAAGTGATGATCACATGATTCCTCCAGTGATCTCTATGCTCCTAGACAGCTTCCAGCTCTCAAGGATGGCATCATGGACTTTGCCACAGAAGTGTAAATTCTTTGAGGACAGGAGCTGTCTTATTTTTCTATTTATACCCCTAGCATTTACCACAATACTTTGTGTACAGTTGCTGTTTAATAAATGCTTTATTCATCATATAGAAAAACAACTTTGAAAGTCTTTACAACTCTATCAGTGCAATGGTAAACCATGAGTCCGAAAGACTGAAGATGAAACAAGGCATTAACCTCCTGACAGAGAGGTGAGGGATGAACTTAAAATGCAGAAATATAAGTTTTCAGATATGGATGATATGGAAATTTGTTTCACCAAATTATGTGTCTGTGTACTGAGGGTTTTATTCTTCAGGATTTTTTTTTTATTTGCTCAATATGTGTGGGAGGGACAAAGTCATGAAAATTGGAAAAAATAATAAACTATTTTAAAAGATTATAAAAACGTCCCTGCCTTCTCTTATCTTCCAGAAACCCTGGAAAGTTTACCTAACCATACATGGACATAGATAGTTTCTCCAAGGAAACGCACAAAACACCCCTCTTCCTAGCTGTCTTCCCCAATAAGAGGCATACCCAGAGAGTTCAGAGACATAAAATGGAAGGTGCTCATGGACCCTAAACTACCATGGCCATGCCTTCTCATTGTGACAGATAATCCTTATGGCTGACATTTATCTAGTTCTTTAAGCTTAAGAAATTCTTTGTATACCTCTTATTGGATTTCATCGTCAGTTATGCCTTCCTTCTTTCCCCAGGGACTCACTTACCCTGTGTGTGGTTTTATAAGCTTGGTCTGAGGAAAACACATCAGCAAAGTTCTATTACTCCTTCCCTCTTACTGTGCACCAGTTATTGCAACCCTACCAATAAGCAAGTACAGGTGTGCACCTCTGTTCTGCGCACTGACTGCACCTGCTCCCTCTACCACCCCCGTGGGTCAACTATGCCTGTTTGGTGCTCAGTGCCTGACCCAGATTTCTCTCTCTCTCTCTCTCACTCTCTCTCTCTCTCTCTCTCTCTCTCTCTCTCTCTCTCTCTCTCTCTCACACACACACACACACACACACACACACACACACACAGGCTCTCTTCAATTCCTCTATATGAGTGTGATACAATCAATTCCACCCACCATTTCTAACATTGGATGTGATCTTGTGTGCCCTTTGGTTTCCTAAGAAGAGCTGGAACCTAGTTGGGGGTTCTAATAGTATCCTAAAGCCAAACTGAATTACTGAAGATGCTGCAGGGTCTCCCTCTTTTTTTTTATGTGGCTCTCATTGAGTTTAAACAAGGATGCCCATGTCTCTGTAAGTAGCTTCAGGAAAAACTGAGTAAAATTCATTCTGTAATTGGCACCGACCTTCTTAGGCATGTAACCTCTCCCACAGAGTATTAGAAAGTACTCTTAATTTGGAGCTAATCTATCAATAAGCATTGTTTAACCTCTATTACCTGTGACTTGGATGTAAGATCTGACTCTGACAATTGCTATCTAAGCAAATCACTCTGGTTCACCGAGCCTCTGATATCTTCATCTGTAAAAAAAGAGGCTTGAAATAGATCTCTAATGTTCCTTCCATTTTCCCGTGATCCTGATGACTCCTGGTGCACTTAGTGTCCTCCTTTGCTAATGTTAAAATTATTATGAATATAAGTATCTTGAGGTCATAGATCGTTTTGTTGTCTCTATAGCCACAGTGCCTTGACACATAGGAGATATTTGAAGGGAATCCTATGATCATATCATTCTCAAGTTACACATTATGAAGAAGAGAGGTTCTCTCCCTGCCTTGTGGCAAACTCCGGTGACAAAAGCCATCAACTGTTTCCTAGGTGTAGAATAGCACAGGACCTCAGAGGCTTTCTTGTCAAATATTCTCAACCTACAGAAGAAGAAACTGCAGCCCAGGAAAGTCAAGCAACTTAAATTAATCAAACACTAATAATAGCTAGAATTTACCTAGGGCTTTAAGGTTTACAAAAACAAAAACTTTATGAACATTATCATTCAATCCTCACCACAGCCCTAAGAAGTAGGTGCTATTATGCCCATTTCTACAGATGATGAAGCTGAGGCAAAGGTAGCGTTGTACGGCTAGTGCCTGAGGCTGAACTTGAACTCAGATCTTTGGGATTCCATGTTCAGTACTCTATCCATGGTTTCACCTAACTGCATCAGAGTCAAGATCTGAAACTAGGCCTTTGGGCTAGACTTATTAGTCAGTCCTCTACACCCCATATCCTCATGAAAATGTTTATTAGGATAAATTAATAGAATCAGTTTTAAAGCAAAGCTGGAAGGGGCCTTAAAGGTCACCTCGTCCAAAATTCTCAATTCACTTCTGAAAACATTAATATTTGGAGACATTAAATGATTTGCCCCAGGTCACACTTTTAATGTCAAAGGTGGGGTTTGAACCCAAATCCCTTACCTCAAGTCAAGAAAACCTCATGTCCTCATGGATATGATCTTTAGGATATATTTCATCTCTTTTTCTCTCAGAAGTGAACTCCTGGGTACTTAAAGTTAGCTATAGGGGAAATCATCAAGACAGACATTGTATTATTTAACCATTGGCCAGCACCAGAATATAGAGGTGATTCATATACCAATGAATAGAACACAGAGCTTTCTCCTTTGGGGCTTACAATCTAAACAGTCAAGCATCACAGAACCAAATTGCTTCAATTAAACACTCGGATAATGAAACCCTAAGGCCCAATTAGATGTATTATGGGGACCCAAACAGAGTTCTTCTTCAAATGGGAAGAAAGGGGGTACCTTTGATATAAGACAGTTTAGGATGAAATTTGTCATTGGGGGGAAAATCTGATCACACAACTAGTCATAAGTATGTCACGTCATTAATATCCGCTTCCATGCAGCAAATTGCTTGTTATGCTTCATTTATACTCATTTATGACTAAACAGGAGTATTTGGAGAGAGGTGCCATAAAATATATTTTACATAGCTCCGTGAGAGCTTTCATCTACTCCTCTCAGCTGGCTTTCTCAAGTGTCTGACATGGGTATAAGCTTAGGAAGACTCTGAAGGCAGAAGGGAGGAGGAGGAGGACAGGCTAGAGAGGAGGGAAGGAGGGAAAAAAAGAATGTCTGCCAGCAAGGACCCATAAAAATTCATGAGCATGAAGCTGACTGGATTTATGCATTTAGACAATTTTGTTAAACTAAATGGAAGTTAATCTGTTGTAAATCTTCCTACTTCCCTGTGATTTGGGAGAAACTCATTTACAATAATTGGGAATAAGAGAAAACATAACTAATATGTTGCTACCTTCGTAACTCAGGTAATTCTGAGCATGAAGAGACTATTTTCAAAGCAGGCTGCCTCTTCTTTCAGACCAAACTCAGACGAAAACTCACTTCAGGAGGTTACGATTGATGTGTCAGCAAGAAGTAAAGCTGAAAATATGGTCCTTTGTCCAAGGTCCTTTTGAGAATGGACCTCCAAATATCAGAAAGTGCCTGACACTGTCTCACTCTTACGTTACACTGCTGTCTTGGTTGCCCAGGCAGCCCCAGTTAGCACAGAGAAAGATGAAATGGAGTAAGGAAGGGCTTCCTCCAACACCAGACTTTTTGAGTTTTCATCTAAGTGGGGAAATTGGTATTTTGTTAGCCAGGGATGGTAAAGAAATGTGAGGAAATGCCTCACTTGAAAATGAAAGGAAGATTTTCTCTCCAACACTGGCTTCATTCCAGTGGACTACAAGGTGCTGGTGGATGGAAATGACTTTGAAAAGTTATTCTGGAGGTCAACATCCTTTAATTTCTTTTTTTTTAAGTGATATGGTATAAAGAATGAGTGAGGAACCTGTGACCTCAAGACCACATGTGGCCTTCTAGGTCCTTGGGTGCAGCTTTTTGACTGAGTCCATTTTTTGACTGAGTTTTACATAACAAATCCTTTTAGTAAGGGGATTTGTTCTATAAAGTTTGAATTCAGTCAAAAGGCAGCACTGGAGGACCTAGAGGATCATATGTGGCAGTGAAGCCTCAGGTTCCCCACCCTTGGTATAGAGGAATAAATAAAAGCTGATCATTGTTGTGTAGTTCTTTTTCTTTGTGACCACATTTGGGGTTCTTTTTGGCAAATATACTGCAGTGGTTTGCCATTTCCTTCTCCAGTTCATTTTGCAGATGAGGAAATGGAGGCAAACAGTGTTAAATGACTTGCCCAGGGTCACACAGCTAGTAAGTGTCTAAGACCAGACTGAACTTAGGAAGATGAGTCTTCTGGACTCCAGGCCCAACACCAATCTACGGTGCCACTAACTGCCCCTATAAGAGCTGGACCTGGGTTCAAATGACTTGCCATGTGGCCATACTTAAATCACTTTCTCTTTTCATTAGACTATGAGCTCCTTAAGAGTAGGAACTTTTTCTTTGCCAATGGGACATTAATATTTAAACAACTTTTACAACTTTATTTGGTAGATTTTGTTTCATATTCATTTCCTAATATATTTTCTCTCTTCTTCCCGGTGTTATACCTTGTAGCAAACAATAAAATAGGAAAAAAAAATTCTTGCACTACTTGGTGATTAAGCATTGTGTGGCAAAAGTATTTAGGAAGTATGAAAGTACTATGTAAATGTGAAATATATTATTAAAGCACCATATTATCAAGGTATTAGATAATACCTGAAACTGAAGTAGCTGGTTTGCAGAAAAAAGTAAAAGTAGAAAGGGAAGAATCAGGGGGAAGAAAAAGGTCTCATCTGATAGGCATCCCACAGATGAGGAAAAGAGCTTCATCAAAATCACTGTACCTCTTACTCAGAGACACCAATTATGGATCAAGAAAGGCAAGGACTAGAGAGATAGGGCTAAGATCCTCTCCTAAGGCTAGAGGAAAAATCCTGAATCAATCAATACTTAGAAACTAATCCTTCATATGATTCTAAATGTGTCTGGGTTTCTGCATTCAAAGGGAGAGATCCAGGGATCAAAGGGGAGAATATAAAGGATATATAAAGGAAAAAACCTCAGTACTCCCCTAACTCACAAACACACAAACACACACACACACACACACACACACACACACCAATCATAGCCCTCTGATGAGATCTGGAGCCTAACATTACCAAGTGGGGAGACATAGAGAGGGGACATCATGACAAGCATAGAAGTAATGGGATGAATAAGTTTCTATGATAAAAGTTTCATTTCTAAGATTATATATAGGTGATTCAAATTAATAAGAATGATAGCCATTCTCCAAGGGAAAAAATTTTCAAAACACATGAATAGGCAGTTCTCAAAAGAAGAAATCTAAGTATATTTAAAAATCCAAATCACTAATAATTAAGATTAATGCAAATTAAAGCAATTCTGAGGCTCTACCTCATACTTATCAGATTAGTAAAGTTGACCAAAAAAAGGAAAATAGCAAATGTTAGAAGAGCCATGGGAAAACTAGTCCATTGATTCAGTGTTGGTGGAGCTATGAATTGTTACAACCATTATAGAAAATAATGTGGATCTAAATCTAAAAAGTTATCAAGCTCTGCATACCTCATGCCCCAGAGATACCATTACTTGGTCCACATCCTAGATATCAAAGAAAAGGAAAAGATCCTATATGTAGAGAAATATTTATAACAATTGTGTGTGTTGACAAAAAAAAAGGAAATTAATGGATGACAATCAATTGAATATTTATATGCAGAACAAATTATATGAATGTAATAGCATATTATTGGGCTTTAAAAAATTATGAGACAATTTCATAAAAATCTGGGAAGACTTGTATGAATGAATGGAGTGAAATGAACACAATCAGAAAAAAATATGCAATAATAACACTGCAAAAAAAATTTCAAAGACTTAAGAACTCTGAGCAATGCAATAATAAGTCATGAATTCCAAGACCAAGAATGGAGAGTGATCACAGCTCCTGACAGACAAGTAATAGACTAAATGTGTAGAAAGAGACACATATTTGGGAGCTTGACCAATATGGGAATTTGTTTTGCTTGATGATGAATATTGAAATGAATGAAGCATTGAAATGAAATATTTTGTTTTCCTTTTTTTCAGTGGGAGGAGACTGAGAGCGAGAAAAAGTACGTTTCATATTGTTAAATAAAATTTAATTTTAAAAAATGGTAGCATATTGTTATTTATATAACTATCACTTATGTGTATATAAAATATAGTTATGTATTATCTATGTTCTATGTATATTATGTTATACATGTATATGCATATATCTATGCATTCATGCATTGTGTTTGTGTATGTATATATACACACATATACATATATGTAATATAATCTCTGTATTCCTTCTTTCTTGCCCAGAAGTTTAACTGAATGTCCAACTTAGGCCCCACATATTGTTCTTGGTACCTTATATATGAATTGTTTGCAAGTGTTCATGTCAAAGTCTTAAATGTATTTCGATTTCCCTGTTTCTTTTCTAAAGGAAGATAATGTCATCAGTGAGGTTAAATTGTTTTTCTGTAATATATGTTGCTTACCTCTACCACCTTTCCATTGGAATACATTGAGGAAACTATTATCTAAGGCAAAGATGTGAAGTTAGTATGCAAGTCAATCTGGAACATCATCTCAGTCTTTGCCTAAGCAGCATTCAGACTTTCCACATATCCAGATATGGCTGAAGGAGAAAATATCAAAGGGAACAAGACAGTTGTCAAAAGCTTTGAAGCACTGTGATAGTGAAGAGGGAATAGAGTGATTCAGTTTGACCCCAGAAGGCAGAACCAGAAGTCATTGGTAGACATTGTGAAGACGAAAATGTTGGCTTAATGCTGTTGAAATTTTACAAAAAGAAAACAAAATAAAGACTTCTTAAAAATTATACTACCCAAAACTGGAATGGATTTCCTTGGGAGAAAGTATGATCTCTTTCATTTGTTGTTTGTTGTTTTTTTTTTAATGAAAAAACTACATAATATGTATGACATATTGGGGATTGTTTCTTAGGGATAGATTGGAGCTAAATGTTTGTTGATGGGCTATTCAACTGTAGAAATCTATGAGCCTGTGATTGTGTATATTTCAAAGGAATACATCCTGTACTTCATAGATGTTATTTCATGATTCACCCTTCAAGGTCTACCTTCCAAGTGCATAATTTGCCACAACATCACTTGTGTTACTAATTCATGATATAATTCCCTTCTGTCATCATGGAGGTTGTTGATTGCAGGTGTAGAATGAGGCCACATAGAATGAGCCAGTGTTTTGGTTAATTTAATTAACTTTATTTCTTTATTTTAAAAAAGGATTCTTTTAAGGGTTTTTCATTAGAAATAGTGATGTAAAAATTAATTAATAATAATTAATAAAAATAACAAAAATGATTCAAACCTATACTCACAACTGCTTCCATTTGACCTATTAAATCGTGGGAAAATGAAAAAAATGTAAAGATATATACTTTGGTTATTATCACTCACTTCTTACACAAGTTTGACCAGTGTGGTAAAGCAGTTGTCAAAAATAGAAATCCATAAAAGCACCTAAAGCACTTTAGCCAATAAATACTTATCTCCTTGCTAAGCTGCAATATATGACAATCACAGGCAATACCATTTTAAAATACAAATACATTTTTATTACAAAGAAGGAAGACAGGACTGCCTCATAAAACTGGAAAGAAATGAAGGTGAAATTAAATATATGGAAAGCTTAGAATAAGCTCTAACTAAACTAGATAATCACAAGAGCATCCATAGAGAATAGGCATGAATTACAGGAAATAAAATTGGAAGGAGAAAAACAAACAAAAAGGAACTGATTTTTCAGTATCCCTCTAACAATATATTTTCATTATCAATGACAGTGGAATAATTGCACTCTAAAACCTCAGTAACCTGTGTGCTTCTATGTCAGGAAGTAGAAATGGCTCTTGAGGAAATGAAGCTGAGAATAACGACTAAGTCAGTTCAAAGTACAAACAAAGTCCAAAAAAAGGAAATCTGGCAACCGTTTTCACAGTACTGATGGAAATTTTAACAGCACTTTGAAAAAAAAACATGATTAATATCACCAAAAAGGGGGATGTGATTGAGAAAATATCATTAACCTCCAGTTCACATATTTATGTTCTCATTCTTATAAAATATTTATAAGAAAAACTCAAGTGTCAGGGCTACCTTTGTCTTGAGGACATATTCAGTTCTCTTCTCTGCTTCCAGGAGACCAGTTCCTCAAAGTTATTTCCTCCTTTTCATGATTACCTCATGATATCTATATTCACTTAGAATGTGTGGATAAATAAATTTGGAAAATAATTTTCGATGAATAAATTCCCTGGTAAGTGCCCTGGTTATTGGGGTTTTAGAGATAAATCCCCTCCTCCTATCCTGTGATGTCTTATTCAATAACTCTGTTGATCATTGACTGCCTCCTGTTCTCCAAAGGTTAAATGACTTTTGCAAAAAATGGGACCAAGGAGTATGACTGATTCTCTTACTAAATAGTTAAATGTTTCTTGTGTGGTATCAGTTACATTCATCTATGGCCAAGTTTCTGTAACCCTTTTAAGATTTTTTTTTCTTTTAAGGAATTTCACACCTTGTTATGAAGTTGTAGGAAAATTCCTTAATAACTCAATTACATGTTTGAAGAGTATAGGAAGGCTTTTGTAGATGGTTTTCCACTGGCTATTTCTGTCATACAGTTCACTCAAAGATATAGAAAATGTGGAATTACATTGTATACATTGTGTGTTTATTTTTAGAAATCAACAGGAAAAAAGCAAACAGCCTGAAAGACTAATGTGCAAAAAATTTCTTTTGAACACATTAAATCTATATAAGGATCTTTGATGACTTCCCAATTAACTTTAATAAAAACAAAAAGACCTCTTATTATCAAAAGGGGCAGTTAAGTGGTTCAGTGGATAACATGTATCAGGCCTAGAGTTAAGAAGTTTCCTGAGGTAAAATCTGATCTCAGACACCTACAAGCTATGTGACCCTGGGTAAGTCACATAACCCTATTTGTCTTAATTCTTCCTCTGTAATACAAGCTGGAGAAGGAATTAGCAAATCACTCTAGTATCTTTGCCATGAGAAGCCCAATGGGGTCATGAAGAGGTAGATATAACTGAACAACAAATAATTTGTTGGTATGAGCACCCCCTCCACCAAGACAGATCATAACTCCTCTACAACTTAGTAGATGTTCTTCAAGGGTTCCTGGGCAGGGGGTGGGGGGTGGTAATGGTGGTGGTAGAATGACATCTATTTGTACTTCATGGGGTGGTAAGCCTTTCTGAATTTAGATTATACAAGCTACGTTTCAGCAATATGCAAACCAAGAATTACCAGAAGATGCAATTGATTTTCAAAGAGGCAGAGAAACTAGAGACCTGAACTATAGAGAAAGCAAGAGAGCTGCAGAAAAATGTCTACTTCTATTTTGTTGACCATACTATAAAGTCTTTGACTGGGTAGATCACACCAAAAGTGTCAATTTCTTCAAAGAGATGGGAGTACCAGATCAGTTTACTTATGTCCTAAGGAAACTGTATGTGGGCCAAGAAGCAATGGTTAGAATTGATGTTCTCAACTGATTAGTTTAAGATTGGGAAAGAAGTGCAACAAGGCTGTATATTGTCACCTTATTTAACTTATGTGCAGAGTACATCATTCAAAATGCCAGGCTGGATGAATCAAAAGCTGGAATTAAGGTTGCTGGAAGGAATACCAATAATTTCAAATATACAGATGATATCACTCTGATGGCAGAAAGTAAAGAGGATTGAAGAAATCTTTTGATAAGGGTGAAAGAGGAAAGTCTAAAAGTTAGCTTGAAACATAACATCAAAAAACAAAACAAACCCTAAGATTTTGGCAACTGATCCTATCACTTCCTTGCAAATAGAAGGAGAAGAAATGGAAACAATGTCTGATTTTACATTCTTGGGCTCAGTGATCACTGCAGATAACAACTGCAGTCATGAAATTAAGATGTTTGCTCCTTGAAAGGAAAGCCATGGCAAATCTGGACAGCATAGTAAAAAAAACAGAGGCATCATCTTGCCAACAAACATAAAAGCTATAGTTTTTCTAGTAACAATGTATGGCTGTGAGAGTCAGACCATAAGGAAAGCTGAGCACCACAGAATAGATGTTTTAGATTGTAATGCCGGAGAAGACATTTGAGAGACCCTTGGACAACAAGGAGGTCAAATCAGTAAATACTTACAGAAATTAATTCAAACTATTCACTAGAGGTTCAAATACTGAAGTTGAGATACTTTGATTGCATAGTAAGAAGATGGGATTCATTGGAAAAGACCCTGATTTGGGGAAAGATTGAAGGCAAAAGGAAAGGAGGATAGCAGAGAATGAGGTAGACAGAGAAAAAGAGAGAAAGAAAGAGAGATACAGAGACAGAGACAGAGAGAGAATATCATGGAAACAATGAACACGAACCTGGAAAGACTTCAAGAGATAGTGAAGGATAGAGGGACCTGGTGTGCTATCATTCATGGTGCCAGAGAGTTGAACATGTTTGAACGATTAAACAGCAACATCACCAAGCCTTAAACAAGCTTAGTAGGACTTACCAGAGATCGTTCTTTGCTAGCATAGGCTTCCCCCTGTGATATATCAGAGTGAGATTATATTAGAGGAAATGGCTTAAACACATTGGCTCTTTCACAGTTTGGCCAAGACCACCTCTATTCCTTTATGAACAGAAAGTCCTACTAAGTATCTATTATGTGCATATATCTATTCAGTTAAATACACATTTATTAAACACCTACTACACACCAGCCACTGTACTAAGAAAGTCCCTGTTCTCAGGAAGTGTATAATCTTATGAGGTAATACAACATACAATGGAATGCAGAAATGGAAAGGGGAATACTAGAGGGTACAAAGTAGAGAGGTATCTTGTTCCATTGTTGAATCAGAGTTGAAACCAGATAGTGCTACAAAGTAGAGTGAGTTGAAATTATAATTTCTGCCCACTATAGAGGAAGGTTTTAATAGGAGTTTAATATTCTACCCTCAGACCCTCTAGTCAGGACAGGAAGGTAAGGAAGGTGTTATTCGAGGTTTGAGTCAGCTACATGGTGAAGAGATTAGAAGTGATGAATTTATCATTAGAGAGGCGTCTGGTTCCATGCATAGACTGATAGACTCATAGAATTATATGAGTGTTTTACATAGAATTATATACAGTGTTTTAGGAACAAAATAGACAATAAGCATTTTCTGGTTTACCTTTATTTGAGAAACTGAAATACTGAGGCCCTGGAAGGTGAAATGATTTGCCCAAAGAAAGGTAGCTAGTAAATGGCAGAGGAATAATGGCAACTCAGATGTTCCAACTATCTATTCTACCACAGTGGTTCTAATAGTTATACAATCAAGACATATATTTTCTTTTAAAAAGTATATATTTCAAACAACTTTAAAATCCTGGGGTAGAAGAAATGTCAGGGATCGATAGCGCAGAGCATCATTCTAAAGTACTATATTTCATTCTAGAAGCCACATTTTAGGAAGATAGCTCTGATAAATCATCTTCTAATTTGTATTGAAAATGCTACTAAGGTGAAGAGATACAATACCTCCCCAAAACCTTGTGCCATATGGAGATATCTCTAATTATTGGAAAATTGTTTTCCCTTATTTTGACCCCATTTCTACAACTTCAATTTATTGCTTGATCCTAGCTGTTCTCTCTTAATAAATCTAATCCATTTTCCCTAAGAAAGCCTTCAAATATTTGAAGACTGAAGTCATGAGCCTCCAAGTCTTCTGTTTGGGTTAGACATGTCCAATTCCTTCAACCACTCCTCATGCTTTTGAATCTCCTCACAATCTTGGCCATATCATATTTGAATACACTAAAGCTTGTAAATATTCTTCTTAAAATGCAGCATTTACAAGTAAACTTAGCATTTCAAATATAGTCTAATTTGGGCACAAAGCAATAAAACTATCCCTCCTTTGTTCTACATGCCATATTTCCATTAATGTTATTTAAGATTACATCAATGTTTTATACCACCACTTTACACTATTTACTCATGCACACCACTAAATTCCCTGATAGTTTTCCTATTTTGTCCTTCTAGTCTCACCTATATGCTTTCTATCATACCTCCTCCTAAAGGTTTAAGTGATAAATCCCATCAATTAAGTCACAAATTAACTAAAATACCTGAACATCACTCAACTCCCCATATTAAAATATCAATTCCATTTTACTTATTACTTATCCTCTGCATTTTAGTGTATCTACCTGAGTATCATTTCTGACCTTTTTCCATGTTATTTTCTCTTTGGAGGAGCCCTAAGAATTTTTAATCAAGAGGGATTGAAAAGGAAATTTGAACTTTGATAGGAATTCTATTCAAACAGAGGTTAAAAGTGGGAAAAGACAAAGAATAGGAGTCATTCACACTCCAGCCTTAACCCCAAATATTTCCCTAACAGATACATAACTAGAAATCCTTTTATGTGGGGCAAAATTGTTGGGATGTTAGGGAGTTAGTGCAGGATGATTTAGTGGTGGTGGAGTAGGGAGAGATGGTCAGTTAGACAGGAGGCTTGATGGAAGTGCAAAGGACACCTTAACTATAACATTGCAGTTACACTTGGATATATGTTGGTCATTCCTCCAGAGAAGACAGTTTGATGATTTGTGTGGTTTTGGAAGAGAAGGAGGGCATTGGAGGAAAGGTGCCAGGGCAATGGGAGTGACAGCTTAGGGGGTAGTGGAAGCAGGATGATCCTATATAATGTATGTAACCTGAGTTTTTCTGGGAATGCCCAATTCTAACAGGAGATGCCCTTTAGGGGTCTTTTGGGCACATCCAATTTGCCCAACTTGGAAGCCATTGCATCCTCTACCATTTGAGTAGCGGCAGCCTCCTTTGATTGGCTGCCTGCATCTTTAAAAGTAGCAATATTGAACTATTTGCTTTTCAGTCCTGTTCTTTTCTGTCACCATCTTCTGCTGTGCCCAGTTTGATGCTATGAATTGAACATATGAGAGGGTACATTCCCCTACTTTCTCTCTTTAATCCCAACTCCAAGATATGGGCCTAAGGGTATTTGTCTCTTTTCTGTATTATTTATCCTCCTAAATTTCAGGTGCCAGAGGAGATCCTCTTGGGAGCCAGGAACTCAAGCCATGGCGACCTTGGTGTTAAGACTATAATCAGGGCAGTACAACCAGGTACCTCCTCATGGAAGCCCTGAGAAACCAGGGTGTCTGGGACTAAAGCCTAAGTGTAAAAGTGATGGTATACTACAGGAAATGAGCTAAGTTATAAACCTAATACATTCTCCCTTCCCCAAGACTGAGGTGGTAAAGGGATGGCAGGAGGATTATGCCTCACAAGAGTTAGTTAGGAGGGCAAATTTATATATTTGCTAATATAAATTAGCTGGCTAAATAGAACTGAGGTAAGGGGACCCCTATTTGATTTGCGAGAATATTTTTGGAGTTAATGGCAAAGAGCCTAGATTTCCTCCAACTCATGTTTCAGAGTACTAGAGATCCCCTAAGAGAGACGTGAAAATCTAACAGATATGGCCTTCCATGCAATGACGGTCATGCTGTGAGTAGTCTGGGTGACACATATAAAACACAAGCTAGTAGAAGGCAGCAAAGCATGGGAAGAGTCTCTAAACTATTATGAAAAAGAAGCATACTAATTGCATGTATGTACTCTAGCAGCTCTACCCTGCTTATGGCTCTGAAGTCAAATTCAGTAAACTCCAGAGCCCCAGTATCCTCATTTCCTCTCCATTCCTGAAGAGGTAGCAATAATTATCTGCTTATTCCTTCCTTCTGCTCTAGGCAAAGCTGTTCCAAAGGACCTGATATTATGTACAGTTCATTGTAAACATAAATCAAGCATCATAAGTGTGAGTTTTTTGTTGGTAAGTATCAAAATCGATAGGCTAAAATCTATTTAGTATTTCTAGAGTCTGAAGAGTCTGGTCCAGAGCTTATACAGTCATTTTGTAATGTTGTACTGTAATGTTATCTATAAATTTTTAAAAGTATATTTCAGTAAAACTTGTTTCTTTTGTAATTTTGTGCACTTTATTGTATGCATCAATAGCATTATTCTGAGAAGGGGTCCACAGGCTTCATCAGATTGCCAAAGGTCTGTCACACACACATACACACATACACACACACACACACACACACACACACACACACGCACGCACAGGCACATGCACATTAAGAATTCTGATCTATTGCAGAACTCACTAGATAACAGCCAGGAATACAATGGGTTGCATAACTGAAGGACCAGATTGTCTATTATTAAAATAATTCCAGATGACACCTATTCAGTGGGGGAAGGGAGTGGGAGAAGCCCTTTCTTAGTATCCTTAAGTCAAACTAGCAGGCAATCACCAAGATTACCTCCCCATTCCCTTATCCGCTATCACTTGCCTCCTAAGATTTTAGACAGTTAAGAGTATACAAAAAAGTATAAGTGGTACTCTGAGGATAGTCCACACATAATCAGAAAAAATAAAAAGAATCATGAGTACCTTTCTTAAGCATTGATTTATACTTTTCCTTATGAGTTTAAAGTCTGCTTCTTTAGGCCTTTGTACTCTGAATTTCCTTGCATACTAGAAATTGAAGATTAGGTACACTGCTGATTCTAAGGGGAATTTTTGAAAGGAGTGTGAACTGACACTGCAATCCAATATCTTTACTGGCACAATCAACATCAATTGAAAATGTGAGCTCATTCATTCCATCCTAGTGCCACTGCTATAAATGCTCCATTCCAAAATAAAATGTAGAACTGGCCATAACATAATTTGTTTGAACCCAGTATGAATTCAGGGTGATTTGGAAGAGTCATTGACCCAGATTCTCAGGGGGAAAAAAGGATAGGAAAGGAAAAAGAGAAAAGAAGAAGAAAGGAAAAGAAAAGAAATAGGAAGAGAAAATTAAAGATAAGATCATTTTATTTTTTTATTTTTCCCAAATTTATTCATTTATTTGTTTTCACTTTTCAACATCTACTTCCATAATTTTAAAATTTTCACTCCCTCCCTCCCCACTCTCTCCCCAAGATGGCATTCAAACTTACATGGGCTCTACACATGGTTGGTTGTTGTCCTTTGTCTTCAAAGAGAACCAAAATAAAATCACCATTGTAAAGTGAAATTTCAGTGTGTCTGATTGTGGTTGATCAGACCAATACAAGCTCAGAATGCTCTACCACAGGTTGGGCACAGATAGTCTGTGTGAATATTTGGGGTGAATATCCCAAATTTGTGCATCCTGCATTTACTTTGAGCTGTCTCAATTCTGCTTTGTTCAAAGAGCACAGTACCTTTTCTTATGTGGGCATGCCATGCTGTGTGGTCCTGTGCCAATGTCTCCCATGTTGCATAGTTAAATCCAAAGTTCTTGAGAGAGACTTTGAGAGTGTCCTTATGTTGTTTCTTTTGGCCACCATGTGATCGCGAGGATGCATTCATGAAGTTTTGCATTTAGGTAAAAAGAAGATAGTGTTGGTGATGAGAAGATCATGTGATGCAGAAGTCTTCAGCAGTAAATGACCATTGCTGTTGCTGTTTCCAACTCCATTCCTCCCTAGGACTCCCTGCCAACTCTGGTAGTTTGAGCCTACTCTAGCGTTAAAGTCACCCAGAATTATAAGCTTGTCCTCTTTTGCCACATTGACAATAAAGGTCTTTAGGTCTTCAGAAAATTTGTCTTTGATCTCATCAGGATTTGTCATGGTGGGAGGATAGGCACTGATAATGATGGCATGGAGTTTCCCTGTGAGTGGCAATCACATTGTCATGAACTTGTTATTCACTTCTTTTGGCAGGCATGCTAGCTTGCTGACCAGTTCCACGGTGTTCCCCTTCACTGTGCCCATTCCAGAAAAATGTGTATCCAGCTCCAATCTCAGTAAGCTGGCCTTCATTTGCCATCCTTGTTTCACTCAGGGCTGCAATTTGGATATGATACCTGTTGAGTTCTCTTGCAACAAGAGTGGTTTTTCTTTCAGGTCTACTGGATTTTGTGTTGTCTACTAGTGTGCACATGTTTCATGTGCCGATGGTGAGTGGACTCATCTTTGCAGATGTTTTCATACATTTTTTTTGTGTTTTGACCACATAGTAGGATTTCTCACTTGCCATGGTAATCAGGCCAGGGTTGGGTAATCAGGCCAGGGTTGGGTAATCAGGCAATGTTTAGGGCACCTTTTTTTATAGCCCCCTTCCTCACACCAGAAGGTGAGCAGTGCCATCCTTAAAAGGCTACTCATACACCCAGGGGGCTGCTGAGTCCCACTGCTGCTTCCAGTGAGAAAAAATCCTATGCCTGGGCCACCTGTGTGCAGGATTGTGTCTACAGCTCCTAGTATACCTGAATCTGCTGCTTCATCACTTGCCTATTGCCACAGGACTTTGAGGCATAATAGTGAAATGGTATGGGTGATGTGTTTTGATTTGAGCGTGAATTGGATTTAAGTGAGGCAGAGTTGCACAAAGTCGTCAGTTGCACTTGCTCCTCCAGAGTCATCATAGTCCAGCAACAGGACAGAGTCAAGACAACTGGCGATGGCTCAGAATGCAGTGGATGACCTTGACCTCTTCAGTGTCTAACTAAGCTCTAAGTGCTCCACATCACTTGCTTCAACTACCTTCATGGCTCTTGGAACAAATTGTTCTCATCTGCCCATTCTACCAGACAAAGTCTTCACATGCTTGGGGTAGACACCCCCCTAACTCATCAATGGGTTTGAGAATCCTTGGTTACTCTCAACCTGTTTTGGCCCATCTGCCAAAACAGTTTACCAGGGTGTGGCTGCTGCGCATGCTGCA
The DNA here is from genome assembly GCA_028658325.1 of Potorous gilbertii. NCBI lineage: Eukaryota > Metazoa > Chordata > Mammalia > Diprotodontia > Potoroidae > Potorous > Potorous gilbertii. The sequence goes on along the minus strand of CM053771.1, from coordinate 262,860,738 downwards.
GCTTCTTGGAGCCACACGTGAGAGTTGGGTAGAACAGGTGGACACCAAAGGTGGGAAGAGCCCCCCAAAAAGGGCTCAGCAGCCATCATACCAAAGGTATTGGTACTGGTCCTCCCTGAACATACCCTACACCCCGCTCTACATATACATTCCTAATAAACACATTTTAACATTAGTCATGTTGCGCAGAACTAAACAAATGGGAGAAACTATGAGAAAAGCAAAACCAGCAAAAGAGAAAATAGTCTGCTTTATTCTGCATTCCAATTCCACAGTTCTTTCTTTGGATGTGAATAACATTTTGCATTATGAGTCCTTTGGAAATGCTTTAGGTCCTTGCATCGCTGAGAAGAGCTAAGTCTATCAAAATCAGTCCTCACACAATGGGTTGTTACTGTGTATAATGGTCTCCTACTTCTGTTCATTTCACTGGGCATCAGTTCATATAAATCTTTCCAGGTTTTTCTGAAGTCCTCCTGTTCCTCATTTTTATAGCATAATAGTGGTCCATTTCATTCATGTACTATAACTTGTCCAGCCATTCCCCAGTTGATGGGCATTCCCTTGATTTCCAGTCCTTGACCAGCACAAAAAGAATTGCTATACACATTTTTTAACATGTAGGTCATTTACCCATTTTTGATCTCTTTGAGATTCAGCCCTAGATGTTGTATTGCTGGGTTAAAGCGTATGTACATTTTCTTCTCTCTTTTTTTAAATCAAATTGACCAAAGCTTTATCAATTTTATTGTGGGGGGGGGGGTGTTTCCATAAAACCAACTCTTAGTTTTATTTATTAGTTCAATAGTTTTCTTAATTTCAATTTTATTAATCTCTCCTTTGTTTTTCAGTATTTCTAATTTGGTATTCAATTGGAAATTTTCAATTTTTTTTCTAGTTTTTTCAGTTGCATGCTCAATTCACTGAATTCTACTCTTTCTCCATTTTATTCATGTAAGTATTCAGAGATATAAAACTTCTCCTAAGAAATGCTTTCATTACATCACGTAAGTTTTGGAAAAGATTAATTTCAAAAGAAAATTAAAGAAAAGAGAAGACAAAAAAGAGGGAAGGGAAGACAGAGGAGGGAAGAGTATGAGAGAGGAGAGGAATAACAAATTAAGGAAATTAACAAATTAAGTTTTATTTCTCATTTAAAATAGAATAAAACAGTTTACTATATTTTTTCTCATAAAATTGGTCTTGAAGTAGAAGGGAAGACAAAACATAAAGGTTCCAGATTCCTACAAAGTAGATAAGTGATACAACTGAAAAATAGTGAAGCTACAGGTCTCCTGGTAATATGGGATTTTCATTTCCTGGAAACAATAAAAAAAAAAAGCTATTCTTAGTACTTTTTCTAATTTCCCAATATCTAATCCCATCCCATCTCAGCAAGTTTCTGAAACATGGAAACAAGAACCAGATAATACTTCTAGAAAAGAAAGAACAAAAACAGCTAATAGGAATTTAAAGCCTATCTTCCTCAAAAAAAAAAAAAAAAGGAGAGAAAAAGCTTTCATTGATAAGAGCAAGCCACCAGTCATGAACTGCTAGAACACAGGTTCATTGAGGGCAGAGACTTTCATCTTTTTTTCTTCTTCTGTGTCCTCAGCACTTGACACAGTGTCTAATTCATAGTAGGTGTTTGACAAATGGGGGTTAAATTGAATTGAAATTAAATTAATTGTATACTGAGATATAAAAGAATTGCTGGATATGACAACTGAATCTCTTTCAGTGATTTTTTTTAATTGTCAAGAATAGAAGAAATATTGTAAGACTAGGAAAGGAAAAGTGTTACAATTTTCAGGAAATAGAAGAAAGTAGTGTGCGATCTATACACCTGGCAATACTGGTAAATTCTAGAATCTATAATTAAAGAGATAGCTGATGAACATCAAGAAAAAGAGGTGTGCGTTTGTGTGTGTGTGTTTATGTGTGTTGTTGAGGAAAGGGTGAATAAATCTCCTCAACCAACCCTTCTCCAAGGAAAACTTTTATTCCTACAAGGCAGAAAGCAAAAGATTAAGACCATAAGGCTAATCTCTCTGTTCTCTTCAGAAAGGGGAGTACTAGGGTAGAACTATACCTGTCCACTCTTTGCCCCCACTTAATACTTTTTTAGGCTTAAACCATCTCCTGATCACTATTTCTTAATATGGAAAAGAGTGCCCCAAGCCATATATCCAAACACTTGATTCCCTTACCACCAAATGATAATTGAACAAAGACCATCATAAATAGGGAATTGCAAATAAATACATTTGCCCAAGCCAACAGCCAATAGAAATCAAAGATATTATGCATGTCAGAATATAACAGAAAACACAGAGAGCGCTGATGAGCTCTTCCAATGAGTTCCCCCACTCATCTCTCTTACTCAGCTCAATAAAAAGAGTGAAAATCCTCAGTATTGCCCATCAAGAAATTCCCTGGACATCAGTGAGTTAAGCTGAGAATAAGAACATTCTATAAGAACTAAAATCTCAAATGTTGGCATCTTCCTGAAGTATTTCTTTTACTTTAGAGACTTCTCCCTAAAGAGAATGTGGAATTTCACATGTCCTCTCTTGCATCTTGAAACCAGAAGAAGGAGGATCATTAATGTTGCGCCTCACACAGGCACAAAGCATTGAATATTCATTCCCCATTAACAAGGGGTCTTATTCAAATGGATTTAAAAAGCAATGATCAATATAAGCAATCACAGCTTCATCAGAAGTAACTTCATTTTCTTTTTTGACAGGACATCTAGCTCTGTCAAATAACAGGGAATGGGAATGATGTAGCAGTCAACCAAAAAACATTTAATCAAGTTCTTACTATGTGACAGATAAAATATTAAGTACTTGGAAAAGCAAAAGCAAAACACCATCACTGACATATACATTATTAATATGTGTGTATATATGTGTGTGTGTATTAATGGATAAATGGATACATGAATCTTGACAGCCAGGAAAATTTTCCTGTAGTTGGAGCTATTTGAGCTTTCTTGATGGAAGCTAGAGGTTAGATGTATAGTTTTCTTAGATTTTAGCAAAGCATTAGACAGTCTCTTAGGTTATTTGGGGAACAAATAGATGCAGAATAAATGATAACATCAATAGGATGATTCAGAGACCACTGAATGACTAGACTCTGAATATTTATTAATGGTTCGATTTCAGCTCAGAAGGAAGGCTCTTATGGAATACTACAAGCAGCTACACTCATTCCTTGCTATTGAACATTTTTTTCTTTATCAATGACTTGGGAAACCACTTGATTGGATGAAACTTGCTTATCAAATTTGCAGATAGTATGAATTTCAGAGAGACATCTAACACATTGAGTCACAGAATCAGGATCCAGAAATATTCTGACAGGCTAGAACACTGGGCTCAATCTATAAGATAGTAGCCGTTATCACCAAGCTCATTTTAATCACTTTCAATCTAATTAGATGAAATATAAATTAAAATATAAATTCCTATGCTTCCATTGCAAAGTTCAACTTCATAAGCATAAAATAGAGGCAGCAAAGCCATAGAATAGGTCATGGGAAGAGATATAGAAAAGATTTTTTAAAAATGATTTGGGATTGATCTGAAAGCTTAATATGTATTAATGGTATTATATATCAATAAAAGCACTTCTAATACGACCTTATATTTAATTAAAATAACAGTGTCAAGGACTAGGAATTAGAACAGCATTGTCTGTCTTCTGCTCTGTTCAGATCACATTTGGAGTAGAGTAATGAGTTCTGGATAACATAGTTTGGGGAACAAATTTATAAGGTGGGAAGCATCCAAGAGATCGTGACCTCAAGGTCTCAAGATCATGCCATTTGAACAGTAGTTAAAAGAATTGGAAATGTTAGACGGGAGGAGAAGAGATTGTGGGGTATCATCTCTGTCTCCAGATATTTGAAAAGTTGTCATGAGAAAGAGAAATCATTATTTTCTCTTCGCTTTGTTCCAAGAGGTGATAACTGGGTGCAAAGAGCAGGACTTACTAAGAGGCTTAACTGAGATTTGATTTAGGGAGAATTTGGGGCGAATTTTAAATGACCAGGTTTTGGTTATGTTATAAAACAGCATCTTGCTCAGACGTGCATTGGACAAAATAGTCTTTTTGGTCAATTCCAATTTGGAAATTCCCTAATGACTATCTTAACTAACTTCCCATTTCTAATTAAGAAAATAGGAAATATCATATATTTCAAAATAACAATAGAAAAATCTCTGAATTGGAAGAAAATTCAGAATTATTCAATCCAGCCAGTATCTAAGTGGAATACATGTTGTATAACGTTTCCCAAGAAATCTTGATTTAAATACTTGAAGTGATAGGAAAAACACTACTTCATGGCTTTTTAAAAATTTTTTCAGCCATGTATCTCTTCTCAAAATAACCTTTTAAATGAATAAAATGCAATAGGTTAGATTACAAAGGAAACAATATTGAAATAAAGTTTTCAAAGCATTTTTAAAGTCAGTTCATGATCTGAGTAGACAGTATGGTACACTAGAAAGAATGGTGGATTTGAAGTCTTAAGATCCAAGTTTAACTCATGGTTCTGCTCATTACTACCTGTATGACTTTGAGCAATACTTAATAATAATTCTGTAAAAATTTTTCTTCTGTAAAATGAAGGGGTTGGACTATACAACCACCAAGGACTCTTCCACCTCCAAATATGTTCTCTAATGTCCCATTTAACTTGAAATTGTTAATTCCGGGGGGTGGAGCCAAGATAGCGGAGTAGAAAGACTCACTTTTACTAGCTCCGAACCCACAGCCCATGGATTTCCTGTAAAAAGAACTCCTGACAAATTCTGGAACACTCGAAGCCGTGCAGCAACACAGTGAAGGAGATTTCTGTTGCAGAGAGCCCTGAAAAGCCGACCCCAGGGGTCCATCGCACCCTGGACAGGAGTGGAGCCCTGTCCTGCCCTGCCCCGGCCGCACGGCACTGAGAGGAGACAGCAGATCCAAGCAGGCTTCAGGGACCGTAATCTCCGGTGGCCACACCCACGGACTCACAGGTCAGTGAGAGAGACGGGCTGAGAGGGGAGCTGGTATCTCCCTGACTCGGACCCCTTCGGGAGGCAGCCGCTGTGGCAGAGGCAGCTGAGGCCAGAGGCTCCCAGAGCAGGCAGGAGCTCAGCAGCAGCTCCATTACAAAAGATTTCTGCATAAAACCCCTGAGGGAACTGAGCCTGAGAGGCAGCCCTGCCCCCACCTGAGCCCCAGCAGATAAGCTCCCATTGAAGAGCAGTCAGGCCTGCCGCCAAAAACCCTGAGGCTGAGGAGCAGCATTTGAATCTCAGACCCCAAGGACTAGCTGGGCAGACCTAGGCTGGGGGTGGAGAGGACTCTCAGAAGTCAAGTAACAGGCTGGGAAAATGCCCAGAAAAGGGAAAAAAACTAAGACCATAGAAGGTTATTTTCTTGAAAAAATGATTCCAACCTTCATCTCTGAAGATGAAGAAGAAGAAAACTGCTTACCATCAGGTAAAGACATAGGAG
>CM053771.1:262839413-262854718 GCA_028658325.1 Potorous gilbertii | reverse complement strand
GAGTCCTCTCCACCCCCAGCCTAGGTCTGCCCAGCTAGTGCTTGGGGTCTGAGATTCAAATGCTGCTCCTCAGCCTCAGGGCTTTTGGCGGCAGGCCTGACTGCTCTTCAATGGGAGCTTATCTGCTGGTTCTCAGGTGGGCCACCTCTCAGGCTCAGTTCCCTCAGGGGGTTTATGCAGAGATCTTTTGTAATGGAGCTGCAATGGAGCTCCTGCCTGCTCTGGGAGCCTCTGGCCGAGCTGCCTCAGCCTCTGCCGCAGCGGCAGCCTCCCAAGGGTGTCTGAGTCCCGGAGATACCCCACTCCCCTCTCAGCCCGTCTCTCTCACTGACCTGTGCGTCTGTGGATGGAGGGACCTTAGTGGCCGCAGGAGATTACGGTCCCTGAAGCCTCCTGGGCTTGCTTGCTCCTCTCAGTGCCGTGTGGCCGGGGCAGGGGAAGGGGAGCACTCCGCAGGGCAGGGCTCCGCTCTTGTCCGGAGTACCTTTGCGGTTGGTTTTTCAGGGCTCTCTGCAACGGAAATCTCCTTCACTGTGTTTCTGCGCAGCTTCCACTGTTCCAGAATTTGTCAGGAGTTCTTTTTACAGGAAATCTATGGGATGTGGGTTCGGAGCTAGCAAATGTGAGTCTTTCTACTCCGCCATCTTGGCTCCGTCCCCCGCGTTGTTTTCTTGAATATCACCATAAAACTAATGAGCTAACTATTTTCTCTGGCCAATATTCTCCCCACTTTCTTCTTTCCATCTGTCCACAGGGGCAATTATATAGCAGATAATTTTCCTGCACACTCCCTTTCATCTTTCTACTTTCTCATCTTACATATCTCAGTGAAAAGCGCCAGGAAGATTCATTCACTTTCAGTCTCAGCACCACTTTCCCAGTTCTCTCCCAAATGATAATGGGCCACCTCCATTAGCTTTGTTGACTGTCACTTTGGCTACCATTCAGTCAAAAACACATCTGATAGTTTGTTGATTTGCTGTGTTTGAGAAGACCTTTTTGTGGAAAAATCAAATTTTAATTCACCTCAAGATTAGACTATGAATGTGATCTTTAAGTTCTTTTTTTATAGCATACATCTTTTAACTGACCCATAAATAACCAGTTAATGTTTCTTGATACCAAGTCAGCTATTCTCCTTGTGAGGCCCACACTGGACTATCTTGCACGTATACTTTGTATTATTATGCAGGAAATGGTGGGAAACCTATTGCTTTCTCAAAATGTCAAACAAAAACATGCTTCTTGTATTCCTATCTGAACCGTGAAGAATTGTGTAGATTTTTAACTCTGATATTATACTTTCGATTTTGTCTTTTTTTAATTCCCATGTTTCCCATAATGCTCTGTTTTTCTGATGTGGGTGCTTTCTCCTTTTCATTTTATCTTTCCCATGAAACCTCAAAAATAAGGTTTTTATCATTTAAACCAAGGAGAAAGCCTTCTCTCTACCTTGGTATGATTTCCTGTTTCCTTTTCATGAGGCCAGACGGAAATGAAGCCTGAAAACTCGTCTGGGGTGGGGGTGGGTGTAGAAAAATCCATCTTAGTCTGCCTTCTGTCATTTTCAGAACCCTCCAAAGAGGACAGTGACCACACAGCTCCCATTCTCTCATCACAAAATGAGGTGTTAGTGACATTTTCTCATCTTTCTGGATGCATCTCATATTCACACTGCTCCCAATTATATTCACTGGCAACTTCCCCAATTCAGTCTTAAATGGACCCAAACTTTCTCCTCAATCAAGTGAGAATATTTTAAATCATTTTCAAACTCATGGGAGAACTCAGTTGCATTGTTTGCTTTAGAGACATTCCCTTTTCATTTTTTTTTCTTAAGAAAAGCACAAAAGGTGGGAGGTGACTGAAGATAAAGGCAGTTATTTTTAACAGCAAGCAACAATCAGTAGAAAAGGTGAGAATTAGTTATACTGAAAACCATTTCTTCATGAATAACAGTTAAATAACATTAGACTGGGAATAAAAATCTGCAGAAATAAAGATTCCTTGGTTTAAATCACATGTACAGATTTTTTTTCTTTTGGTGACTTCATTTTTTCTGACTGTTGGCATTTATGTCATTGTCAAGTTCATGCATTTCAGAAGAAGTTCATGTATCTTCTTTACTTTAGTTATTTCGAGGGAGGCTGGTTTAGAAATCAATAAAAGTTAGAGCTGGCATTCCTGATGTAAGAGTTCGTTCGGTTCAATTATAACTTAATAAAATTTATTGAGGATCTCTAGTTTCTTGTGAGAGAGGCAGTGAGGTATAGTGAATAAAGGCTTGGATTTGGAGACAAGAAGACTGGGGTTCCAGTCCTGACATATAGTGCCAATGTTACCCTAGGAAAATCACTTAAGCTAGAGGTGTCAAAATGGCAGCCTGCCAATAAAATTCCCAAGTGAGACCAGAACCAGATTAAAATGCAATTTGGAAATGTTTAACAAGATATATAAAAAGACAATGCAACATAGAAAATGTTAATTTGTAATTTTCTAAGTCAATATGCAGCCCACAGGGATCCATTTCTATTTGAGCTTGATTAGTAACTTAACTTCTCTGGACTTTCATTCATTTCATATTACTTATGAGGTACCTATTATGTGCCATGCACTGTGCTAAACTCTGATTATTATGTAAGATTTTATTTCATAGAAGATTCTGAAGTATAGTCATAGAGGGAGTTTCCTTTACTAGTTATCACTACCACTGAAATGGTCAGTTTAGTCATTGTCCCCAGAGTTTCTTAACCTGGGATCTGTAAAAAATTGAAGAATATTTTAATTGTATTTCAATTAATTGGTTTCCTTCATAATCATAAACATTTTGTTTTATGCATTCAAAAACATTGTTCTTAGAACTCCAGAGGTTTAAATAGATTTCCCAAAGGGTCTGTGCCACACACACACAAATTGAAATACCCTGCCCTATAGTTTCTTGTGTATGTGTGTGTTTGTGTATCTGTAGATAGACCTATGATCGCAAAGATTTGGTGATCTCCCATTGTAAAACTCCACACACAGGGGAAACATTTCAATAAATGTTTGGTTAGTCAAATTGGATTTCAAGGTCCTATACTAGGTACTTCTGGGATACAAGAGAAAAAGGCATAAGATCACATGTTTTCATATTATAAAGAATCTCAGAGATCATCTATTTCAATCTAAGTAGGCAGTGATACATCTGTAGTGAAAAAAATTAGGTTTGAAGTCTGAAGATTTGAAAGTGATTCTTGCATATGCTACTTACTAGGTTGCCAAAGAGACAAATTACTTTGCCTCTCTGTGATCTAGTTTCCTTATCTCCATAGTCTTCATCCTCCCTTAGAGATCATGTTGACTTCATGGACCAAAAGTGTCTGCTCATGAGAGAGCAGGCACTACTACAATTCCTCAATTTCCTGTGGTCTTTGACTTTGAAGGATTTCTTCTTTTAAGAAGTGACATCCACTTGGTCAATCCAAAATCAGAGAAAAACTTCTTGTAATACATGTAGTACCTACCTGCTTGGGATATATGAATGGTGATGCTACAGAGATTGGCCCAGACATAACATGATCATAAGCCAAGGAGGTAGAGGTTGACATAAGGGGTAGTGATGGAACCAGCAGACCATGGTGATTGAGGCACTTGTTGCCTAGTCTTCAGCTTTTCTGTATTTTCCTCATAAGTATAATCTAGGAATAAATGTCTATCTTCTCTGTCCCTGGAGCTTAGAGTTCTGTGTTCACCATTTCATTCCCTCATTTTCTGCTTATCCCTCTTATCTGGTGAGTGGCCAGGAGGAAAGGTATCCATTAATCCCTTTCCTTGACATCCATGGAAGCAACCATCACTTTGGAAGTTTTATTTCTCTGACCATTTACTTCCATTCTAACCAATTTGAAACTGATTGTTAAAAAAGAAATGTAATGTCACCAAACACAGGTGTATGAATGAATAGAGTGGTATTGAAAGAGTGGAAAAAGGGGAGCTAAAACTCATAAGGAGGGATTTTTTTTTCCTCAGCAAAAACCAGATTGGTGCTACCTAATTAGATTGATTTATTTATTAATAACAGATATTATTGGTAACAGATATTATTAATTAGTAGCAAGTATTATTTATATCTTATACTTTTTTTTTAACTCAACAAGGAAAAAGCTTCAAAACCTGATGGTATTGGGTGGGGTTGGAGCCATTTTTGCTCCAGAGCACTTTCTGAGTGATGGCTGCTGTTACTGCCAGTCTTGCTGGTGTGAAATAGAATACTTCATCATTATGTGCACTTTGGCAGGTCAGAAGCTGACCATCTAGATTGACCCAGGATCAAAGGACTTAAAATTCTACAATCGCCCCCTGGGATCCCCTTTCTGGTGGGAGACCAGTTAGCTGAAACTTAGATCTATAAAGAAGAATGTTCAACACAATGATCTCCAAGGTCCTTTTCAGTTTTAAATCCTATGATATCTTTATTTTATGGATAAGAAAATCAATGTAGCATCCCAAAGACCAAAATGACTATACTTCTTTTCTCATTAGATCCAATTTCCACTGAATTGACCCTTATCAAGAGACTGAAACAGCAACACCAGAGAGAGACGAAGGACATGTACTTAGAATAGATATCGAGGTGTACGCATGTGTGTTGGGGTGGGGATGGGAAAACATCAAATAAAGGATTAAATCAAGCAAGAAGAATTCATACAACCATCTTTGCAAAACTACCCCTTCCTAAGCCACTAGGAACTGAGGACTGTGAGATCATTTATCCACAGTCTCCATATTATTTTGTTTTGTTTCTGTTAGGTTATGGAATAGAAAGGGGTTTTATACATTTGTTCATTAAACAATTACTGAAGTCTTATGTTTGGAAGTCATTGTTTCTTACCACATGTACTCTGAAATCTCAACATTTTTTTTGTGACTGCTTCTCTCAAGAGTGCTAGGACCAGAACGGACTTAGAAGCTATTGAGGAAAAATCTGTCATGATTCTAGCAGTAGTCTAAACTTTTGTAACCTCTATTTTCTTCTTTTTCTGACATTATCTTTTCCCTTCTCTCCTCTACTAGCTTTCTTGTGGAAACTACTTATTTAAAAAAAATACATACTGCTTAAGGACTCCTAAGCACCTTACCTGGTGTCTGATGATATCTCCCTGCTACAGAACTCTGAACAGGCTTCTGAGATACACAGTTGCCCTAAACAATACATCCCTTTTCCTGTGAATTTCAGAAAGCTTAAGTGACTCCTCATAGATCACATAAACTACTCAATAGCATATGCAGTATTTGATCTAAATAATAATCATGATGACAGCTAAGTTTCATAACTATATATATATATATATATATATATATATATATATATATATATATATATATATACACATAGGACCATAGGGTCATTTATATATGATAGACACTATACTAAACTCTACTTATCTAATTCAATCTTCACAACAACCCTGAAAGGCAGATGCTACTATTATAATCCCCACTTTGTAGTTGAGGAAACTGAGGCAAACTGAATGAGTGACTTCCCTAGGGTCACATAGCCCATAAGTGTCTAAGGCTGAATTTGAACTCAGGTTTTTATGAGTCCAGGCCTGGCCTTTTATCCTCCACACCACATAACTGCACCAAAGAATACTCAAGTCTTCTGATCCAAAATCTGATATACTCTCAGCTATGTCACAGAGTCTTTGGACTTACAAATCATAATGAGAGTAGTTAACATTTTTATAACATTAATAGTTTATATTGTTCATAGCAAGTAATGTTTTATATACAGTATGTCCTTACAATATTCCTGAGAGGAAGGTGATGCATTTATTTTTATTCCTATTTTGTGCATGAAGAAATTGAGTCTCAAAGAATCTAAGGGAGTTTATTTGAGGCCAATGACAAGTAAGTAGCATTGCTAGCAGTTGAATATAGTTCTTCTGATTTCAAATCCAGCACTGTTTCTACTATACCACAGATTTTGTCATCTAGAAAGAGAACTAGCCACAGAACCCATGAAAAAAGTAGAGAACAATCCAAAATGGTGTACAAATAATTCAGTACTAGGTTGAATATAATCAAGTATTGGATTCAAGTGTCAGATTTCCCGAGGGAGCTCATAGGCAAAACTGAAAACATGAGCCTTGAGAAAGGCCAGAACACAAGGGGACAGACATGACTTTGGACATCTCCAGTGAAATATGTTCAGCATCAATGTTAATGAGTAACCACACTGTTTCTGCTTTGGAGTGAGTTCTAGGATTAGTGTTTTATCCATTTCATATAATCATTGAACTCTTTCAACTGTTCCTCGGAAGTGATCCAGGAATATCCCTCAAAGCAACTATACATTGGTACACAATTCATCAATTTTTAAACTCATTATTTCTCATTGTGCATCTGAAGCTGCAGGAAAAGAACACAAAGGGACACTCTTAGAAAATCGTGGTGGCTATGTACTTAAGCAAAAGATGTAGGAATTTACTTTTGAAAATTTCTTTTTCATTTTGTTGGCGAGCAGAAGTATTCAAACCATGACTTTGTTGGAGAAAATAGAATATAAGCCTCTAGCAGGCAGAGAAAGCTGTTTTTTCATTGATTCATTCATGGTTTTTTTTTCACTGTATCTCTAGTGCCTTGTACCATTTAGGAAATGGAATACATTCTGCTTGTACTGTATTGGAAGGATATAGACTTAAGCTTAGAAACCAGAAAAATCAAAGTGATTCAGGGATCTGAATACTTGGAGTCCATAGGACCTGTGTTCAGTTCCTTCCTCTCGTATTACCTCTGTGACCAATTAATCTGTCTTGACCTCAGTTTCTTCATCAGCCAAATGAGGGTAATCACTTTCAACTCTGGGTTAGGGGTGGTAAAGGAGAGGGACACTTTAAATTAAAGAAGCCCTCTGGTTTTAGAATGAGAGAACAAAGTTTCTGACATATACTTTCCATCCTGCTTCATCCCTTTGATTTTTTGTTGCTTTTCCCTCATAATCTACAGTCTTTCTCTAAAAGCTATATAGAATTACAATTATTCAGTGCCGGAGGTTTTAAACAATGAGAGGACAGAAAGGATGAGTGAATCCCTCAGGATCATAGGAGGTGGAAATGACCCTAGAGATAAAGTGCATCTGCTTCTCTTGAAAATGAAGAAACTAAGTCCTCGGAAGATCAATTGGCTTGTCATGATGAGAATAAACAATATAGCTAGGATTTGAATCCAGTTCCTCCGAGTCCAAATCTTGGGTTTATCCCCCATTATACCATGAAATATTTTGTGGAATAAAATCAAATAATTGTAAATTTACAAAAAGTTCAAAGAAAGAAGAAAAGGACCCACATAAACAAAAAGATTATAGCAGCTCTTTTTGTAGAGGCAAAAAATGGAAACTAAAAAGGTAACTATCAACTGGGGAATGGGTAAACAAATTATGAAAAATAAATATAGCAGAGTACTGTTGTAAGAAGTGATAGAAAGGGATGGTCTCAGAGAAACCTGAAGAGACTTGTATGAAATGAAGCAGAGTGAAGTGATCACAACCCAGAGAACAAATCATGCAATGACAACATTGTAAACACAAACAAATTTCAATGACTTAATAATCCTGAACAATGAAATGACAGATGAAATACCAGAGGATTGATGATGAAGCGTGCTTCTTCATCTTCTACCAGAGAGTTGCTTGACTTAGGGTATAGAATGGGAAATAGATTTTTTAAACTATGACCATTATAGGAATTAGTTTTGCTTGACTGTCTTAGTGTACTATTCATTCATTCATTCATCTATTTATCTATTTATCTATCCTTCCAGTGGGGAAGGATGTAATAGGAAGAAGAGAAAGTAGATTTTTGTTAACTGAAAGAAAAATTAAATTCAAAAAAGAAAAAGTAAGGCATGTTTCAGGGACAATGAAACCATGTTATTTAGAAGAAAGTTCGAATAGGAGATGAACTCAAAGAAGCTACTTTTTGCTTCTAAGCAAGTATTGAACACTGAGTACAAGAGAATATCTCTGCAAGTGGAGGGGTGTGTATGTGTGGACATAATTGCTCATTTTTAGTACCATGAGCAGTTTTTTCAGGGTGAAGGTATTCTTTCTATAATCGCCAATTAGCATCTGTCACTGTAGTTTTCCCTGGCAGTTGATGAGGATTGAGACCCTAGTACTTCAGAGATTTCACTAAAGCCCTCCAGTTAATAACTGTGATATTCAGAGCAGAACTTGTAACTTACACTTGGAAAAGATTCCTTGTTTTATATGACTGGATTCTCCTAGGACTTGTAAGATTTGATTTCTCTGAGCACAAGCATTTTAATAAGCTATTGTTAGCTAATAATAACTTGAGGAGCACCCCTCTGCAAGAGAACACCACAATTTATCATGGAGAAACCCAGCTAATTTATTTTATTAGGAGAGGAGTTTGTAGAGAAACGATTTATTTTTCCCCACTCTTAGGTGAATGGTGGAATAGGCCATCCTTCTCACTATTATCTCAATGCCTGTGAATCCCATAAGGAGCTGAGATGTGCAAGAGTTTCACAGTGAAAAACAGGGAATAGACAAAGGCTTATTGCTGCAGCTTTTGATCTTTTATCTTGAACTATGACAGAACCTAGGTTTCTGTTTCTAGGTTAACACCCTTGGAAGTAGTGACCCAGCTGAATAGCAATTTCTTGGAGGGTAGAGAATTCTCATTTCACTTAGTTTACATGTGAAGAAGGGCATTGTGGTACCTTTTCAAACTTGGACATTTCAGTATTCCTGTTCTTGTTCTTCCTGGGCTACACAAACCTCTACAGAAGGTTCATGGTTAGCTTTTAGTGGGTCTGTGACTGTGGATGAGAAAACATATGTGTATATGTATAGGTACATGTATATGCATGTACACGGGCATGTGTATGTATACACACATATGTGTATACATATGCATACATGTATGTATATATCTGCACACATACATATGTTTGTCTATACACACTATATATATATATGTATATAATATCTTTATTTTCACTAACCTCTAACTGAAATTTACTATTTCTTCAGTTATTTACAAACATTATTATAGGCTTCACCAGACTGCCAAAGGGATCTATGACATTAAAAGGGTAAGAAACCTTCACCCTGATGCTTAGTCAACAGTGACAGGAATAAGAAATAGGTATACATAGTAAGAAAGAACATTTAAAAAGAACTCTGGAAAGGAGGAGGGGGGAAATAATGAAGGACAAATATGACTTTTCTATGCCCTGCCAGGGCTTTTGGAAACTTTGGAATTCCACCTTCCCTTCTACGAAATTTAAGTCCTAAATATTGATGTAGTCAATATGTCTTCAGTGGTAGGAAGTCTTGATATTCTTACTGATGCTGTACTAAAGATAAGATGTGGCCTAGAATTTCTAGTTTTCTGAGTTGACTGGGGTTGGGATTCAAGGACCTAGGCAAGGGACCTAAACATACTACCCTCATCACCTTCCATCCTGGGTGGGGGGAGGTAATGGAGGAGAGAACTGATGGCAGATGATGTGACCTACTTGGGCTAAGGATGTTGTGAGTGCTTATTGCTGATATATTTTCCTTTAGCTCATACTGCTCATTTAATTATCTTTATTCTAGATAAAGTCTAAGTGATTTATTAGCAATGATTGATTTGGAAGAAGGATGAGGAGGTATGCAAGGATAAGGTGAAAGAGTATTTGGATCCTTAGAATAACTAAGACTTTAACTTCCATTGCACTGGAGCTTTGATAAAAGCTATTGGTTAGGGTAATCATATTAATATTAGCAGCTAGTATTTATATAGCACTTTAGGGATTTCAAAGCACCTTACAAATATCTCATTTAATTTTCTCTACAATTGTTGAGATATTGTTATTCCCATTTTATATTCGAGGAAACTGAGATTAAGTCACTTGGCCAGGGTCACACAGCTAACACACAGACTAAATTTGAACTCAGGTCTTCTTGACTGGAGGCCCAGGACTTTTTTGTTTGTGCTGCCTAACTACTACTCTTCTTTCTTCTGTTTCCAGTTTCCATTGCTCTCATCATCTCTTCTCTAACTTTACCAAACCCATATCTCAGGGACACATCCAAAGATTATTCACATTGAAATCTAAATGATGGATAACCATTTTCTTATTCAATGAATATTTGTTTGCCTTCTGGGACTACTATGTGCAGTAAACTGTGTTAAGTCCTGGGGAGAGATACAAAGGTAAATAAATTAGTCCTAGTCCTTGAGATATTTGCAGTCTTTAGAATGACGGTAATACAGATAAATGTATAAGTGATACAGATAAATACACAGATACATATATCTATCTATCTATATAGATATATGTATATGTATGTAGATAAATATATTATATATTAATATATTATATATTATGTAGTTTATGATAAGTGCATTGCAAGAGTATAAAGTGTTATATGATTGGATAAGCAAGACATAATTTCCATATGGGTAATATAGGAGGGGTTTTCAGAGGAAATAGCTTTAGAGTTGGACCTTGAAGAATGCAACTGCATATCAACAGGTGAAGAGAAGGGGTAAAATTCCAAGTATGGCAAGCAAAGTTACAGGAACATAGACTCATAGATTGAGAACTGGAAGGGATCTTAGAGGACAGCAAATTCAACTCCATTATCGTAGAGATGGAAAAATTAAGGCTCAAAAACATTATGGCATTTGCCCATGGTAGTCAGCAAGTGTCCAAAGGATCTGAAGGCATGTCTTCCTGACTATGAATCCATCATTCTATCCACCATTTTGTAATCAACTGATGGTTACTCCCTCTCAAGAATATTAGCATTTTAACAAGGGGCAGGATATTAAAATAAAGAAATTAAGTTCCTTGGATGAAATTTCAGTCAACAAGCAGATGGCAGAGGTTTATTTTGGATTTTTTCTTGTTGTCTATACTATTCTGGTACTTCCGATGTTTTCCACTTGAAGACTTGGCCTGCTACACATTCTAAGACCAATTTATTCCTGGACAAGAAGTATATAGGACTCTAATATATCCTTTGATGTGGTATTGAGTCCCTTTCTAGATGGATGTTCTCCACCACTGCTCCTACACCTGTTATTCATATATCCTGACCTAGTGTCTATCCCCAAATTATCTGATCTTGTTGAGTTTCTGACCTCTATTATGAGAACTTACACTTGTAATATACAACGTGACTGCTATTCAACACCTATCTAATCCTTCTGCCTTGCCTCTTGACACAGAATCCTAACTCACTGCTTGGCTATGACTTTGTATATCCAAATACGTCTTCATTCTGGACTGTCCCCTGGGTTGAGTTACCAGCTTGACTGACTATGGGCTATAATAGGAGTGGTGCTGGTCACTTGGATCGTGGGGATTCAAATATTAATTTGTTAAATAAATAAAAACTTAAATATCCCTAGGAAAAAGCAGTTTCCATAGTGGTTAAAATAGTTTATAGGAAGATAAAGCCCTCAGCAAAGAGGTTAAAATAAATAAGAGCAATTATCTATAATCTTAAGAACTCTCTGCTATAATTTTAGAGCTGAGTTTTTATCTTCCTTTTCCAAACAGCCCATAGTCAGGTACTGTATCAATCCACTTAGGGTCAAAGTTAACTCAAACTGACCAAAATCTTATTCTTTGCTCACAATAATCCTATCTGATGTTGTGGTTACTGTCTACCAGTTTTACCTCCCCAGTTCTGTAAGGGAATTGCCAACCCCCAGTCTCTTGGACGGCATTCACCAGTCACAACTCAGGTAAACTGAGGGGAGACTGGTAAGGCATGAACAAGATGGCGCTGGGAGGAAGGGTTCTGCCCCTGTTTTGCTCAAGGCTATTTTCCTGGGCTTTTTCTGAGAACAAAGAAGCCAAAAATGTTTTTCTTTCTTGGGGCTATGTGTCTACCCTGGGCAGTGCTGGCTTAAGGTAAATTACTTCCTTATAAGGGCAAACTACTAGCTGATAGGTTCAAGTAGGGCACTAGTGTCAAAGAAGAGATAAAAGCTCGGCTCACTGCTGAAATAAACAGAGTTCTTGCTATCTTGTCTCCCGCCTCAGTCTTTGCTTCCAGCTAAACTCCACCAGGGCCTACAGGCCTCTGCTGGTCAGACAAGCCTGTGGGCCTGAGAGATCAGGCCCAAACTCCTGGGGGCCCTAACACAGTTCTACCAGTGTCCTGGCCATAAAGCCCATTTTCTCGCTTGATATGATCTGGTGCCAAAGCCAAAACTTTTCTGGTTCTGGCTCCTTGTCCTTCATCATTTTAATGCTACCCTCTGGGACATGAGAAGTGTCATTCAAGCAATTTTCAAACCAAGGTGTATTTTTCTTAATAGACATGTTCTTGGACACATCAATTAATGCCATGTCTCAATAGCATGGCTAAGTTGCTTCAAGGGAATAATCAGGGGATAAAGATGTCCAATTATTTTTTTTTTCTGTTTTGTATAGATAGCTTTGTTATGATGCTAGGAAAGAGCTTTTAGAACTGGGGCACACACCTAATAAAAATGACTCATTATTGCCTTGCAGATGCTTTCTGCTAATGATGCCCTCTGGATAGTAAGGCTGTGTAAATGAGAATTGCTTAATTAACAGCCTTTACTACGAAGACCTTTTATATCTGAAAAATAAATCCCCAAATATTAGATTTAACTCCATTCTCTCCCTAAATGTAAATTTGCTGCCTTCAAGTTGGGATACCCTTTAAAAACAAAAAAAGACCCCAAAAGAATAAAGGTTTTCTACATTGTGTCCTAACCCACCTGGCCTATTTTATATCCCACTGTTCCCAATACGTGCATACATATTCTGCCAGGGTAGTGTCCTTACTCTCACTATGTTAGGACTATTTTCACCTTACTAATTGGATCAATCCATCTCTCTACCATAGAATGTTCTTCTTCTTCATTTTTATCTATCTAAATATTCCTATTCTTTAAAAAATAGCTCAAATCTTATATAGTGTGGTTTTAGGGGTATAAGAAGGCTTCCTACTCTATCAAGCAATATGCTTTTACTAAATGCTTAATATGTGCTAGGCACCAAGGACATAAAGAAAAGTGAAAGCAATATTTCCCCTCAAGTAGCTTGTATTCTAAGGAGCAAGTCAGCTTGTAAACACTAGAGATGTACATGCTATATATTGAGTAGATGAAAGGTAATATGAGAACTGGAGATGCTAGCAGATGGACTGGAAAGGACTTTTTGCAAAAGGTAGTAGTTTAACTGAGTCTCAAAAGAAGTCAAGAAAACTAAAAGGTAGAAGAAGCAGTGATGGAGAGTATTTCAGACATGAGGGACATACAAAAGCATATGGATGAGAGATGAAGTATCATCTTTGAAGGACTGCAAGAAGGCCAGTAGAGCTAAGTCATAGATCACATGGAGGGATGTAAGAAGAGAAGACTGGAAAAGGAGGAAAGGGCAAGCTTATGAAGAGCTTTACCTGCCAAACAAAAGAGTTTATATCTGATCTTGGAGGTAATAGGGGACCATTGGTGTTCATTGAGTAGGAGGGTGACATGGTCAAAGCTACATTTTAGAAAAATTATCTTGACATCTGAATGAAGGATGGGTCAGGGTAAACAGATACTTTAGTTAGGGAGACCCAGTTAAAGACTATTGCTATAGTCTAGGAAAAAGATGATGCCTGTATGAACTAAGATTGCGTATGTATCTTTGTAAAAGACATATCCAAGAAATACAACAAAGGAAGAAATGCCCAAATTTGGCAACAGACAGGATTTGGTGCTGAGTAAAGATAAGGAACTGAGGATGACACCAGGGTTGTGAGCTGGCTGACTGAGAGATTTGTAGTATTATTGAGATGTTAGGAAAGTTTGTAACTAAAGACAAGTTCTGTTTTAAACATGTAGAACTTGAGAAGCCTTTGGGATATCCAGAAAGAGATATCTAAAAGGTGGTTAGTTAGTGAAGCATGATGATATTGAGAGAGAGGATATATATAATCAGTGTAGAGATATAGAGCTAGATTAACTATTAAGTTTACCACCAATGAATCTAGGAGCCTTCAAATAATTAGAAACAAAGAAGATGGCTACCAGAAAGTGTGGGTTTTAAATAGTTGTTAACATGTTCATTATCCTCCCATCTCCCCTCCTGATGTTCATGTCCTTCTACCAACGTATTAGAGCCCTGAACTTCAGATCATGGCATTATAGCGGCTTTGAGTGAAGTAAATGCTTCTACAATTACTCACCCTCAGTGTCTTTAACCTCCAAAGTAGAAGTGTGGCAAACAGTTTTGAAACTTGGGGAAAGTTGAGCAACATGCACCTTCAAATACTTTGCATTTGTATTTGGCACAATATGTCAAAATAAGGCAAATTAAAGTTAATGGAAGATGAGATACCAGCATACCAACCCCATAGTTGAGAAACATAGAAATGGCACCATGATTATGGAAGGGGGCAGAAATACTAGGACACTGTGATGTGTGTGTGTGCGTGTGTGCGTGTGTGTGTGTGTGTGTGTGTGTGTGTGTGTGTGTGTGTGTGTAAAGTAGAATCAGGGTGCACTGGAAAAGACTTGAACCGGAAAAAATTCACTTTGGGAAAAGAAGAATGCTACCTGCTTACCTACGGTAAGCAATTATTCTTGCTATCTAGATTCCAAGTTCAGATATTTCTATACTACTAAAGAGTGTAAGTATCATCAATATGTGTATTCAACACGTTTAAGAATTATATGTTTTTTAAGTCATTTAAAACCTTTTTTTTTCATTTGAATGTAACTGCCCAGTCACTTTGCCTACTTGTGTCTAGATCTCACTTTTCCAAAGTTGCCATCAAGGCTGAATCTGGCATTGAATCCTCAGGTTCCAGGCCTGGGCTCTCCACTAAATTTAGCACTCTCTTGTTCATTCTAAACCAAATCCTGTAATTCATATTATCATGTTATTCAAGTCCTGTAATTCATGCCAGTGAAAGCATCCAGTATTTTAATAGTCAATATATATTTCTACTAGTATTGGGTTACTTTGAGGAAAGATACTATTTTGCATAGATTTGCAATATAATTTAATGATAATCAACTTTTCTCAAATTCCTTTTATTTGATCTTTCATTTGTCATGTCATTCAATTTTCAATCAATTTAATTTTTGAATTTTCTTCAGTTTTTAAAATAGCTTCATAAGTCCTTATTTTCTAAAATTAAAATGTGAGTGGCTTATTTTGTACTTCAATGTGATTATAATTAAAATGTTTTCTTTTTTTTTAATTAATAAATTTAATTATTTAACTTTTTACATTCATTTTCACAAGATTTTGGGTTCCAAAATTTTCTCCCC
>CM053771.1:262822486-262838913 GCA_028658325.1 Potorous gilbertii | reverse complement strand
TTATCCTGATTGTATTTCCACAGTACTGGAATTGTTTCTTTCTAGCAGCTTGCAATTTTTTCTTTGACCTGGGAACTCTGGAATTTGGCCACAATGTTCCTAGGAGTTTCTCTTTTTGGATCTCTTTCAGGCGGTGATTAGTGGATTCCTTGAATACTTATTTTGCCCTCTGGTTCTAGAATATCAGGGCAGTTTTCCTTGATAATTTCATGTAGGATGATGTCTAGGCTCTTTTTTTGATCATGGCTTTCAGGTAGTCCCATAATTTTTAAATTGTCTCTCCTGGATCTATTTTCCAGGTCAGTTGTTTTTCCAATGAGATATTTCACATTCTCTTCCATTTTGTCATTCTTTTGGTTTTGTTTTGTAATTTCTTGGTTTCTCACTTTCGTGGCCACTGGAGATTCTGTCCCTGAAGCATGCTTGGCTCTGCTCGCTCCTCTCAGTGCCACGTGGCCAGGGCAGGGCAGGGCTCTGCTCTGGTTCGGAGAGTGATGGACCTTTGGGATCAGTTTTTCGGGGGTCTCTGGAACAGAAATCTCCTTCACTCTGTTGCTGCACGACTTCCACTGCTCCAGAATTTGTTGGGAGTTCTTTTTAGAGGAAATCCATGGGCTGTGGGTTCGGACCTAGCATAGGTGAGTCTTTCTACTCTGCCATCTTGGCTCCGCCTCCCCTAAAATGTTTTCAATAATATGTTTTTAAATTTGAGAGAATTGCAATATTTTAAAAAGAAAACATTTTCATCATGAGATCATAGTTACTTTTATTTAATTACAAACTATAGGAAAGGGCTCCTAAATTTTTGATGCCAAAGGGGCTCTAGACCATATAAATTCATTTATACAGTCAGTTCTACCATTAGACATTACCCTCTTTGTATGTCTTATTCCCTGTTAAAATCAAAATCACCTTGGGTGACTTTAAGGTATTCACAAAAGTTTGAAGGAACTTTTTTGTTATTGTTCATTTGTTTTCAGTTGTGAGCATGAGAGAGACTCTTCATGGTTCTATTTGGGCTTTTCTTGGAATGGTTTGTCATTTCTTTCTCCAGTTTATTTTAAAGATGAAGAAACTGAGCCAAACAGGGTTAAAGTAACTTGCCCAGGAACACGCAACTAGTAAGTGACTGAGGTTAGATTTGAACTCATGAAGATAAGTCTTCCTAAATCCAGGCCCAGTGCTCTATCCATTGTACCACCTACCTGCCCTGAAGGAAACTTATGGACTATGAAATGTAGTCATTCTTAAATGGGGGCTCATAGACTCTCAAGTGGTATGTAGATAGATTTCAGGGGTTGGATTCATAAGTTAAGATGAAAAATAATGCATTCTTATTTTCACTAATATTTAGCTGAAATTTAGTCTTTCCTTTAGTTATGAATGTAGCCATCACAGCATAACTCTGAGAAGAGGTCTATAGGCTTCACCAAACCACCAAAGGGGCCCATGACACACAAAAGTGGTTAAGAACCT
This sequence comes from Potorous gilbertii, assembly GCA_028658325.1. Taxonomy (NCBI): domain Eukaryota; kingdom Metazoa; phylum Chordata; class Mammalia; order Diprotodontia; family Potoroidae; genus Potorous; species Potorous gilbertii. The sequence goes on along the minus strand of CM053771.1, from coordinate 262,837,437 downwards.
TTGATCTAATCCAACTCCTTCATTTTGTGGGTAGTATCCAGTCCTTCCCCTTACATATGGGATCCTAGAAAGCAACCCTAGGTTTGAATTACATTTTGATTGTAAACCATTTCAGTGTCTAATTCACCATTTCCAATTGATATGTTTACTTTTACCAGCCAACCAGAGGACACATCAGTTCAAAGGAAAAAAACATTTAATCAAATGGTATAGTAAGTAAAGTGACAAGAAAAGATCACCCCTGTCAATAGAGTCTATGTTATTTCCTGGACTGCTACATCATTAGTAGAGTGTTACATACATTCAGGGAACGTGAGTAACCATGTGTCCAATATCTAGGGAACATATGCACATAGGGAACATATATAGCAAATTAACATGCATGAAGGGGCAAGGAAACTGTGTTGAATCTATGTTGATGGGTAAATGTGTGGAGGTATGCATAGAGGGACACGTGTGACCAAGATTTGTCTATGGCCAATGTATCTCACATGTCTGATATGGACGAGCTGCTCACAGTCCCTGATGTCATCATACAGCTCTGCTTCTCTCTTCTAGCTTCACATTAAGCACCCCATGTTCACTCTGTGCTAGCCATCATGCCAGCTTTGCCCCTGCTTTCTCTGGTCTCCTGGCTCCTGAGCTGCCCTCTCTTAGTATACTGGCAGGGGAGGGGGGCACTGGGAGGAAGATGAGAAAGGGCTTCGTTTAATTGGTCTCTTCAGAACTATCATCTGCCATCTGGTTGGGTGCAGTTGTTACTGAATCTTTTCCTGATAAGGGGGAGCTAAATCTCTTCAGCTATAACTAGCAGAACCCAGTAAAAGCTCCCAGGCTAGAATTAAACTTGTTATTTGGAGGTGTTTCTCCTGCTAAGTCTCTGCACTTGGCCACAGAAAAATACCTGACGTATGTTTTATTGTTACACTTCTCATGATCAGTTATGTGCTTCTAAAGCACAGTTCTGAGGGTCTGAGAAACAGAAAACAAAAAACTCTCTACAGAGCCTATCCTGAGCCTGGGATGAAGAGGCCCACCCACTCCCTGATTGGCTTATGAATAATCCTACAGGCAAGAAAAAAGGGGCTAAAGGAAGTTAGCAGGGCCAAGGTTTTGTCCTTTTCAAATGGCTGCTTTTTAAATGTATACCTGTTAGAAACAAAAATGCTGACTTTGAGACTGCATTACAAATCAATACAAATTGTTCGTGGTCTCCCTACATGCAGAAGAGAAAACTGTGGCCCAGAGAAATGAAATGACTTGTTTAAAATCAAGTAACTAAACTGAACTAAGTTCACCTGATTCCCATGCATTGCAATGTTCTTTTTACTTCATTTTACTAACATTCACATATTGTGTGAATAAATTTGAGAGCAGGTTTTGATAGTGAAATCAGAATGGAGAGAGCATAAGGACCTTGAATGCCTGGAGGGGGATGATATAATAGACATGACTGATTAAGGAAATAGGCACCTGATGGAGAAAGCTAAGGGTGGCAAAGACAGGATGGCAAATTTCATCATTTTGCCGTAGGATGCACATGACCAGTAACCTATCTCTTCTTTCATAGAAAGCACTCTTGAAAAGTAGTGATTCTATAATTTCAAGATTTGGATCTTCTTTGAGTCATATTATAAATGTCAGAAACAATCCTGGGCTCAATAAATCATATCTGCTGCAGTACTTAATTATCACTCAGTTCAAGCTAATCAGTCTCTTAAGCTCAGAAATATTAAGAAGAAAATTGGCCAATTTCTCTTGATTGGCAGCACTGTTTTTCACCATGGGGGACCAACCAGTAGCCCTGAGGTTAGGAATAGATTCTTTACATCCTACCCTTTATCTTTGCCTGTGAGAATTAAATAGATGGGGGAGGTTTGAATTTGTACACTTAATCCTTTTTTTTCTTGGAAATCTTGATGACAAATGGGCTAATTTTTGCATAGGTATCCATTTATGATTTCTTATAGATAGTTCCATAAAGATATCTTCTTACTTGCTTGATAATGCACAAAATTATTTTATGGGAAATGACACCATTTTCCTTTCACAATACTCCAAATTGAATGTACCCTGTACTTCCTCCCTAATAGCTTGATATACAGACTTTCCATGCCAATCTTGTTCTCATCACCACCATTTTTACATTAGTTTTTGTCTACTTATGCTGATTTAAGATATTTGAAGTCAGGGACTATGTGATTTTCTTTGTAGTATGGAACAAGATGGCATACCTTCACAAAGAGGTATGATTGAAATCAAATTCTTTCCTGAGAGAAAGATAGTGGGGAGTTGAGGGGATGCTGTGGAACTGTGGAAAAAAATATTTAGAATGTAGAATCCAGCTTTTGGTTATTCAGTCATTTCAATTGTGTTTGATTCCTAACAATTCCATTTGGGGATTTCTTGGCAAAGACACTGGATCAGTTTACCACTTTCTTCTCTAGCTCATTTTATAGATGAGGAACTAAAACAAACAGGATTAAGTGACTTGCTCAGGGTCACCAAGCTAGTAAGTGTCTGAGACCAGATTTGAACTTTTCTTCCTGACTTCAGATCTGGCACTCTATCTACTCACTGCACCACCTAGCTGCCCTAACCTAATTTAATACAATGCAGATTTCTCCTATTTCAGAGTTTTACTGAGGTCTAAACTTAATCTCTATAATCATATTTAGATGGATGGAGGGAAAGTGAGAGCAAAGTTCTCTGTGAGGAAAGAAACGCATGAGAATATATGCCAAGAGGAAATTGAGTATGGCATATTTGTATTGGCTTGTGGAATAGCAAAGTGAGAGGAGAAGGACAATAGGGAGACATATCTATGGAACAGATGGTTCCACATTGGACATTAGTAGGAAAAACCTTAAATAGATTGCAGAGTGCTTTGGAAGTCATTCTGAGTCATTTAGATTTTCTCCTGAAAGCAATGGGAAGCCACTAAAGATAGATGAACAGGAAAGTGACATGATGAGGCTACATAACTAGATTAAAGTGATAGTGGTGGAAATAAAAAAAAGATTTTTATGAGATATAATTCAAGGTAGAAACAATGGAACTTGGCAAGAGCAGCTAGGTGGATACAGAGTTGGGCCTGGGGTTAGGAAGACCTGAATTCCAATCTAACTTCAGTTCACACAATGGTTGTATGAACGTGGGCAAGTCACTTGACCCTGTTTTTCTCAGTTTCCTCCTCTGTAATATTACCTGGAAAAGGAAGCTACAAATGGCATCACAAGGGTCAGACACAACTGAAAAAAGTGAACAACAAAGTTAGGAAATATAATAATTAGAAAGAAAGATCTCAAAATGGTTTTAAGTGTATGATAATAAAGCCAATGGCAAAAACAATTTGGTTTTGTACATGTTAATTTTAGAAATTTAAAAATGTATTTTTAGTTTTCAACATTCATTTTCATAAGTTTTTAATTTTCTTCATGTTCTTTGCCTCTCCTCCACTCTCTCCAAGATAACATGCAAATGACATAGGCTTTACATGAATATTCTTATTAAACACATTTTTTTCTCTGTATGTGTATAGTATTTTCCATCATGAATCTTTTGGAGTTGTTTTAGGTCCTTGCATTGCTGAGAAGAGCTATGTCTGTCCAAGTCAGTCATTGTATAAGGTGACTGTACAATGTTCTCCTGGTTCTGCTCACTTCACTCAGTATCAGTTCATATAAATCTTTCTAGGTTTTTCTGAAATCCTCCTACTCATCATTTCTTACAGCAAAATAGTATTCCATTATATTCATATACCACAACTTGTTCAGCCATTCCCCAACTGATGAGCATCCCCCTGATTTCCAGTTGTTGTCTACCACAAAAAGAGCTGCTATAAGTATTTTTGTACATGTGGGACCCTTTCCCATTTTTATGATCTCTTTGGGATTCAGTCCTAGAAATGATATTGCTAGGTCAAAGGGTGTGCATATTTTTGTAGCCCTTTGGGCATAATTCCAAATTGCTCTCCAGAATGATTGGATCAGTTCGCAATTCCAACAACAATGAATTAATGCTCCAATTTTCCCATATCTTCTCCAGCATTTATAATTTTCCTGTTTTGTCATGTTAGACAATCTGATGAGTGTGATTGGCACCTAAGAGCTGTTTTGATTTGCATTTCTCTACTCAGTAGTGATTTAAAGTATTTTTTTTTATATGACTACACATAGTTTTAGTTTCTTCCTCTGAAAACTGCCTGATCATATCCTTTGACCATTTATCAATTGAGGAGTGTACATGTTGATTTTGAGGTGATAGGGGATCATCCAAGTTAAAATGTGTAGGGAAAGTAGTTGGAGATATAAAATTATATCATGAGAGATCACAATTAGGGATACTGAATAGGGTGGTGTAAGTATAGAGATAATAACTGAAAGTGTGAAAGTGAACCAGTTCTTTGAGAAAGTGTTGAGACAAAACAAAGCAGTGTGACTCTTCAAGAGCCCTCACACATAGAGAAAGGAAAGATTTAAAGAACAGAGAAGAAGCAGTCAAGGATGTAGGAAGAAAACCAAGAGAGCTCCGTGCTTTCTTGTAATTCCTTTCATTGTCTTCTATACCAATCTTCACTTGTTTTGCCTGGCTTTGAAGCTCCTTCAAGACCTCATCCAACTTTATTTCTTATCATTTGCTAAGACAAAGCATCCATTTTACCCTGCCTCCCCCAAGAAACCATGCTACTCTCACTTTTATAGGTTTTCTATGTTATTTTTGTTTGTTTGGTCAGTTAGAGTCTAAAATCTTCAAGGACAGAGATTATGTTCTTGATGCCCCAGTGTCTGCTATAAGGATAGGCATATAAATATGCTTCCAGGAAGTTTTTGTTGAAGGAATGAACAAATGAATGAAAAAAAAAAGCATCAATTCTTACTGTGTGCTGAGCACTTTACTAAGAGCTTAGGATACAAATATATAAAAAGATAGGCCCTGATATTGAGGAAGTGATAGCTCTTATTGAAGAATTCAGCTACAGATCAGATGGAAAGCCCCAGGGTCTGGTAGAGGGGAATGGGAAGGGAGATAATTCATCTCCTTTAGTGACATTTTCAGTAAATTCTGTAAGATTCTAAGTTGCTTTGAAGGTCACAGTGGGTACCGGAGGGGAGGGTTTCTTACCTTGGAGTTCCTCATGCCAAATCACAAATCCAGTCTTTTCCTCCTTCTCCTCTGCTTCTCTTTCTCTCTATCTCTGTCTTTCCCTGAATATATAGTCTCCTCTGGATGTCTCCATCACTCTCCACCTTTTTCCTTCTTTTCTACTTTTTTCTGGTATTTTGTCTTCCCCCAAAGGATTTTAAACTCCTGGAGAGAAGCTATTTATCTTTCCCATATTTGTATCTCCAATGTTTAGCCTGGTATATATCAGACACAATAAATGTTCAACTGATTGAATATACACATGTATATATGCTATCCTTTGCTGCTTCTATTTTTTACTATGACTACAGTTATCTCTTCCACATCATGATTTTCCCCACCCCTGTTTTGATATATAATAGCCTGGCATAAGAAATTAGATAGAAAATTTTGAGGAGTTTCTTCAAAGTCACAGATGTCACACAAAGGTCAGCAGACCACATGGAGTCTATGACCAAATACTTAACCCAAATTTTACAATAAGGTACTGTAAGCACTACATTAAAGAAAAAAAAAATTAGACTTCCTGTCTGGTATTGCTCTATATTATATATTTTGTATCTATATTCTTAACATGTAAAACTCTATATTATATTATTCTATGTATTCTTTATATTTAAGAAGTAACCAGGGAACACAGTGGATAGAGCTCTGGGCGTTGAGTCAGAGATACCCAAGCTTAAATTCTCAGACTGTAGAATTGTGGACAAGTCACTTAATCTCTGTTTGCCTCATTTTCTTCAACTGCAAAATGTGTGTAAATGTAAACACAAATGTAAAATTTGTGTCTCAGTTTCCTCATCTGTAAAATGGAAATAATGATAATACCTATCCTCCATTGGATTGTTGTAGGAATTCAATGAATCAACACAAGTAAAGCACTGTGCAAATCTTAAAGCGCTACATTATGTTATCCTCTTTGTATTCCTAGCATACACAGTGTCTTGGAACACAGTAGGGGCTTAATAAATGTTTGTTGATCAATTGACTATTGATCCTCCCACCTTTATCTGCATGGACCTCTTTAATACACATAAAGAAAATAGAATTCCCAGTCTTAGAGTATAGCAATGATTTCCATCTTAAAAAAAAATGAAAGGGAATTGAACAGCCCCGTTTCTCCAGTACATCCTCCAGTTTCCCTCCATTCATAGCTCCATCCTTTTAGAACATCTGTCACATACTCATCTCTGTGATTGATATGGCATTTCCTTTCAGATGTTCCAGCTCTAATCTCAGCACACTTACGGAGCCTGAGAAACACCACGGACACTTGATGGAATAGACACCACAGCAGATGAGCAGGGTTACTAGCAAGCCTTCGAAATTATACATAGTAACCCATCTTTTGAAGTCTATGTCTAGTACACACTTTCTGTTTCTTTGTTAATTTCTCTTCAAGTTCTGAGTGAATTTTAATTCTGAAATCTTACAATTTGTTTATGTTTCCTCTTTTTTCCTTTTCCTGCTTTTTTGCTTTTAAATGATTTAAAATCTCAGCAAAATGAATATGTTAATAACACAGGGTTTCAATGCCTAACAAGAAATTCAAGTGCATCTTATTCATTTCCAACCACTTGAAAAACAATGTAAAATACGAATTTAAACTCTGAAAAGAAGATAATTGGGGGGCACTTTCAGGTTTTATTTTGTTGCTGTGAAGGTAAATTGCTTTGTGAGAGTATTAGAAGTGGCCTTTTGGCAGTCAGATAAAACTGAAGTGAAAATTCCATTTTAGTCAAAGCTACCTTCACATACCATGCAATTTTCCTTCTCCCCCAGTTTAAATTCAAGGCTTCTGTAGTGATATCACACTCAATCAAAGCCGACAGGTTATTTCTATTAAAGTTTGGGGTTGAATGGAGACTAACTTGAATGGTGCATCTATTGCTAATATTTCATTCCTAAGGCAGAATGCAATACCTTGGATGGAGTTAAGAAGATAAAATGTGGAATGTTGTTGAAATTGAAAAACTGCTTGTTAGAGTAATTCAGCACATTTAAATAAAATCACAGTTCATTTTGGCAGCCTCCCGAATTACAGGTCTCCATAATTCCTATTGTGGCTTTTGCCAGCCAGCTCCTTCCTGAGGACCTTAATTATTGCTCTCCATAGGGTTCTGGCCCTTTGGGTGCCAAACTAGAGGATAAGTCTGATAGATGCTGCCAACATGCCAATTCCCTGTTATTGTACTAAAGAAAAACACATTTTATTGGATAATCTCAGGAGGGGGAAAAAGCACAGGATGGTATATTCAAACATTTCTGCCTTTCCCAGACTTCAATTACCCTTTCAAACCTGTTCTATTTAATCGAGTGTAATAAAAGCTAATTCCTTTCAATCACATCTATTTCTGTGCAGTCACTGAGAGACCTCTACTAGGTGGATGTTATTAGGGAAACTGTCGAGAAAATAATAATTAATTGAGATACACATCCTTGGCCTTAACTAGTTCTTTCCTGGCCAAAAAACAAAAAAAACCAATTGAATAAGTGAATAAAAGATGACTAATTTTCTTCTCTTTTTTTTAATGCTTTAATCGGTTTGCAGCAAAATGAGGCACTTTTAAAGGGAATGGACTTAAAAGGCAAGTCAGAATCAGAGAAAAAGAGCTACAAACAAAAAGTTTATTAATCAATCTGGACAAAATGAGATTGTCACTGAATGTTTATTCATTTAAGAACTCTTTAGTGAGAATTTCAGGATGCACCTTGCACTGAGCTATGCAGGCTAGGAAATGAAAAATGAACCAATCAATTGATCAACAAGCATTTATTAAAGGCTTGGTCAATCATATTTATTAGTCACCTACTCTATGCCAGGTACTGTGTTTATTGTGTGCTAGGAACCATGCTAGGTACTTGGGGATAGAAAAAAGTTCCAGTCCTTTAAGGAGTTCACATTTTATCAGAGGGAAATAGCATGTATTACGTAAGTGGGCATAGAATTTAAGCAAAATAATTTGTAGTCCAGTGGGACATTTAAATTATATACATAAGCACATACACATATCTCAATGATAAATGAATAATGATATTCGACAACATATGTTCCAAAGCCGAAAGAAGCATAAATGGTAAAGGTTATCAGATACTCAGTGGCAACCTCATTCTGTCCAGATTGGTTAGTAAACTGTAGCTCTTTTTCTCCAAGTCTGACCTGCCTTTCAACTCCACTCCATTAAAAATGCAACATGTTGTTGCAACCCATGAAAATCCCATTGGTTTTAAGATTTTGACTGGAATTCTAGTTCCGGTACTTAAGTTCCTGAACCTATTAAAACCTCAATTTCCTCATAAGTAAAATGAGGAGCCTAGACTGTATTATTTCTATGGTCTTCCTCACACTTTTTTTGCTTTTGTTTACCTGTGTCCAACTCTTGGTGACCCCATTTTGGGGTCTCCTTGACAGTGGTTTGCCATTTACTTCTCCAGCTCATTTTACAGATCAGAAACTTAGGCAAACAGGGTTAAGTGACTTGCCCATGGTCACACAGCTAGTAAGTGTCTGAGGTCAGATTTGAACTCATGAGGAAGAGTCTTCATGATTCTCAATCCAGTGTTCTTTCTACCCTCCACACCACATATCTGCCTTCCACTTGGTCCCTCTGAATCTTCCTTGCAACAGCAGTCACATATGAGACTGATTTGACAAGATTTGAATCCAGATCCTTTGACACCACAGTCAGTAGTCTTTTCCTTGTCCCTTAACTTTCCCTTAATAAAATTACATTGATTTATAAAAAAAGTATTCTGACAATCTAACTATTAGTCAAACCTCTCTGAACATGCCTTTAGCTTTAAAAGAGGCTTTACTTTTTTGGGGGGAAATGCTTATATCTCAGGAAATGGAGGGTATGATGACTGGCTTTAATGAACCTGAAGGAGGGAGAAGGATGTGAGTTCTTGCCACTTAGAAAAGGGGAAGTAAGTGTCATCTGTCAGGTAAAAGCTAAATTTTGGGAGTCATACCCCTTTGCTTCCTCCCATTTTCCTTATAGTGGTGCACAAGTACCTACCCAGATTCTTCCCTGGATGCCTGGAGGCTTAGCACTTTCACTACTCCATAGAGAATAAGCTCCTATAATTGCCTAATCATCCTCTAGCATATCAGACAGTCACCTATTCATCCCCATTTATAGCCATCACCCAGACCAGCTCCTAGAGATAAATTGCTGGCCTGGTCTGTGGCTGCAGTACTATCATATCAATTTTCTCTTCTATTGGAATTTGCTCACCTAATTTCATTGGTCCCAGGAACACAGTCATCTATCTGGGTTCATTGACTGGGTTGAATTTACACAGGTTATTTGAAAGATAAAGGTCAAATACAAACCAGACTGCCTCTGTGCCCCTCCCTCCTACTCCCTTGACTTTCAAAATCATCTGTGTCATCTGGAGCAGCAGAGGAGTAAATTAAATGTGGCAGAACATGAGAGTAGAGCCAAGACTAAACCCACAGATTAGTGATAGATGACGGAGAGTTCAACCTTATTAGCCTTTGAAAAACCACATTGCTCTGCCAAGTCAGTACCTAGAACCTTGTAATAGAGCAGGGCACTTGGACTGCCTGATTGCTGCTGGTTTTAATCAAGGTATATCAAAGAGGAAATTAGATGGGGCCTGGAGAAGATGAAGTTCTTTCTCAAGGGGTTTGTTCTATAGATGGTACTCAGAGTTGAGTACTTAGGGATTTCTTCCCACATAATCTGCCTAGGACAGACCAAGAAGGAAAGGATGGAAGTGTCAAAGAGGTAAATCTAGGTTCTGTGTAAAGAAAAACTGCCTAAGAATTAGAGCTCTCCTTAAAACAAATAGGCTGCCTCATGAGGTAAAGGATTTACCCTTCCTGGAAGTCTTCAAGCAAAAGCTTGATTACCACTTGTATTTAATATGATGGGGGCCAAGTAGCTTTCCCAAGTAGCTTTTCACTTTGATGGCACTCAGCAGCTGCTAACTATATTTGTGGAATTGATAGAATGAAGTAGTAGCTTGGTTGGGATATCAAGATCTGTGGTTATTTGGATAGGTAAATGAGAGTTAATGTTAAAATTTCCTTCATCCTTCTGTTTTACTATACTTTAATGAATTCAATTAAATGTTTATTCTAACTATTTATGGAGACTTCAGTAATAAGGAAATTTTGAGGAGATCAGGAAGAAAGGGAGGAGTTTCCTTAACCAACAGGGGAAGGGACGAATACTCAGAGAAAAGGGACACTGCATATGCAAAAGATCATAGCCAGGAGAAGAGTAGCTGTCATTTCTTTGAAAACTTCTGTGAGGGAACTGGAAATGAAGGGATTACCTTAAATGACCTGTGTGCCTGATGTCATGGAGGTAAGCTGAATGTATGAATGACAACCATATGCCCAAAGTCCTGAATTTCAGAGTTAACTAATTCACACATTAACATAGAACCAGTAAATGTTATTGACAGGATTTGAACCCAGATCTTTAGACTCCAAATGTAGCATTCTATCTATCATACCATATGGGAGATATATCACAGATTTTTATTAGTTCTTAATACTTCTTAATTGTACAATGTTAGAGTGGGAAAAGACATTAGAGGTTGTCTAGCTGTTTTGCTGAATGTATAACTCAAGTTTATAGACTGGCCATAAGCTTCACAGTCAGTTGATGACCAAACTACTTCTCAAGCATCGGATTTTTGATCTTAAGAAAGACTGACTTTTCATTGCTCTACTTAACATGTATGCTTATTGGATTAGTCAGTCACTTAACAATGATGAGAACAGGACAGGTAAGTTATGATATTGCATAAAGGACCCATAAAAGGCTGTTGTGCTGCAGTATGGAAGGTCTTGTCCACCCAAAGCATGGATCCATGAACTGAAATGGTAAGAGAAAGGACAGCCTTTCCTTTCCCTGTTTTAGGGCCATTTACCCCAAGAAGTGGGGTTGTGGTTTGATTTCATCTTCTTCATTTATCTTTTTCATTTCCATGCACAGACAGTAAAATCCTTATGTGATCCAGGAACTCAAGTCATGGTGATCTTAGGACAAAGATTCTAAGCCTGATGTGGAGCCAATCAACTCAGCAGGGAAGCCCAGAGAAGCCAGGGCTTGAGTGATGCTGGGGGTTGAACTTGGAGTTTAGGAGACTATGCTGTATAAGATCTGAGCTAAACTGTGAACCTTATTCCCTTACCCTTCCCAGAGTATGAGGTAGGGATTATACTCCCCAGGTTTTGGGGGGATGCTTCTATATTTGTTCTTATTTTATCTTTAAAGTTAATATTCCTTTGTAAAAGCAGGTCTCACTGTTAAGTGGCTAAATGGAACTGGGGTGCAGGGGCCTTCTACAATTGGGGCAATATCTTTGGGGTGAGTTGGAGCCATCGGCAAAGAATCTAGATATGCAGAAATTTTGGAGAACCCTGGGGCTGCGGTGAATTGTAACCTATATGGCCTTCAAGTCTTGGGGGGAAAGGTTCATTGTTGTCTTTTTGTTTGTTTTTGTAAGGTCTACATTAACTGCTTAGCAAAATATAGAAGCAGTGTGGAGTATAGCAAGAAGAGAGTTAAATTGGGAATCAGAAAACTTTAAGTCTTTTCTTGGCTTTCTCATTTATTACTCATATCACTTCGGGCAAGTCACTCAAGAACTGTGATTAGGACTTTCCTCATGTAATGGTAGTGGTCATACAAGAATTAGTGAGAGCTGGGATGGACCTCAGCAAATACCTTTTAGGCTTACTTCCTCATATTATAGTTGAGAAAACTGAAGTCCAGGGAACTTTTTACTTGCCCTAGTCAAGCTTATATAGGTAGAAAGCATTGGAAAGGGAACTTAAACCAAGGTTTGTCTGATTTCAGCCAGTGCTTTTTCCATTTTCCTCTATACTTCTGTAATAAATGGTATTTGCTCTTTTATACCTCCCTCACAAGACAGTTTTGAGGATCAAAAGGGATAGTGGAGGTGAAATTCTGTTTTGGAAATGTAAGATGCTGTCCTGATTAGTATTGGTGTCAGGGAAAGTTAGAGACTGGCTCCTGTCATCTCCCCATTCCTACATCAAAAGCTGGTGGAAAATCAATTCTAAATAGTGTCCATAATTAATATTCAACCACACACAGTACTAAATAGCCTTGCTGGAGTCTTCAGCCCTAACATGTCTTGGCAGTGGCATATTCAAAAGTAAACAACCCAGATACCTAGCACGTTTCCAAATTAAACTGAGACTTCAATAAGGATCATTCTGGAACACACCATGTGACATAATTACCATCTAAATAGCAATTTGTGACTCACATGGAAATTTTAAGTAGTACATTGAGGAGTTTGGGTAAAGTACCTTGGGAAACTTTGATAGAAAGCATGGAAAGATTTTATTAGAAGAAAGGTGGGGAATGGGAGTTGGGGAAGGCATCATGTTGCCTTGTATAGTATATAACATATGCATATATATGTACACACACATACACACACACACACACATATATATATATATATATATATATATATATCATATGTTTTTAAAACCACCTAATGACTTTTTTCTATAAGGAATTCACCATAATCTCAGTCATTTAATTCTGCTTAACCATGGTGCGTTAAGATCTAAATGCCATAAAAATGTTATATTTTAGTAGAATTTCCTTCAGAGTGATTTATGTTCACAAGTTCCTTTTTGCACATTTTTTTTTTCTGATTTCCCAACAAAGTAGAGTAAGTTGAGGGAAAATAACCCTGCTTTTTTAAACACTCTAAATCACTGATGTAGGATTCTAGGACAGAGAAAACTGAGTCCCTGCCAGACACACTTGAATTGTGAGTTTTGAATGCACAAGAAGGTAAATTTTTGTTTCCCGGCTTGGACAAGGGTCTCTAAAGACAGACAGAGGAGATACAATCAGGAGTGTTGTGAGGCTTGAATGAGATGTAACACCTTTGTAAATGTACATTATAAATGCCAGTTAGTATTATTTGTCTCCAGTAACCAGATCTCTGATCTGATGATAACTTTATGCTTTATGTCTTCTATTGAATTTTTGTGAGCTCAAGTAATATTTATCGAACAATACAATGATATGCAGGTAAATGTTTAACAACCAGGCTCTTTCACATCCCCTAAAAAAGTATACAACACACTTTAAAGTTTTATCTGAATTATTAATACTTTCTTACAATCTAAATAGTTAAATAAACAACAAAACAAACTTGAATTTTTAACGAGTGTCTATTTGCAAAGTGTGAATGTTCATGCTGAAGATTTAATAGTCTCACAAGCTGGCTAGATAGAGCTGGCTCCAATGCACTTTTTTATATGAGGCAATGAGGGAAAATAAGATTAAGGTACAAGAGGGAGGAATGGAATTCAGAATTGGACAGAAGATAATTTGTATCTTTTTTATTTTATAAAAAAAATCTAAGTGTGTGTTATAATTGCATTCTTTGTAAGATGACTTGAAACAAATATAAAACAATATAGTAATACTTATTTCATGGTACTTATATATATGCATATGTATATGTTTATACACGTACATATGTATATACATATATATATATACATACATATGTACACATAAACATGCACATACATATTTTTGTTTCAGTGCCTTTGCCCAGGCCTTGTCTCATACCTGGAAATGGTTTGGCTTACTTTACTTTTGCTTTACTCTGTTCCCTCAAATTCCTATTCTCCTTTAAGTTCAACTCAAGTGCCATCCCCTCTAAATGTTTTTTTTTCCTTCTATCCACTCCACCCTCATCCCTACCCACTTTATATTTACTTTGTATACATTTTTTTGACTTGCCTATCTGCATAAATTTATAGTATCATAGAGAAACAGTTGAAAGGGACCTTAGAGACCATCTAGTTATCCCCTGCCTCTTCTCTCACATTTTACTGAGGCAGAAAGGGATTGGGTCGCTTCTCTGGGGATATACAACTAGAAAGTGCCAGAATCCAGATTTGACTCTAAATATCCTTCCGACTCTAAGACCAAAATGCTTCCATTATGTCATACTGCTTCCCTCCAGTATAATTTAATCTGCTTGAAGGCATGGGCTATTTCATCTGAGTCTTTCTAGCTCTAGAACCTAACACAGTGACTTTCACACGTTAGGTAGTTAATTAAGTGCTTACTGAATTGTCTTGAATTTCATTGTCTTAATACTATGTATTTTTGTAGGAAAATAAACTTTAATCTCCAAACAAACCTTAGGAGCACAGACCATTCATAATAAGGTGTTGACTGATGCCTATGTATTGAAAAGAGTCCTGGACTGGAAATGGGATGGGTGGTAGGAGTTGTGAGTTGAGACAGGTAATGAGATTTGAATTCTAGTTCTGGTACTTCTGCTAACTTACTCATTCCTCCATGAGATATTCCCTAATAACTCCACTGCACCCCAATGGCCCCACACTAATCCTTTTCTTCTTTGGACTCTGATATATTTAACAGACTCTGTGGTGCATATTATCACTGGGTTATTATTCTCTAACTGTATGCCTAGGAATTGACAAACTTTCCTGGCATACCCTTTAAGAAGTGAGGGCACCTTTCCAACACTGGTATAGTGGTGGAGAAAGGCATACTTGTATTTGAATCTTCTTGGACTTGCTAGTTTGGTGATTATGTGAAAGACATTTAATCTTTTAGCATTCCAGTTTCCTCATCTGTCAAATGGAAGAAATAGTGGGGGGGCGGAGCCAAGATGGCGGAGTAGAAAGACTCACCTATGCTAGGTCCGAACCCACAGCCCACAGATTTCCTGTAAAAAGAACTCCTGACAAATTCTGGAGCAGTGGAAGCCGCGCAGAAACACAGTGA
>CM053771.1:262799707-262821986 GCA_028658325.1 Potorous gilbertii | reverse complement strand
AGAGAGGGCAGATTGGTGATAGGGGGAATTAGAATGCTCAGTGTACTGGGGTGGGGGGAAGGGACAAATGGGGAGAAAATTTTGGAACCCAAAATCTTGTGAAAATGAATGTAAAATGTTAAATAAATAAATTTATATTAAAAAAAATTAAAAAAAATAAAAAAAAATTTAAAATAAACAGTGCCTGTCCAATAAACTCTTTGTGGGCAGGTACTCTTACCTTTGTTTTTAACCCTTAATGTAGTAATAAGCATATAAGTATTTATTTCATATGGGCTATCTCCATGGACTAGCTCTCTATCTGCAAATTATAGTCTGGACAATAGCCTTTATTTATTCATGTTTAATTTTTTTAACTAGTGAGAATAGTTATACCAAACTTTTTTAAAGTTTATTTATTTTTAGATTTTAACATTCATTTCCACAAAATTTTGGTTTCCAAATTTTCTCCCCATCTCTCCCCTTCCCCCGCCCCCAAAACACCATGCATTCTGATTACCCATTCCTCCAATCTGCCCCATCTCCTATCACAGCCCTCCCTTTCCTTATCCCCTTCTTCTCTCTTTTCTTGTAGGACAAGATAAATTTCTATATCCCACTGCCTGTATTTCTTATTTCCATGTTGCATGCAAAAATAATTCTCAACATTTATTTGTAAAACTTTGAGTTCCAACTTCTCTCCCTTCCTCCCTCCCCACCCATCACTACTGAGAAGGCAAGCAATTCAATATAGGCTATATATGTGTAGTTTTGCTAAGACTTCCATAATAGTCATGTTGTATTAGACTAACTGTATTTTCCTCCATTCTATCCTGCCCCCCATTTATTATATTCTCTCTTTTGACCTTGTCCCTACCCCAAAGGGTTTACTTTTAATTGCTCCCTCCTCCCATTTGCCCTCCCTTCTACCATCCCCCCACCCTACATGTACCTTTCTCCTCTACTTTCCTGTAGTGTAAGATAGATTTTCATCCCAAATTGTGTGCATGTTATTCCCTCCTTAAGCCAAATGTGATGAAAGTAAGCTTCACTTTTTCCCTCTCACCTCTCCCCTTTTCCTCTTCATTAAAAAGCTTTTTCTTACTTCTTTCATGGGAGATAACCTGCCCCATTCCATTTCTTCCCTTCTCTTCTCAATATATTCCTCTGTCACCCCTTAATTCTACTTTTGTAGATATCATCCCTTCCTATTCAAATCACCCTGTGCTCTGTGTGTGTATGTGTATGTGTGTGTCCAACTACCCAAATACTGAGAAAATTTTCAATAGTTACAAATATTATCTTTCTAAGTAGGAATATAAATAATTAAACTTTAGTAAGTCCTTTATGATTACTCTTTCCTGTTTATTTTTCCATGCTTCCATTGATTCTTCTGTTTGAAAGTCAGCTTTTCTATTCAGTTCTGGTCTTTTCTTTTCTTTTTTTATGTTTATTTATTTATTTTTACTTTTTAACGTTCATTTCCACAAAATTTTGAGTTCCAAATTTTCTCCCCATCTTTCCCCTCTCCCCACTCCATAACACCTTGCATTCTAAATAACCCTTCCCTCAATACACCCTCTCTTCTATCACACCCCTCCTTTCCCTTATCCCCATCTTCTCTCTTTTCTTGTGGGGCAAGATGGACTTCTATACCATATTGCCTATATTTCTTATTTCCCAGTTGCATATAAAAACAATTCTCAACATTAGTTCATAATGCTTTGAATTCCAACTTCTCTCCCTTCCTTCCTCCCCACCCATCCCCAGTGAGAAGGCAAGCAATTCAATACAGGCTATATATATGTAGTTTTACAAAAGACTTCCATAATAATCTTGTTGTGTAAGACTAACTATATATCCCTCCATCCTATCCTGCCCTCCATTTATTCTATTCTCTCTTTTGATCTTATCCCTTCCCAAAGTGTTTACTTCCAGCTACTCCCTTCTCCCATTTGCCCTCCCTTCTATGATCCCCCTCACCCCACTTGTCCCTTTCTCCCCTCCTTTCCTTTAGTAAGATAGATTTTCATACCAAATTGAGTGAGCATGTTATTCCCTCCCTAAGTCAAATGTGAAGAGAATAAGCTTCACTTTTTCCCTCTTACCTTTTCCCTTTTCTCCTCCATTGAAAAAGCTTTTTCTTGCCTCTTTTAGGAGAGATAATTTGCCCCATTCCATTTCTCCCTTTTTCCTCCCAATATATCCCTCTCTCACCCCTTAATTTTATTTTTTTAGATATCATCCTTTCTTATTCAACTCACTCTGTCTCTTTCTCTCTACATATGTGTGTGTGTGTGTGTGTGTGTGTGTGTGTGTGTGATCCCTCCAACTACCCAAATACTGAGAAAAGTCTCAACAGTTACAAATATTATCTTTACATGTAGGAATGTAAACAGTTAAACTTTAGAAAGTCCTTTATGATTTCTCTTTCCTGTTTACCTTTTCATGCTTCTCTTGATTCTTGTGTTTGAAATTATAATTTTCTATTCAGTTCTGGTCTTTTCATCAAGAATACTCGAAAGTCCTCTTAGTTCTGCATAACACTGGAACTCTGATATATTTTTTGTTAAGTTGTTATAACCACCTAGGTGAATTTACTACATAATAATGTGCTCTCTTTGGGACAAACATCTCTCGGTGGTATGGAAAGTTCTTAGATACATTATATTTTATTGATTTTATTATTGTTTTTAATATTTTATAATAGTTACTGCCATTGTTACAATTACTATATGCCCCTATGTTTTAAATGGGAAAGATGACAATAAACAGCAGTTATGTTCATTTTTTTGTATCCTTTCAGGGATTTTTAAGTTTTGGCTCATTTTAATATTTCCTACTTGACATTAACTTGCCCCCAGTGGTTAGGTAAGGTTTAATATCTTCCAAGAAAAAGGAAATTGTGGAAGTCTGAATTATCATCCTCATCCACATTTTCATCCTACCAAAATGTACAATTTAAAACAGTTTGACCTAAGTCTCATTTCTCAACAATTCGAGTACTGAGACCAAGCAGATAATATAGAGGAAATGCCACTTTTTCCTGTTTAATTCAATTCAGACAGTAAACTGAAGGAAAGATTACTACAACCAACTAACACACACACACACACACACACACACACACACACACACACACACACGATCTGTCAAGTGAAATTCATTTCTCTACCCCCAACTTCCTTACTGCATTTTCTCACATTTCTCTCTTTGGGAAAGAAAAGGAAAAAAAATGAAAGCAAAAATACCCTCTTCACACCACTGGTTCTCCCATAAAAATGGAGGCTGATCTGTAGGTCCTAAAATGATAGTATTTGGCAGTGCAGGAGTCCTTCTAAAATACCTCAACCCTTCTCTTGCAAACCTACAATAGCAAACAGTTTTTAGTGCTCTTATAATAAAATCTGTCTAAGACAGGTGTCTGGCTCTGTGAGTGTCTTGTTCAAAACATCATGATAATTTTAGATACACTGCGATTCAGAATGGGAGCACAGAGAATAGTCTGTGTAAGAGGATCAGTATCAGGGAATCTGGTGAGTCTTTGAGAAGACTAATACTAGGGATGGGTTTTGTGTATTCAAAGAGTGAAGAGCCTTCCCATCTCCAGATCAGGAGCCACAGAGACTCAGACTTTCTGTTCATTACACTAACTGATTAGAGGGAAATGGGATCTAAGAAGTAGAAGCTTTATGGGAAGGCAACAACTCAGAGAATTCTTTCCAGCGAGGACCACCTTTATCCTAAGAAGCATGCTATTTCATGATGAAACATAACTAAGTGCCTATTGTCCCATTTATAATGGATGCCATTATCAGCTGATTATGGGAGCCTGCAGGAGGCAAGATAACCCTAAGGAGCTGGAGTGGTGATTCTCTAAGCCCCATTGAAAATCAATGCCTGTTAATGACAGCCTTAGCAAGATTTGGTGAAATATGAGTTTCAACTTGAAAGGATCTCCCATATTATTCTCTTCACTGGTGTCAAAAGAGGAGGGAGACAATTAGAAATACTTTTAATGCATCAAACTTAAGTAGAAGCATATTGTATGGCAGATTAAAAGTATGATTAAAATAGTATTTGAATGAAAAAACAGTCATTTCTATGCCACTCCCTCTTCAAAAACAGGAAATCTTTACCTTATAGTTAAAAGACATGTGAAATTAAGCAAGAAAAACAAAGAAATGGCATCAATATTACAGGATCAATCACACAAACCAAGCAATCAAGAAGAATTTATTTATTGTTTACTATGAGACAGGCACTATGTGAAATACTGGGGATGCAGAGACAGAAATTAAATAGTTCCTGCCATTAAGGAGCTTACATGCTTTTGGATTATGCTCTCTCTTCTCTGGGCTTTATGCATAGATTTCTTGCAACTTGAAGTGAATATTTTTATTTTAAATTTTGTTGATGTTTTGTTGTTTCAGTATTGTATGACTTTTCATGACTCTATTTGAGGTTTTCAAAGGCAGAGATACTGGAGTGGTTTACCATTTTCTTTTCCAGTTCATTTTGCAGATGAGGGAATTAAGAAAACAGGGTTAAGTGAGCTGCCCAAAGTCACAGAGCTAGTAAGTGTCTGAAGCCAGATTTGAACTAGGAAGATTAATTGAATCTTTCTGACTTTAGGCCCAGCACTCTATCCATTGTGCTATCTTGCTATCCTCGTGAATATTTAAAAAAAAAACTTAAATCAAAGATCTTCAAGTCTGGTGTTGCCATGATTCTGTTGCAGAAAAAGTGGGAACCTTACGTTTCTTGTCATCAAATGGGAAATTTTTGGGGGGTATGGAAATTATCTCTTTTGTAGGATAGATAGAGTATGATGCCAATGTAAAATCCCCAGAGGAACTTCCTGGGGCCATCTCCAGTCATCCTGATGAATATCTGACCACTGGACCCAGATAGCTTTGGAGAGAAAGTGAGATTGGTGACCTTGCATAGCCCTCCCTCCTTGAAATCAAATTCAGCTGCAAGTCATATTATCATCTCCCTGATATCATGGTCCTTTTAAAAATTAAGGACAAATACAACAACAAATTTCAGTTACAAGATAGTTCCCTCTGCTTTATTTCTGTTCTGAGAAACTCAGAATAGAACACTAATATCAAAAGTGTGAAGTCAATGATGCTTATGTTTTTATTTCCCATGTCAATTTTTGACCATATTTTTGAAACCAAAAATGTGTTTGGGAAATAAATATTCTTTAAAAGAAACTTCATTAACAGTATATTATCTTTTCTTGTAATTGGAAAAGAATGCACAGTGACAGTCTTCATGTCAACTGTCTTCCTCTTACTAGCATTTATTACCCCATATCAGTAGCCTATGTGGGGTCCCATGTCCTATTTCCCTAAGTCTTTATTCTTTATGACTTACTAGTCATTTATTCTCTTCCTCCCACCCATATAAGCTTGAACAAGACCTTGAACAAGTCATGTACTCTCTCAGGGCTTTAATTTTTCCACTGATAAAATGAGGAAACTGATCATGATGACCTTTTGGCAAAGCAGTTCCTTACAATTTTATAATTGTGTAAGATCTTTCTATAAGAAGTAAAATTTTGTAAACCTTCATCTTATGAGTAATGGTTATTATTAATATTATCTAAAAATTGGTCTATGTGTTGAAAGATGGAATATATGGAATTATATAGAGAGAAATATTTGATTTTGCTGTTGCTACTGTTACTGTTTAGTTAGTTTTCTTAAATATCCTCTGACATTCATTTCAACTGAATTCAACAAAATTTTACCTAGTACCTGCTAAGTACAAGACACTATGCTAGGTTCAAGGGATATATAGATAACTGTCTGAAAGAGTTACTATATTTAAGGAACTTATATTTACATATTTCATTTACTGTTAAATCTGTGATCCTTCCCAAGGGTTTCTATTATAAAGATATGATAAAATAATTTGGAAAATCTCTATACTTAAAGGTGTAAAGATTATACCAATAATCAGTTCTAGAAATCTTTCTGTTAGGTTATGATTCTGGAAATAATCTTAAAAGAACATAATTAAAGACAGCATAGCACCAACCAATCATAGGATGCTGAGAAATTGGATCAATCATCTATTGGGCCAAACAAAGCTAGGCTTCTGTGGTTGGATTTAAGGACAAACATGAGCCTTGCTATAACCTGAAATATTTCTATTGCTAAACTTTGCTTGTGTCTGGATTCTCAACATTAGTTTTTCGATTGTAGCTTTATCTTCTGAAAGTAACTAATAAAATTCTACATTTCCTGGATTCTAATGTTTTTAACATATTGCAAACCTCCTTGTTTGTCCTAACCAAAATTGTTTTTATCATATTAGCTAGCTACAACCTATATAGATAGTATCCTAGATATCAAGTATATTTTGATTAATAGGCAAATATTTGGGAAAGATAGATGAGAAGTCTGGAGAGTTGCTGAGGAGAAGACCAGGAGCAGATAACGTGTGAATATGGGTGTAAGTTTGGAAAGGCAGGGTATCCAGGAGGCAGTATAAGGATGTTAGATTCAAACATTTTAAGATAAGAGAATGCCAAAGCCAAACTTTGACTACTTCATATTGGGATCTCTTACTATGTTTCATTCTCAATCCTCCTTGCAAACTTGTTTAATCAATTTACCTTCTTTGATATCTGGGCTTTGTGTTGTTCACATCCTTGTATTTGTTCCTATGCCCAACATGGCATGTGCTCTTTGAGCAAAGCAGAATTGTAGTGACTCAAAAGAAATGTCAGATGTACAAATTAAGAGACATCTCCCTTCCAAATTGTCATGCAAGCTATCACTGCCTGACCTGTGATAGAGTCTTCTGAGCTCATATTGGTATGATCAATCACAGCTGGGCATGCTGTACATTAACCCCAACATTGTGATGTCATTTGGTCCTCTTTGAGCATGAAGGGCAAACAATAGCTTTACCAAGTAGTACAAGTGAAGTCTCTTGGCACAGAATTAAACCTTGGTTGACAAAGTGACCTTAGCAATGGTGTTTGGAATCTCTTCCTATATATGCTTTGCCTTGCTTCTTCAGTTGCTTTTGATTCCCTGGTTCCTGACTGTTTCTTTTGAATTCTGGCTCCTTAACTTTCCTTCTCTTATCAGAGAATCATAAAATGGAAGAGTTAAAAGGGACATGAGAGGCCATTTCATATAACCTGTGCCTGACTAAGGATCCCATAGTAGCCATCTAGCTGCTGCTTACAAATTGTCTTTGATCATACTCTTTGACTTCTGCCTCCACTCATTTTTACTTTAGGAGCAACAGAATTTGACTTTAGACATCTAAGACATCCAAGCTGGCAACCTCAGTGTTGTTCCTGAATTGTCACCCTTTCTCATGCTCCCTATCCAAGCAATTGCCAAGTCTTTCAATTCCACCTTTGTAATATCTCCTTTATCTATCTATCTATCTATCTATCTATCTATCTATCTATCTATCTATCTATCTATATCTATCATCTATCTATCCATCCATCCATCTATCTATCTATATACCTATATATCTATCTATCTATACCTGCTTCTTTTCTCTGACACTTTTTCTCTGGTATAAGACCTTATCATCTCATGACTAGCCTATTGTAATAGCCTTTCTGACTGCTACAAGTCTCTCCCCACTTCAATTACCCTCCACTCAGATATCAAATTCATCTTTCTAAAGTGCAGGTTTGACCAAGTCTCTCTCCCCCATCCTCTATTCAATAAATGTCATTGTCCACCTATTACCAGAAGGATCAAATATGATCCTGTTTGGTTTTAAAGCCCTTTATGATCACCCACAACATTCCCCTCCCTTACATATTCTGTGACACTATGCTCTTTTCTGTACCTCAAGCAAGGTGTTCCATATTTGTGCATTTTCAGTGACCTGACCCCAACTCTAGAATTCTCTCCTTCTGCATGTCCATCTCCTTATTTTCCTGACTTCCTTCAAGTCTCAAGTAAAATTACACCTTCTGTAAGAAGCTTTTCTTAATTCCCCTTAATGTTACTGCCTTTTCTCTGAAGATAATTGAATTATCTTCAATTTACTGGATAAATTGTTTATACATATTTGTATGTTGTCTCCTCTATTAGACTGAGGGCTTTTTGAGAACAGAGACTGGGTTTCCCCATCTTGTATTTGTACCCGCAGAACTTAGCACAATGCCTGGCACATAGTAGGTACTTTGTAATTACTAATCGACTTAGTCTAGTTCTTTACAAGAACTCCATACTGCTGAACTCCGTACAGGGTAACAAAGTATCAGAGATAGGAAAGCTTTATTTAACCTGACAACAATTCAAATAACACATCGACAAACCTATAAATACTCAAGGAAACTTCCCTTATCACTTCTCAAACTTTTTCATTGAACTATACATCTCCCTAGATTTATAGAACTATAGTGGGTACCTCTTCCTTTTCTCCTTCTCACTCAGCATTGCTAGAAACTCGTTAAACTCTGCTTTCTGGTTTATATCCCCTAATTCAGATTCACACAGTCCACGTTACCCCTACTCTCAGCGAAGGACAAAATCTAAGTTTGTTCCATGTTAGATCTTTGTCTTTTCTATTTTTTTCTGGGATACAAAGCAATGCTACAGATGTAGTCTGATCAGTGCAGAGCATAGCAGAATTAGGACTTCTGATCTTTTAAATATCTTATCCTTGAGTGTATACTTTTGATAACTGTCAGCCCACTTTGTTTCAGGTCTACTGCTTACCCTGCTTTCTGATATTTCAGGGTTATAGTCTGGTATTCCTGCTCACCTATGTAGTTTCCACCATAATACTTTGCTTTATGTAGAACTAATTTATGTGACCGTGCTCATTATCAGGAGCATGATTGATGTTCATTCTTAGCCTAGAGCTCTATGATATTTTCTTTGACTTCTCATCCTCAACTGTTGGACTGCGGTCATCCACAATACTGCCACAGAAGCTTCAGAATGCTCAGCATCATGGCATCATAAGCAGCTGGGTTGGAACAGTGAATAGAATGGTGGCCCCGAGTCTGGAAGGTCTGAGTTTAAGTCTAGACTTGAACACTTATTAACTGTGATGATTGGTAAATCATGCAACTGTTATCTCTCTCTCTGTTTCCTCAGCTGTATAATAAGGGTAATAACTGCCCCTCCTTCCCATGAATGTTGTGAGGATCAAAAAAATATTTGTCAAGTTCTTAACACAATGCCTGGCACATAGTAGGTGCTTAATACTCTCTTATTTTCCTTCTCTTCTTACCATGAGATTTAAAGCTGGAAATGCGCTTAGGAACTATTTATTCCACCCTCTTAACTTATAGAGAGGAAATATGTTCAGGGAAACAAAGGGACTTGTGAAGTTGCACAAGCAATAAACAGAAAATCCGAGATTCAAAGGTAGGTATTTTGAAGTCCCAATGTTCCTTCTTCTGTACTAGATCTAGAGCTGTTCCTAATGGGAAGTTCTAAGGGGTACAGAATGCCTTTCCTGATCTTTGGGGAGCTGCGTAATTTTCTACTTGTGTGAAAGCTGAATTATATTTGTTTCAGAAATTTTCTGGACTTCATATTCAAATTTCAGGATAGTAAACAAAGGCAAAATAATATTGAGTTTTCTCTATGCTTGGGAAAGAGTTCTGCATTTAAATAAATACTGCTTTACTTCTCTTCTTAGTTCTCAAGAGGACAAATGATATCAGGAGGGTGATGTCTTGGTTTCCAAGTGAATTGGATTTAAGTGAAGCAGGGCTGTTCAAAGTCATCAGCCTCACTCTTTCCTCCAGAGTAATCTGAGTCCAATGGCAAGGCATAGGTCAGGACGACTTCTAGATGACCCCATAAGCACTAGAAGAGCTTGACCTTTTTAAGGTCCAAGGTCTCACTGCATCTGAGGCAATGTCATCATTGGTGGTTTGATGATTTAAGGATAGGTAAGAATTGAGGCAAAAAAATGGTCTAGTTTGCCTACTCAAAGGAATCATTCTGAGAGGGGAAGACACTCAGGGTTTCTGGCCAGAATAGAAATAATTGTTAATTACACTCACTCTGAACCATAATGACAAATACTGGAGGTATTGAGGGAAAACAAAATAAACCTATAGGGATTGACTATGCTTTTAAAGCAAAATCACTCTGGCTCTCACTGATTAGGTGAGACCAGTTGTATTTTCCAGTCCAAGCCTCACTTCTCTAGTAGTTAGACTTTCAACAGCAACAACCCTGAGGAATGTTACAGTGAATTTGAAAAAGAAATCTGAAAAATGGCTTTCACAAAGCTCATGCATTTTATTCCCAAAGCAAAGGCAGAGATATATCTTCACACCAGAAATTATTGGCTTGAGTTTTAGTATAATTAAGACTATTGATGTAATAATCTTGGTCATTTTTTCTGGTTTCCTAGTTAATTCTTCCCAGGCAGAAGTGGGAGAAGGAGGCAGAATGATTGCTGTTTGCTGATACCCGGAGGATTAACATCTGAGGGAGAAAAGAACGTAGTTACCAAAAGCTGTGAGCAAGCATTTGCATAGAAGCAGAGACTATAAAACTCAGTATATTACTGAGAGATTAAGAAAATAAAGTTAAATGATGACCACAGTACTTTGATTAGAAAGATAGGGCAGTGTAACAAGTTTGAAGTGTTTCCATCAAAAAAAAAAAGTGATTGAAATGAACCCAGAACATGATGAAGGGCCGGGAAACTATAGCATGTGTGAAATAACTGAAGGAAATCGGGAATTTTTAACCTGTGAAAGATCAGACTAGGGGAGCGCATGAAAACTATTTTCAACTATTTAGAAAAGAGTCACATGGCAGGGGGTAGATAGTCTATGTAGTTCTAGAGGGCAGAACGAAAAACAATGAGTGAAAGTAATAAGGAGGCAGATTTTGTCTTAAAAGAGTTTTCTAACAATCACAGCTACCCAACAATTAAATGGACTGCCTTATAAAGTCATAAGATTTCCATTACTGGGACAACTCAAGCACAGCAAATTGAATCATCATTAGTCAGAAACATTAAATAAGGGATTCCTGCTCTTGGTGGGAAGTTCAATTAGATAATCCTCAAGGTCCTTGCTAAGCCTTAAGATTCCGTAACACTTTGATTTTCAAGAGGGTCAATTTTAGTTATTAGGAAAGTCCATGTGTGTAGAACACTATATTATCAATGATTTTAGATAAATAAAGTGTTTCTGTAATATTATTTGCCCGTCATAAATTCCTAACCATGTTGTTCTTAATTGCTGTAATAATAATGTAGATGAGAACAGTGATAGCAATGAGAATCCTAATTAGACACCACCCTAATTGGTTTTCAATGCAGCTTGGGAATGGATCATAGGTATTCTTGAATTTTCAAGGTGAAATGTCACTCCTAAGACTTACTAGGACCCAATTAGGATGTTATTGATTAATTAGTGTCCACATGAAGCATTTTATTTTTCTAAAGGCCAGGAATATGGCTGACTGTTCCTTAAATGTTAACATATTCATAAAACTGTAATCAAATCATATGTGTTGCTTATACAGGTCTGAAGTAATTTGGCATTAGTGAGGTTTCAGACTCATTTAGAGTGATCTTTTAAAGTTAAAGTGGTATTTAAATAATGTACAGTAATCGTCATGGAAAAATCTTGATTAAATACCCATTAATTCAGGATCATAAAACACTGGCACCTTCACCAGAAGATCATTTGCAAATACTCCAAAAAATAATGAAGACGTGATGAATAGAAATTAATTCCTTACTACAGTCAGATGTCACAGCGAATTTTAAAGTCAAGTGTATTGTTCTTAAGTACTTTTGATGATGCTATGGAAACTGAATAAGAAACACATGAATTGAAATTCAAAGCATGTCTAACAAGAAATTACTGCTTTGCAAATTTCTAAGTGCCATTTGCTAGTTTTTTTTTTTGTTTTGTTTTGTTTTTGTTTCCCAGAGGATCATCAGAGGGATTCAGGATTGAGTTGCTTTTGCAAATTGACACCTACTAAGGTACCCAGGGCCTAAAGAAAATCAGTTAGTGATCTTAAAAAAGAAATCAGGTGTCACACCTAAAAGAAATAAGTTTGGTTTCTTGATTTTATTTCTCAGTGTAGAATACTCTTGATTATCTGCAATGATCAACTGGCCACCCATCTTTGGGACAGTCAAGGATGTGAAACTTAAATGGCTTACGTTCATTTTTATGGATCATGGCAGAGTGGTACCATATATTTGAGGTGCTCTTTGAGTTTCAAATTAAATATAGAATTTAAGTATTGAGGGTATTATTTCTAGATCATTTTATGATTGTATTCATTGCATTCATTCATTCATTCCAAGTAACATTGACTTAAATGCAGTTATAGACAATACTAGAAAAGGTGTCAGAAAACAAGTAGTGTGTGTAAAATGAACGGCACTACAATGTTATTGGAGTTCCATGATGAAAGAATCAGGTAGACCTAGGTTCAAATTTTACCTTAAATATACTTATTACAAACTGTATGACCATGGACAAGTTATATAGCCTCTCAGTGCTACAAGTAACTTTGTAAGAGTGCAAGTTAAATAAGAGTAGAGTAAGCTTCTAGTCCAGGAATTCCCTAAAGCAATGAAATTGCAGATCCAGGCCAAAATGACAATGATAGTGATGATTGAAAAGGAATAAGAATGGAGAAAAACCACAGGCTCTCAAGGTTCAAATCCCATCTTCTTGCTAGATCATCTATTGTGTTCATCTTTTGTTTTCGAAGAGGACCACGACATCAGAAAAATGATGACATGACTTGCACTTGACTTTGTTTTGAATGAGGGAGGGCTGATTTGAATTCAAATCAGATACTAGTTGTATGACCCTGGGAAGTCATTTAACCCTGTTTGCCTCAGTTGCCACATCTGTAAAATGAGTTGGAGAAGGAAATAGCAAAACACTCTAGTATCTTTGAAAAGAAAACCCTAACTGCTAGAAATGACTGAATAACAACAAAAATTCCCAGATCATCTGTAAAATGGGCAGAAAAATAGCATCTATCCTTGGAGATCAAGTGAGATATTTGAAATGTGCTTTGCAAACATTCAAGCAATTTAGATACTTGATATTGTTGTTATTAACTGGGTATCTTTGAAGAAGGTACTTAGCCCCCAGGGCCTCAGTTTCTGGAATAACAAGGGGATTGGATCAAATGGCCTCTGAGATTCCTATCAGCTCTGATAACTTATCCTATGATCATCAATATTTTTTAGATGAGGAAAATGAATCTCAAAAGCTTTAAGTGATCAGCTCAAATTCATGCCACACAGTTGGCAATTATGAGATTGGAGACCTCAGTTTAAGCCTTCAGACTACCAGCCCAGTTCTGTTTTTGGTGGAAGGGATTTATTTCATAGGTCATTAAGTCTAATCTCCTCATTTTAAAAATGAGGCAACTCAGACCCGTAAGAAGTTAAATGACTTGCCCAAGCTCACCTATATAGTAAGTACAATAGTCATGATTTGAAGTCAGGTCCTTGGGCTCTTTCTACTTTACCCCATTGATTATGATCTGTATCATTGAACATGTATGCCCACAACAATAAGCATAAACAGATAATTGAAAAATTTAGAAGTACCTTTCATTACTGATTTGTATTAAATTATAGGCAATGAAAACCTTCTAGTTTTCTTTGAATGCACTGCTACCCAGTCATGTCTCCACCATCCTGAACTTGTAAAATTGAATTTTTGAGTTTAAGTGCAGAGTCAAAAACATATGTCTATTACATTTCATCCTATTAGATTCAATCCATTGTTCCAATCTGCATCATTTGTAAATATGTTAAACTAGGCATCTATCTCTCTTCATCTGTGTCACTGACAAAACTGATGAATAAAGCAAAGACCCCAAATCTCTAGAGTCCCATTACATGCCACTGGTATCCTCCCTCCAGTATGCCATAGATTTATAAATCAATATTATTTGGATTTAGATCTTCAACCAATTCTACTTCCACCTACCTCTATTGTCATCCAGGTCACATATTTTGATTTTGGCTATTTAATAGTCTGTTAAATAATAATAATAGCAGTTAACATCATTTATAAAGAACATTAAGGTTTGCAAAGCACTTTAATAGCAAAAATTTAGTTAGAATTGATATAGCTCTTTAAGATTACTAAAACATTTCACTTTTATTCTTTGTGAAGTGGTTGCCAGTTTTCCCAGTTTTACAGATGAGGTAACTAAGACTGAGAGAGGTAAATAACTTACTAAGGGACCATATAGCTGGTGAGTGCCTGAGGCTGGTTTTGAACTTAGTTATTCCTGACTTCAAGGACAGTACCACATCTACTATGCTATCTAGTTTTCTTAATTGAATCCTATTAAATGACATTTCACCAATCTGGGCAGTCGAGTAATTGTCTAAAATTAATCAATCAACCAACCAATAAATAGCCAATCAGGCAAACAACTGCGTCCTATTAAAATGCAAATAACCATTGTGGAGGTTAACAAACTAAGTTATTATTAGTATTAAGATATAATCAGTAATTTAGCTATAAAATGTTTTCTAATGTCATAGCTAGCTTAGAGCAAGATCTTTTGGAAAAGGGAACAAAGAGTTTATGATTGGATCATAAATACTGTGGTAGAATTTATTGCTGAATCAATCCCTACTTGTCCATACTGTCCTAAAAACTACACCTGGTAACTCTTCTCACAAGCTCTATAGCAACACAATACTGTCTCTGCCTTTTTTCCTCAGGTGAAAGACACATCATTGCCTACCCCACTTGAGCATTTTCTGGGGATCAGAATGTGTCTGGTGTTTTTGGACTTAGACAAAAATGTTCCTATTCTCTCTGATCACTCCCCTTCTGGGGAGTCATTGCTCCAATGAGGCCAGGAGAAATAACTTCTCTCGATCAGAATCCAAGCTGATTTCCCACTTGCAAAGAAAAAAAAATAAGCCTGGCTTTCATCCTTGCCCTTAAAACCAGCTTCATGCTGCTCATCACAGGGCTTTCATTCAGCTGCCAAATTGTTCATCTAGAGAAGTCCAAGAGGAGTAGTCATATTTTCTAAGAAGTGCTTTTTATGGGATTTCACACTACTAAAGTCACTGAATAATGAAACTGCTTGCCAGGGCCTCTGGGTTGTATTCCAGGTGCCTTTATCTGTAGCTTCTTCAGTTGTTTCTAAAAAGAGATTTTTGAATGCAGTTCAAGAAATTGTCAAATGGGTCCAGGGTCTTCAGGCCTCTCTTTGACACATATTGTTAAGGATTATCAATGTTTCATACCAATTAAGTGCTTTATAGGTATCATTGAATGAAATAGTACATATTTGTTGAGCTTCTATTGTATAGCCATCTCTGTGCTAAACTATGTGAATGCTCCTAAAATGTATATTTGTGTTTATAATATGTGTGTATGCATATGCATCTGAATGTGTATATATATGTATGTATGCATATGTGTATACATATATATGAAATGGTCTTTGCCTCAATCTATCAGCCACTTGGAGAGAAAAGATGAAAATGCGTGAAATAATATGAAAACAAGCAGGATAAGGGTGTATATGTGTGTAGGTGTGGTTGTGTGTGTCTGTGTGTATGTGCACACCTTATAGGTCAAAGCTTCTTACCTTGGGGTAAGATTTCATGGAGGTCTGTGAACTTCTTTTAAATAATATTTTGATTACTGGATTTCAAAATAATTGGTTTCTTGATAATCCTATGTATTTTATCATGTCTATTTAAAAGCATTGTTTTGAGAGGGGGTCCATAGGCTTCACAGCACTGCCAAAGGGATTCATGACACAAAAAACATGTTCAGAATTCATGCTATAGATCTTCATGAAAGGAACTAATTAGGATGAGCTGAAGAAGTTAGGTAAGACTTTAAGGAAATGAAAATTTAGCCAGATCTTTAAAGATAAATAAGCTAAAGAAAGGTTGAGAGATTTGTCATTTTATATTAGGGAGAAGAGAAAAAAGAAAGAAATAGAAACAGGGAAAGAGGGCATGTCCAGGAAAAAGGGAGGAGATGAACCTGATTATAGCGGAGTCTTTATTCAGGAATAGTGAGAGATAAGGTTAGATAAGATACAACTATATGGCATTTAGAAGTGTTTTAAGATTCATGAGGCACTCACATATATTATCCATCCATTCATTTAGCAATATTTATTAAATGCGTATTATGTATGGGACACTATGGTAGGTCATGGAGATACAAACAAAAATGTAGCAGTCCCTGTCCTCAAGGAACACATTCTATTGGGCAAAACATCACCTACACAGAAAATAAAAGACAAATATACATATGAAGCAATTTCTGAGTGGAGAGCCCTCCTCAATAATCAGAAAGGAAAGGATAGTGCTTGAGCTGAGCTTTGAGAGAAGCTAAGGATTCTGGGAGCTGGAGGTAAAAAAAGGAGCTAATTCCATACATAGGGAAACATTATTTCAGGTAAAGGGTTCAGAGATGGGACATGGCATGTTAAGTGTGATGAGCAGCAATCAGAACAATTTTTCTGGAACATAGAATGTGTGAAGGAGACTATTGTGTAATAAACTTGAAAAGCTGAGTTGGAAACGGTTTTAAAAGGCAAAGGGGTCATTTTTATCCTTGAGTGCAATATGGATTCACTAAAGCTTCATGAGTAGAGGAGTCACGTAGTCATATCTGTATACTAGAGACATCACTGGCAGCTATATTGGAGATGGATTGAAGAGAGGAGGTATAGTAGACTTGGAAATCAATTAGGAGGATGTTGTAATAGTCTAGGTGAGAAGAGATAAGGATGGTGACCAGCTAAAAGGAGAGAAGCTGAATGCAGGGTTTAGTGTGATAGTAGATTCTATAAGAGCTGACAATTAATGGAATTTGAGGGTTGAGGAAGAAGGGATAATTGAAGATAAGTCTAAGTTTGTGAACTTGGACAACTGGAAGGATGGTGATGTCATCAACTGAAATAGGAAGTTCAGAAGACAGCAGGGTCTGGGGAAAACCATAACAAGTTGCATTTGGGACATGTTGCATTTGAGATGGCTATGGGACATCAACTTGGAGCAGTCTAATAGGTAGATGCTGAGTCATAACTGGAATTAAGT
This sequence comes from Potorous gilbertii, assembly GCA_028658325.1. Classification (NCBI taxonomy): domain Eukaryota; kingdom Metazoa; phylum Chordata; class Mammalia; order Diprotodontia; family Potoroidae; genus Potorous; species Potorous gilbertii. The sequence continues at coordinate 262,804,946 of CM053771.1, read as the reverse complement.
AGAGACCAGGAGTTGATTTATAGACCTAAGTATCATCTACATGGGAGAAGACTCAAGTTAGGGAAAGTATCAATGAAAATGATATCAACAGTATATGGAAGAAGTCAAGAAGAAAAGACCATTGATTTAGCTATGAAAAGGTCTAGAGGTTGCATTTACAGTTAAACAATGGGGACAGAATTCAGATTAGAGATCTGGGTTCTAATGCCAGAAAAGTGACCTTAGACAAATCACTTTTCATTTCCGAACCTCAGTTTTATCATCTATTAAACAGAAATTGTGCATGTACTATCAAATTTTTAGGGTTGTTGTGAAAATGAATTTTTGTTTTATTTTTGAGTGGATGTGTGAGTTCATCAATTTAAGGGTATTCCAAAGTAAAACTTCCTCTTTTCCTTTACTACCCTTTTTAGCCTTAGTGAATTGTCTGGGGCAATATGAGATTAAATGAGTTGTCCAGAATCACACAGCAAATATGTATCAGAGATAGTATTTGAACCCACATCTTCCTGAATCTGAGACCAACCATTAAAGTCTGCATCTCTAAGAATGAAACAAGGTAATAAATAGAATGTGTATCTCTTTCTTCTTTCAAATTTAAAAGTGGATGCAAAAAATTGACAAAATTGAATAGTATTCTTTGTTCCTACTAAGAAATTGAGACTATTTCCAGATCTTTATATTCTGGGACAAAACAAAACAAAACAAAGAAATAAACCAAAAAATTCTCTAGCTATTCTGGTCTAGTTTTTCTCCATCTATAAAGATATCTATGACCTAGTCATGCCTCCTGCAGCTTGGTGCCCACTTCCTCCTGTCTAGAAATCTCCATGGCTAGAATGATTTATACTTGGAAACTTCTAAGATAGAAAGTTCCAGTTTCTTCCTTTTGTTTCTTTCTTTCAGAGGTAATCAGGGTTAAGTGACTTCCCCAGGGTCATATAGCTACTAAGTGTCTGAGGCTAGATTTTAACTCAGGTCCTTCTGACTCCAGGACCAGTGTTTTATCCACTGGGTGACCTGGCTGTCCCCAAAGGTCTAGTTTCTTAAATGATACATCATATTTTCCTGAGTGGGAATGAATCTTTCTCTATGAATTATTTGAACTACTCTGACCATGAAGATAACTGAGTGGTCTCAGCATCTCTGATGCCCAATAAAGAATGATGTAAGAGTCATAGTAAGAACATGGGGTAAAGATGTCCAAGTCCTGGGAGCAACCTTGTGCAATCCAATGATAGATTCCTTCTTTCTGCAAATCTTCATGAACATTGAGCCAATGATTCCTCTCAGTATTCCTGGAATTTCTTCCCTGACCTTATCAGTTCAATTTTGGAGGTATCAGTCCTTACTCCAGTGTGTTGTGGTCTGCAGAATGCCTTATATTTTGTAGGTGTTAGCTGCTGTGCTAACATTGAGGGTAGAAAGTGGTCTAGATACTTCCTTAGTACTCTTCCCTTGTTAATCCCTTTAACTTTCCATACTCCCTTTGATGTCTCAAGTATTCATGTTCTTCCTTTAAACTCTCCCAAATAAAAGGGACCATTGTTTTTAAGGATAGACCAGTTCTAAGTCTTCTGTTATGCCTTTTTCTAACAAACTAAAAAGACCTAAATGAAGGTTAGGATTGATGATATATGTGTTTATTGAAAATGAGTTCATTTTGATATAACAGTGATTCACCTTTCTTTAAAAGCACACATCAAATAGAATAATAAAATGTCAGTCAATTATTACATGTTTATTAAGTACTTAATATGTACTGAGTTTTAAATATTATGTGAAGAATGAACTTTACTTTAGTGCAGGAGTTCTTGATCTTGTGGTCCAGAAATCTGGAGAAATTTCCAAGAGTCTGTAAGAGAGATGGTTAAAAACAAACAAACAAAAAGTTTGTGTTCATTAAAATCTAACTGAAATTTAGCATTTTCCTCAGTTATAAAAACATATTCTATGATAGGGTCCATAGGTGACACCAAAAAGGTTTCATTTCCTCCTGAGAACTAAGTAATTTCCATGAGAATTAATGCAGATGACATCCCATGTATAATAACTGTCATATTACTTATCTTCTCAATGGGTGGGAGAGGGCTTGGAGGAAGGAAGAGAATCTGGAAATCAAAATTTAAAAATATATTAATGCAGAACATGTACTGATGTCTTTTGAATCATAGGATTACAGGATTTGGAGCTCTAGTGGCTGGACCTTTGAGGTCAAGTGACCCAATCCTATATTTCATAAAACAGATAAGAAATCTGAGGTCCGGAATGGTGGAGAGACTGCCAGGGTTTCTGTGGGAATGCTTAAGTGAAACATTTTGTTCTGCTACAGTCAGAGTTTCAAGATGTAAATCATTTCATGTTTACCCTGTGTTCAGATAGTCTTTTTATTTTTTCTGGTTATTCTTACCTTTATTGATCTGCATCGTCCACTCCTTTCTCTGAGCCCTTATACCTCTTGCTGTCTATCACATAATAGAGCCCCTACTAATATATTGCCTTACATTATTATTTAACTAACTTGGTGTGTCATTACTGCCCAGCTATTTGCAAGCTTGTGGAGGTCAGAGACCATTTCTTTTTGTCTTCATTGTTGCCTAAAGTGCTTAGAAGGGTGCTGAGTGAGTGATTTCAATTCATTTAAGATTTTTTCAACGAAATACATGGGTACATAGGGATCACTGCTCAACAAATCATATTCTGACTACATTTTTATATGATCCATATTCCATTGCACATAGGAGTTCAATAAAAGCTTATTGAATGAACAAAATGTTTTCTAACTTGTCATACTGGAGTATAGGTTTCATTGGGGCTGAGCTAATCAAGAGATGATAAGGCTTGAAATCAGGCTAGAGGAGGATACAATTGGCAGATTCTTAGTTAAGAGAAGAATCTTAGGAGCTTCACTAAGTAAGGTAAAAGTAAGCAGGTTTCAGGGGAAACAAAATCCAGAGTCTAGGTGGTAATTCATTAAGAGCAGTACCTAAATGAGCTCTGATCATATAGCTGAGGCTGCTTGTTTCATACTGCCTTCTGGGACTGCAAATCTTTGGGTCCACAATTATTAATTATGGTTGTAATAAGTCAGTGAACTGGGCTGGAATGACTCTCTCTGTCTCTGATTAAAGTAAGGGCAAAGATTTTACTGTGACAAAGAAGTTCTTACAGTGTCACATCAAAACCAGCTTATTTCCTGAAGATTCCTAGACTAGACTTGTAGCTTCCAGAATTTATGAAAAGCATTTGTTTCTGGTAATTCATTGAAGAAAACTGGTATCTTATGCTAATTCCCTTTACTCAATTACTGTTAAGGCTCAAAGAAAAGTTTTCATGGCTGCTAGCTAGAAATTGTTGGTGTAATAAATAACCATAAGGACGCTTTTGCATATATTTTATTAGACATTGGTAGGGGGTCACTTATGGCTTACCTTTTCCCAGCTCATAAGTAAAGAATACTGAACTAGATGACAGCCCCTTTATTTTCTGCATCACCATATATTTATCTCTATTTTGAACATTGGTTCTCTGGATATCATAATATTGTTCAGGAAATCATTAAGCACTAGAAGTCTTTTGCAAATAAAAGCTATATTTAGGTGTTTTCAATGTATCATGATTTTTTTTAGCTCAGGATTTCATTAGTGAAATCTTAAGTATCAGAAAAAGAAATCACATGTTTCATTCATTTGCTCAGTAAACATTTATTAAGATTCTACTCTCTGAGTCACTCTTCTAGGTTTGGGGGTTAAAAAAGACTAGAAGCTAGTCCCTGCTGCGAAGAAACTTATCATGTAGTAGAGGAGACAACATGAAAATTACATTGTACAAGCAAGCTATATACAGGATAAATTGCCAATAATCAAGAGAGGGAAGGCATTAGAACTAAGGGAGATTAGGAAAGGCTTCCTAAGGAAGATGGCATTTTAGCCGGGTCTTGAAATCCAGGAGGTAGAGGTAAAAGTGGGGAGTATTTCAGGCATGGCAGGGGAGGTGGTGATAGGGATTAGGAGGGGGAGAAGTGGGGGCTGGGAGGCCAATAAAAATGCCCAGAATCAAGAGATGAGGTGTCTTGTTCAATCCATAGCAAGGAAGTGAATGCCTTTGGATCACAGAGCATATATGGGAGGATGCAAGGTACAACAAGATCAGAAAAGTGAGAGGGGCAAATTACGAAAGGGCTTTGCATGTCAGACAGGATTTTGTATTTGATCCTGGAAGTGATGGAGAGTCACTAAAGTTTATTAAGTGGGGTAGGGGTGGAAGGGACATGATCCTACATGCTGCTTAAGAAGATCACTTTGCCATCTGATTGGAGGATAGGCTGAAGTGAGGGAAGACTTGTGGCAGAGATACAGTCTATTGTGATGGTCCAGGTGTGAGACTATAAGAACCTATACCAGACTAGTGGCAGCATTAGAGGTGAGAAGGGAATGTACTGAGGGATAATGCAAAGATAAAATCAGTGCTACATTGTGATAGACCAATGGGACTAAACAAACAAGGAGTTAGCAGTGGAAGTAGGCTTGACTGGTAGTGCATGGTAATACTAATTACCCATATCACCAATCTGCCCTCCCTTCCATCATCCCCCCCCCACCCTGCTTGTCCCCATCTCCCCCACTTTCCTGTATTGTAAGATAGGTTTTCATACCAAAATGAGTGTGCATTTTATTCTTTCCTTGGTCAAATGTGATAAGAGTAAACTTCATGTTTTTCTGTCACTTCCCCTCTTTTCCCCTCTACTAAAAAGTCTCCTGCCTGCCTCTTCTGTGAGAGATAATTTGCCCCATTCCATTTCTCCCTCTCTCCTCCCAATACATTTCTCTCTCACCACTTAACTTCATTTTTTAAAGGTATGATCCCTTCCTACTCAATTCACTCTATGCTCTCTGTCTTTGTATGTGCGTGCATGTATGTGTGTGTGTGTGTGATCCTATCAACTACCCAGATACTGAAAAGTATCAAGAGTTACAGATATTGTCTTTCCATGTAGGAATGTAAACAGTTCAACTTTAGTAAATCCCTTGTGACTTCTCTTTTCTGTTTACTTTTTCATACTTCTCTTCATTCTTGTGTTTGAAAGTCAGATTTTCTTTTCAGCTCTGGTCTTTTCATCAAGAATGCTTGAAAGTCCTCTATTTCATTGAAATACCATATTTTTCCCTGAAGTATTATACTACTGCTGGGTAGGTGATTCTTGGTTTTAGACCTAGTTCCTTTGACTTCTGGAATATCT
>CM053771.1:262768459-262799207 GCA_028658325.1 Potorous gilbertii | reverse complement strand
TGTTTCTTTCTAGCTGCTTGCAATATTTTCTCCTTGACCTGGGAACTCTGGAATTTGGCCACAGTGTTCCTGGGAGTTTCTCTTTTTGGATCTCTTTCAGGTGGTGATGGGTGGATTCCTTGAATACTTATTTTGCCCTCTGGTTCTAGAATATCAGGGCAGTTTTCCTTGATAATTTCATGAAAGATGATGTCTAGGCTTTTTTTTTGATCATGACTTTCAGTTGGTCCCATAATTTTTAAATTGTCTCCCCTGGATCTATTTTCCAGGTCAGTTGTTTTTCCAATGAGATATTTCACATTCTCTTCCATTTTTTCATTCTTTTGGTTTTGTTTTATGTTTTCTTGGTTTCTCATAAAGTCATTAGCCTCCATCTGTTCCATTCTAATTTTGAGAGAACTATTTTCTTCAGTGAGCTTTTGCACCTCTTTTTCCAGTTGGCTAATTGTGCTTTTGAGAGCATTCTTCTCCTCATTGGCTTTTTGAACCTCTTTTGCCAGTTGAATTAGCCTATTTTTCAAGGTGTTATTTTCTTCAGCATTTTTATGGATCTCCTTTATCAAGGTGTTGACCTGCTTTCCATGCTTTTCTTGCATCTCTCTCATTTCTCTTCCCAGTTTTTCCTCCACCTCTCTAACTTGATTTTCAAAATCCTTTTTGAACTTTTTTATGGCCTGAGCCCATTGAATATTTATTTTGGATGTTTGCGATACAAAAGCCTTGACTTCTATGTCTTTCCCTGGTGGTAAGCATTGTTCTTCCTCATCTGAAAGGATGATAGGAGATATCTGGTCACCAAGAAAGTAACCTTCTATGGTCTTATACTTTTTCCCTTTTCTGGGCATTTTCCCAGCCAGTTACTTGACTTCTGAGATTCCTCTCCACACCTGCCTTGCCTCCATATCTGCCCAGCTAGTGCTTGGAGTCTGAGATTCAAATGCTGCTTCCCAGCCTCAGGGCTTTCACTTGGGGCAGGCATGCTAGTCAGTATGAGATTAAATTCAGGTGCTCTGTTGTGGGCAGGGCTGCTATTCAGTGTGAGATTAAGTTCAGGTGCTCAGGTTGGGTCAGGGCCACCACACAGGGCTCAGTTTCCTCAGGGGATTTATGTGGAGACCTTCAACAATGGATCTGAGCTCCTACCTGCTTTGGGAGCCCCAGTCTACTGCTGCCTCTGCTGCTACCTCCCGAGGGGGCCTGAGTTATGGGACACCCCACCCCCCTCTCGGCGAACTGAAAAGGCCCTCTCACTGAGCTTTGGCGCCTGTGGATGGAGGGACCTGAGCTGCTGCTGGAGATTCTGGCCCTGAAGCCTGCTCAAATCTGCTCCTCTCAGTGCCACGTGGCCAAGGCAGGGCTGGGCTCTGCTCAGGGTCCAGTGTGTGAGTGACCTTTGGTGTCGGTTTTTCAGGTCTCTGGCACAGAAATCTCCTCCACCATTGTTGTGTGGCTTCTGCTGCTCCAGATTTTGTTGGGAGTTTTTCTTTACAGGTATTTTATGGCCTGTGCATTAGGAGCTAGAATATGTGAATCTTTCTACTCCACCATCTTGGCTCCTCCTTCCATTTATGCTTATTCTTTACCCAGTTCTGTGTTGGGTCTTTGGTATAGGGATCGGATGTAAAACATGATTATACATGATCATAATGTAAAGAAGCACCCAGTAGCATGTCAAGGAAATAATTTGGGTCACTCTGCTGGCTTCATTATATGTCTTCTTACTTTCTTTAATTTCTAAAACTCCTGAATCTCCACAAACACATAACTAGACATTGAAAAAATTTAAGTATAAATGAATATGAATAAATTAATTACTAATCCATTAAAACACAAAGGGATAGATAATTATAACTAATAGCTGACATTTACATATTGCCTTCAGGTTTGTAAAGTACTTCAGATTTATTATGTCCTTGAATCTTCATAACTACCTGCCAGGTAGGTACTATTAGTGTATTCAATTTATAGATAAGAAAACTGAGGCTAAGAGAGGTTCTCTGATCTGAAGTAGAAATTTACACACATCTTTCTAATTACTGATTTAAAACTCTATTGAGCACACCAATTGGAATACAGTTTTTTGAGAAGATTGTGTTCCCTGCTCCCCAAAAGAAAATGAGAATATGAAGGAATCTTAGTATTTGACTTCTGTGATATGGCAATATGTGGTTGGCTAGGGTCGGAACAGGAGAATAAAACAACAAAGAGAACTTGAGTTTAAAGATGAAACCTTGGATGTAGAAAAATTTTCAAACACAAGAATCAAGGGATGCATGAAAAGGTAAACAGGAAAATGAAAACATAAAAGACTTTCTAAAGGTGAACTGTTTACATTCCTACATGGAAAGATAATATATGTAACTCTTAAGACTTTTTTCTGTTTTTGGGTAGTTGGAGGGATTATACACATACATATATACATACACACACACACATACACATACACACACAATGCAGTGTGAGAGGAATAAGAAGGGATGATACCTAAAAAATAAAATAAAATTGAGGGGTGAAAGAGGAATATATTGGGAGGAAAAAGGGAGAAATGGAATGGGGTAAATTGTCACTCATCGAGGAGGCAAGAATATGTTTCTCCAGTGGAGGAGAAAAGGGAGGATGTGAGAGGGAAAAAGAAATGCTTACTGTCTTCACATTTGGCTTGAGGGAATGACATGCTCACTTAGTTTGGTATGATAGTGTATCTTGCACCACCGAAGGGTAAGGAAGAAGGGGACAAGTGAGGTGAGGGGGATGATAGAAGGTAGGGCAAATGGGAGAAAGGAGTAATCAGAAGTAAACACTTTTGGGGAGGGATAAGGTCAAAAAAGAGAATAGAATAAATAGGGGGCAGGATAGGATAGAGGGAAATAGAATTAGTCTCACACAATATGACTATTATGGAAGACTTTTGCAAGACTACACATATACAGTCTGTATAGAATTGCCTGCCTTCTCAGTGTGGATGGATGGGTAGGGAAGAAGGGAGAGAAGTTAGAATACAAAGTATTAGGAATGAATGTTGAAAATTGTTTTTGCATACAACTGGGAAATAAGAAATACAGGTAAAGAGGTATAGAAATCTATTTTTCCCTACAAGAAAAGAGAGAAGGGGATAAGGAAGGGAGGGGTGTGATAGAAGGGAGGACATGTTGAGGGCAGGGATAATCAAAATGCAAGGCATTATGGGGGGAGTAGAGAGATGGGGAGAAAGTTTAGAACTCAAATTTTTTTGGAAATGAATGTTGAAAACTAAAAATAAATCAATAAGCATTAAAAAAAGGGAAAAAAGTCTAACTTTCAAATACAAGAATCAAGAGAAACATGAAAAGGTAAACAGGAAAGCTAAGCCATATGGAACCCATTAGAGTGGAACTATTTACATTTCAACATGGAAAGAAGATATTTGTAGCTCATGAGACCTTTCTCAGTATTAGGGTAGTTGGAGTGAATACATACATACATATATACATACACATATTTATATTATATATACATACCTGTATACATATGTATATATATAAAATATGTAATATAATATAGTGATATAACATGTAATATATAATATGTAATATATGTGTATGTATATATGTAGTGTACACATGTATGTATATATACATATGTACACACATGCACAAATGTATGTATGTGCAAACAGAAGGGCACAGGGCGAGCTGAATATGAAGGGATATAAAATTAAGTATTGAGAGGAATGTATTAAGAGAAAGAGAAAGGGAGAGGTACAATATAGTAAATCATCTCACATAAAAGATGCAAGAAAGGGCTTCCCTACAATAGTGGGGAAGAAGGGGGAGGTGAGAGGGAATAAGTGAGCTTTATTCTCATCAGATTTATCTTAAGGAGGGAATGACCTACACTCAATTGAGTATGGAAATCTATCTTACCCTGCAGGAAGTAAAAGGGGAAGGGGATAGGACAGGGAGGATAACAGAAGGGACAGCAGATTGTGGGAAGGGGTAATCAGAGGCAAACAATTGTAGCAGGACAGGTCAAGGGAGAGAATGGAATAAAAGAAGGGCAGGACAAGATAGAGGAAAATGTGTTAGTTTTTTGCAACATGCCCACTATGAAAGTACATTGCTACATATTGAATTTCTTGCTTTCTCAATGAAAGTGGGTGGGAAAGGAGGAAAGGAAAGAATGTGGACCTCAAAGTTTTAAAAATGAATCTTAAAAATTATTTTTTTCACGCAACCAGGAACTAAGTTGTACAGGCAATGGGGTATATAAATCTATCTTGCTCTACAGGAAAATAGAGGAGAGGGGGATGGTAGAAGGTGGGATGATAGAAGGGAGAGCAAATATATTGGCAAAACGGATGGTTGGGTGTATACTGTCCTGAGGTGGGGAGAGGGAAGAGATTGTGAGGAAATTTGGAATTCAAAATCTTGTGGAATTGAATGTTGAAAACTAAAAATAAACAAATTATATTTTAAAAATTAATTTACTTTGCTAAGCTATAATGAGCTGGTTGTGTGATGAGAATTAAATGAAATTGTATATAAAAAAACATAGTTGTCAACTTTTATTACTACTTTACACTTTTGCCCAAAGCCAACTCTGATAACTGGTATGGTTTCAGGCAAATCTGATATATCAGCACAAGCCAGCAAATGATAGCTCATCTGTGTTCCTGGGCTTGCAAAAAATTTTGAGCAGATAGCTTCCAGTATAATATAATTTCTAAGCCTAGGAAAGTCCTTCTATCTCCATAAAAACAAATAAACTCCCTAGTCTTAGGAGTGACTCATGTTTTAAATATCTCTTGGCAAGAGACAAAGCTTTTCATCTTACAATTAGGGGGAAAAAAAGACTTCATGCCAATTACTCTGGGTGAGAGATCAAACAGATTGACTTGAATTTACACCAAGGTATAAAAGACCAATATCAAATTCTTTCCCCAGCAGCAGGTTTTGATGGGGATGAGAAAAAAGTGCTTGACAATTGTTCTGTCTCCTGTCATAGTGTCACAGGATTAAAGATGTACATCCAGAGGCTCAGGAAGGATAAATGACTTGCCAAAGGTCACACAAGTAGCTTGGCAGACCCAGGATTCAGAATGAAGTCCTCACTCTTGAGTTTCATCCCTCTGTCCATGGTATTCTTAGTGAAGGAAGTAAAAATGGAGCAGGTTGCAACCAGTAATCCCTGCCATTTGGTGGAGCAATTTGTCCCATTCAGACCTTAATCTTGACCAGTTGCATCACATATGATTCCTAATTTAGCCTAAAATTCTCTTTGCTTTTGGTTATCATATCTTTATCCTGCTCCTATCTTTGATTAATAAATAAGCCTCCCTTTCTTTCATCTGTAGCTTTGTACTGATAAAGATTTCCACACTACCTTTTCCTTCTGCTACTGCATATATGTATATATATATATACATCATATGTGTGTGTTTATGTGTGTGTATATATACACACATATCTTTATATACATATTCACACACATGCACATGCACACATACACATATGTTCTTCCCTCATGCAATCTGTACAGGAAACCTGTGGGAGAAAGCAGATCATGTCCTGGTCCCTCCCCCAAAGACTTGATCATGTAAATGTATGAGACATATGGGACAGAGCAGTCCTAGCCTCTCTGATCTGTGTGATACATAACACACTTCAAAAAAGTATGTTTTTACCCTGAGAGTGACTCTCTCTGATGGTGGCGAAGCCAACTTTGTTTATGGAGATATTTTTTCCTATAAGTTAGTATATTTTTGAATAATTTATTAATTTAACATGTTGAAATCTTATCACTTTTAAAGGTCAAGGAAATCATCCCCTGGTGAATCAGATACCCCAGTCAACTCCTGAATTTCAATCATGAAATAAGGAATAAGTCCAGCAGACTAGCTAGTACAAACCAATCCTTTCATCACAAGATTTTCCTCTGAGTGCTCTGAGTGAATGAAATGGAAGCTGTAATTTATGTTTTTAACATCCTGATGAATTCACCCTGCTACCTCAAAGACACACAAGAGTTTTGCTAGGTTCATTACACACTATGAGGCAGAGATTAGGTCTGCCTTTGAAGCATATAGCAAATTTAATATGATTAACATATAATTATAATACATTCTTAATAATTATATCAATATAATTAATCAATTGAAATTTCATATTTAGTGTTTATTGTAAGCCACACATAATGGAAATCATAGGCCAGAGTCACCCTGGAAAGAACTTTTGACTTGCTCTATTTTATTCTGGGCCACCCCTTTTCTCCTCCTTAGGCAATCCAGTCAGTGGCTCTCCATTTAGGGGTTCACCATGTGAGGTCCAGATTTATTTTCAATACCAGATCAATCTTAATTTTATTACAACTCAGAATCCCCCCCAATTCTAGTGGCTGAGCATTATCAGTCCCCCCTAGTAGTAGAAAAGACAGTCATGAGCCATCACACTCTGCTTTCTCACCCTTGATGCTTATTAGTTTTGTAATCTCCAAAGCTAGTAGGTACTAGCTGTTGATTCTTTGCTGGTCCCCCTTAAATATGCCCAATCTCTAGCATGCCCTTTGAACATCATGCTTCTCTCTCCAAAGATTTTATTGACTTCTGCAAGGAAACCAATTTCCTAACCACTAAGATTCACTAAAAATTCAGATTTTTATAAAAAAAATGACAAAACCTTTTGCTAGTATAACCATAAGGTCTCCTAAATCCATGCATAATTATACATCTTCACAGATCCTTCCTCCAAAGTAGCTAACAAGAGTAACAATGAAAAGCTTTTTGTTTTTAGCTTTCCTCACTAGCTTTCACCCAACCTGGGCTTTAGAATTTTAGAATATGTATATAGTACTTTTAGGCAGCTAGGTGGCTCAAGGGATAGAGTGCTGGACCTGGGGTCAGGAAGACCAGAGTTCAAATACGGCATCCGATATTTACTAGTTGTGCGACCCTGGACAAGTCACTTAACCTCTCTTTGCCTTAATCCAGTGGAGAATGAAAGAGCAGATCATTCCAATATCTTTGTCAAGAAAACCCCATGGATAGTATGGTTCATGGGGTTACAAAAAGTAAGACACAATGGAACAACTTCATGACAACAAAAGACAGCATTTTTAAGTCTATAGTGAACTACTTTCTCCTTTGATCTTCCTAAGAGCCCTATGAATTAGGAGGCATTGTTGTTGTCATTTTATAGGGAAGGAAAGTAATAACTGAAAGAAGGTCACTAATTTGTTCAGGGTCACACAATGACAGGTAGTAAATGTCAAGGATGAGATTGAAACTCCATTATATGATGCATGCACTATCCACTATGCCACCTAGCTGTCTCTCATTTGAAGATTGCCAGCTTTAAAAATACATTCACTATTAATCTTAACTACGCAATGAATAGATTTCCAACTAAAGTGAGACTCGTGGAAGAAAAGGAAGATTTATAGAAGAGACCAAAGGTGGAATAAAAGGGTGGAATCAAACATATGAAATTGTCATATCTGCTTAGTAAATTCCACTTTTCATTGCTTTTTCCTCTTTGTTACCTCATTTGCTATAGTAATAGTAGTGTTTAATTTAAAATGAGGCTATCTTGGGGTTAAGTGGACAAATGCAATATATTACCTGCATTTTACAGATGAGGAAAATAAACCCGGACTCCAAAAGGGACCTTGATCAAGGTTACACAACTTGAAAATGACAATCAGGGCTAGAACCCAGGACTCTTGATTACTGGTTTGTAATAGTAGACCAAATTATCTCTCCATACGTACATACATACATATACACATCTACAAAGTTAGCCAGAGTGAAAACTGGAATGATCCAATTCACTAAAAAAGAAAAATAGTGTCAAATGATTCTCTTTCCATATACACGAACTTATTAAAGGGAAAATAGAGCTAGAAGTTACTTCAGAGGCCAGCTTGTCTAGTTCTTGCATCTTTCAGCTGAGGAAACGGAGGCCGAAAGAAGTTAAATAATTTGCCCGTGGTCTCACATTAGTAATTGTTAGAAGTAGATTTTGAACCTAGGTCTTTTGACTCCAGAGCCTGGAGAGAGACAAGAAACCTCTATTGTCCAATTCCCTGATGCAAGAAGAAAGAGAATATCTTCATCCTGAAGCCTGAATGATAAAAATTCATTTTCCAAAAGAAGGTAGCATCAGTAAAACTTCCAACAACAGAAAAAGGTGAGAGGAGTACTTTCTCTGGAAGTCTTTAAAAATAAAATAGACTTTCTTCTTCCCAGGGCAGTATAACCATGATCCTGTCCCAAATTAAGAACTACTCCTAGGCTACTCAAGATTTGTTCAGCTGGAGCTAGCTGGGAATATCAAAATATATACAAGATTAGGGTCACACTACAGACAGGAATAGGTTCAGCAGTGTATTGGAGGCAGTTCTTTCTGGGTCCCAGGTGTTGATAATTATATTTGCATTTAGAGCATTTATACTATGGAAATTAGTGAATGATCCAAGTCAGGGCTTTGTTTATTGTTTTATTGATTGTTCAGATATAAGAACTGCTAAAGAAAGAAGTTAAGAATGCAGATTAAATTTAAAAGAGTATTGCATGAACTTTTTTTTTTATAGACCCAGTAGTTAAACATCTACAAACACCAATGGCTAGGCTAATTGTGCTTTTTTCCTTCAGTCAAATATAGTGTATTACAAGCACAGGCTTGGATAACTGCCTTTCTGACTTTATATTGGCAGTAGTAGGTGGAAAATTACACTCTACTTTTCCTAAATCTGCACTGTTCTTTCCTACGTTAACAAACAATATTATTCACTTTACTGCTCATTGAACTCAGTGTCACAGAACTCTTTGTCCTGTGACAAACATACTATGTGATAGCTGGTTGGGTTTGCTATAGGGGGGCTTGAAGCTAACGAAAAAGATGAAGTGAAATGAAATTAAAATGGAGTGCAACAAAAAAAAGTGGATTGGGGCCAGATGAGAAAATTAGAGAGACGTGGAGTTATGCAAATGAAGTAGTATATGTTTCACAAGCATTCAACAATGAGATCAGCACAATGACTCTGTAGACTTTCAGTTTGGTAGTCAGTCTAATATCTCTTCTCTTCCAAACTTTTCTTTGGAGGCTCCCAAACACTGAGCTAGCTCTGGCAATGTGTGCATCAACCTCATTGTCAAAGTGTACATCCCTGGAAAGTACACTACCAAGGTAAGTGAACTAATCCACAGCATTCAAAACTTTTCCATTTGTTGTAACTGATGATTCCACGTATGGTGTGGTGGTGACTGATGGAGTACCTTTGTTTTCTGGGTGTTAATTATTAGGCCAAAATTAGCACAAGCAGCAGAGAATTGATCCATACTTTGTTGCATCTCCATTTCAGAAGCTGTATTAAGTGCATACTCATCTGCAAACAGAAAATCATGCACCATCACTCCCTCCACTTTGGGCTTGGCTTGTAGCCTTTTCAAATTGAAAAACTTAACTGTCAGTACAGTAGTTGACCTTGATGCTGTGTTCATCCTCATTGAAAGCATTTGATAACATGGCTGAAAACATCATGCTAAATAGCAAGCACACAGCCCTGTTTAATTCCATTGTTGACTGAGAAGGGAAGAGAGCATTGTCCACTATTCAGAACCTGGGCAAATATGCTATCATGAAATTGATGTATGATACTGATGAACTTGCCTGGGAAATCAAATTTTGACATAATTTTTCATAAACCCTCATGACTAACAATGTCAAAGGCCTTGGTCAGATCTACAAATGTTGTGTACAGATCTCTGTTCTGCTCCTGGCATTTCTCCTGGAGTTGTCGGGCAGCAAACACCATATCAATTGTTCCTCAGCCCTTTCTGAAGCCACACTAGCTCTCAGGTATGTGACCATCTTTCAGGTGAAGGAAGCCTATTAAGGATGACTCTAGCAAGAATCTTGTCAGCAATGACTAAGAGAGAGACCCTCTCCCCTGTGATTGTTGCAGGACAATCTATTCCCTTTATCTATATCTATCTATATATCTATTTAGATATAGATATATGTGTATATACATATACACATATACCTTTATATATTTTCCTATGTATACATACATATATAAACACATATAAATATATGTGTATACACACATATATATGTATATATATTAAATGCATATCTATCTATATATAAAGTGGAGAGAAGTGAACGAGAGAAGTGATGTTAACAGTGCCCAATGATATCCAATGATATCCAGTGATTGAGATGGGATTACAGAGCTGGACTTATCTCTAGAGCCTGAAATTACTAGAAAGTACTAGAGAATTTTAAAAACAGAACAATAATCCCTCAGAGAGAAGGAAGGAGCTGTTTACTCTGACAGATACATTGCATAGATGGAACTATATTTAATTAGTTAAGTGACAAATATTAAGTGATGCCCTATCACTGTGTTTCCCAAACAAAATATGAAATGAATCATTTTTTGGATCATTTAATTAGTTGGTGTTTTCAAATTACAGAACAAAAGTAATAAACACAGTTATAAGAAAAAATCCATAAGTAGGATAAATAAATCACACAGTACATGAATTAATTGATAGCAAATCTAGGCTATGAAACACAGTATTAATTATGGCATATCACCACAAATTATTTGGGAAATGAGTAAATTCATTTGCTACTGTTAATGCTTTTAATTACTAATATTGCAATGCTCTATAAATTACACATTTTTAGCATCCAATATTATAGTCTCTAAATTACTTGCTTATCCTATTTAAAATATTTGATATCTAAAAGGTGCTTTGTTTTCATGTTAGCTTACTTTTCGTATAAACTTTAGGATATTATCTTTTCTATTGATGACAAAGGAAACATAGGTCTGCAATGCAGCTTAGTGAGGTTAGGCCTCAGTAGATCCACCATGAAAGGGTCATGGGCAGTATGAGGTCACTGGGTGACTTAGGTGCCAAAAAGTGAGTCAGAGATACCAAAAAGGAAGTATTCATATTTCATAATTCAGTGATACTCTCCTCTCAGAGACTGGAAATAAAAAGAAGTCCACATAAAATAAAAATATTATCCTTAAGTTTATGTTCATTAAACATGTTGTGATCTTTCTAATGTTTAAAATTCTGGCTGGTCTTCTTTACCCTGAGGCACCCTACTTGTACTTAACGTTCAATAACTTATAAGCTTCTTACAAAATATTTAATCCATTGTAAGCATCAAGTCTTCCGATACTATGCATGATTTATCTCTCTATACATATATATATATATATATATATGTATATATACATAAAGGTTTTTTGCATGATTTCTAGTCATGATCTAGTTCATAGTTTTATATGTAGTTATGATCTATGCCTTAATACACAGCAGTTAATTTGAGTTTCTCAAAAGAATATATACATTTCCATTATCTCATATTTGACATTTCATTATTCCATGTAGCTACAAAACATCAATCCATGTTTTTAATAATCAGTTTGTGTGTAATTAGCATGCAATTACCATTGAAATTATGTGCTTGCTTTTAGATTTAAAAAGCAATTTCCTTTTATCTCAATAGAGATATTAATAAAACATATTGATAATATTAATCATCCCATATTACATGGTAATGAAATCTCAATAAATAGTCATTTGGAGTGAGTTTTTAATTTAAAAAAGAAAATTCCTTTTTAGCATTTAAATGGAGCATTCACTTGTCAAGGGTCTTGCAAGTTTTACATTCTGTGGGTTTATTTTCCTATGTTTCTACATTTTAGTGTCATTTGAATCAGATTCTCATTTTGTAGGTGTTAATGCAATGGAGAGATAATAGTAGAATCTTCATTTATCACATGACTTTGTAGGTGTGTGTGTATATACATGTATGTATGTATGTATGTATGCATGTATAGATGTGTGTATGCATCCATTATTAGGCCCATTCATTTCACTCGCTCATCAATTTTCCTAAGAATATTCTCTAAGAAACCTTCCTTAGCAACTCTAGTCCTTGTTGACGGCTTCAGAGTATGTGCTTTTAGATCTGGAATGAACCTTAAAGTCCAGCGACATAAACTGAATTATCCAAGTTTATACAGTCAAGAAGAAGTAGAGCCAGAATTCAGCAGACATCTTCTGACTCCAAACCCAGTGCCCTTTCCATTACATGAAGCTTCTTCTGTATTTCCATGCTGTGTATTATTTGGCACACCCATTTGACTACAAATCTACATGACCAGTATCATTAGTTGTCTTTGTGGATGATACTATTTTCTTATTCTTTAACTATACTGTAAGGCCCTAAAAGGAAAAAAAAGTCTCTTTTCCAAGACTTATCATAATATCTCACCAAAAGTAGATAATCATGTATAGAATTCTAAAATATTAAAAGAAGGGATCATAGAAGCTTTTTAAGCTATCCAACACACACACACATACCTTCTACAGTATTCCTGACATATAGCATTTTGACTTCCATTTGAGAGAATTGGATTCGAGTGATGAATTATACACAGATTCCTGAGGTATCATATTTCTATGATGGTGGCCATGGTGGGAATGGGGGCATCTCTCAGTATTTCTCCAATAAACTGAAAATTCAGAAATGGATGCAGATTTAAGAACATCTTTATACATAGAAATTCAATGAATATACTCAAGAAAATATTTCAGGCCTAATAACTGATTAGCAGAAAGATAAGTAACTGGTGCTACTGAGATAGTAGACCTAATCTTGCTTCTGCCTATGTGAAACACACACACACACACACACACACACACACACACACAAATGTGACTATGTGTGTATACCTCTGTTTGTGTGTGAACATATATATATATATACACATAAACAAGCAATTCTATATGTACACATATATGTAGTCATAGAGGTTAGTAGATTTTGATATCCTCTTGATGAACATTTTTGTTGTTGTTATCAATAAGCTCCAATATTTTCCCCACCCATTTGATATCTAATTCTCCTTTAGAGTCTTTTTATATCTGTCCCTAAATTACCACATGATTCTATTGCCTCCAAAACAATGCTCTGTCTCTTTTGAATCCAACTAGCTGCTTTCTCCATCTTTGGTCCTTTAGGTTCCTTTCTAAGCACTTTAAAGACTTTAATATTAGGGTCCAGTTGTGATGGAGTTGTTTGTATCAAAGAAATCACGTGTCCAGTTCCTGTCCTTATATGGAATAATGAAAATTTCCTTATTATTTGTCATAAACATTCTCATATACACAGAATATGCTCCATTTTAGATCCAACCCAAATTATGTCAGAACTTGAACATCATTGACCTAAATGTTGGTTTTGATCATTTCCTGACTTGCTTTGGGAGTATCCGACTATATAAGTTGTTTGAAAGAGTTTAGATTACGTATATGGAAAAGTTACCTCTAAGTGACTTTCGTTCATGGAAGTTGTGAAATGCTGAGATACTGACCAACATGTTTTTATATTTTATCCTAGAAGATATCACAGGTAAGAGAAATAGAGGGCAGAGAGACATTCATTGGCATGATGAAGTGTATACAATACAAGATGCTAATGTATTAGAAGGTATAAAACAATAACAGATGCTTTTCAAATTTGGGAAATATATGGCCATCTATTTAGGTGAAATTTAATTCACCTTAAATTATGAAGATGGTGTATTGTTGTTGTTGTGTTTGTCCTTCACTCTGGAAAAGGACTATGACATCAAGATGATGACATGACTTGCGGTTGACTTTGATTTGATTAAGGGAGGGCTGTGCAAGGTCACCAACCTCACTTTCTTCTCCTGAGCCATCTGGGTCCAGTGACCTGTTATTCATCAGGATGGCTGGAGATGGCCCAGGATGCAATGTGAGACCCTGGTCCCAGATTGTATAATTATAGAAGAACTATCCTGGCATTAGGAGACCTAGATTCTAATATAAGCTCTGACCCTATTTTGGATATGTAAATTTAGCTAAGTTCAGTTATATCTGACTCATCCTGATACAATTTAGGATTTTCTTGGCAAAGATAGTGGAGTAGTTTATCATTTCCTTCTCGAGTTCATTTTACAGATAAGGAACTGAGGGAAATAGAGTTAAGTTACTTTCTGACGCTAAATTTGAACTCAGGTCTTCTTGATTCCAGGTCTGGTATTCTATCCACTGTACCAGCTAGCTGCCCCAAGTTTAGCCAAGGGATTCCCCTTTCAGGACTTTAGCCTACTTGTCTGTAAAATGGTGACATGGACTAGAGGCAGGTACAACAAATATAGTGCTGGACTTAAGAGTTAGAAGACCTGGGTTCGAATCATGACTACTACTTACTTGTGTGATATTGGACAAGACGCTTTAACTCTCTGAGCTTCAGTTTCCTTATATGTAAAATTAGGGGCTTGGACCAAGCTCTATTCTGCTTTTACACGAATGATCAAGTGATCTCGTCCAAATCTGATATTCTATGATTATACTTGTAAGACTTGTAAGCTGAGTAAGTATTTCACAAGATCACTAGATGTCAAAGGATACAAACAGAGAGGTTTTGGAAGAAGAAATCAGAGACATATATATTCACATAAAAAGTGCTCTGAATCATTATCGGAGAAATGCAGATTAAAACCACATTAAAGTGTCATCTCACACCTGTCAGATGAGCTAAAATTACAGAAGGGGAAAACGACAAGTGTTGCAGTGGAAAATTTGGGAAACTAATACACTTTTGGTGAAACCGTGGGTGATCCAGTCATTTTGGAGAGCAATATGGTATTATGCCCAATTACAAAATTGTGTATACCCTTGATCCAGTAATATCGTATTAGATCTATTTCCAAAGGTGATGAGGGGAAAAGGAAAAGAACTTACATGTTCTAAACTATTTATTGCAGTTCTCTTTGTTGTGGCAAAGAACTGGAAATTAAGGGGATGTCCACCTTTTGGGGAATGGCTTAACAAGTTTCGGTATATGATTCTAAGTAAATATTACTGTGATGTAAGAAATAATGGGTAAGTTGATTTTAGAAAAAACACATGGAAAGATACATGAAATAATGAAGAGCAAAATGGACAGAATGAAAAGAATGTTGTACGTAGTAACAGCAATATTATTTGAAGGGTAACGTGAATGACTAAGTTATTCTGAATAATATGAATATTCAAATCAGCTATAAAGAAAGATGATATGCACCTCCAGAGAAAGAACTGATATATGGAAGTATATGTTATATGTTATATAAGCTCTGTGACCTTGGACAAGTCACTTAAACATCTCTCCGACTCAGTTTCTTCCACAGAAAAATGGAAGTAATAGTGGTGCCTACCTCCCAGGGTCAAATAAAATAATACTTGTAAAGTACTTAAACAGTGCCTGGCATATAGTCGATCCCTAATCAATGCTTATTAGATTCCAATCCGTTTAACTCTCAGGGCTATAATGAAGATCCAAAGAGACAAGATGTGTAAAGTCTTTTGCAAACCTTAAAAACACCATATATATGATTGACATTGTCATCGTCATCAATCTTAGCATTATTTGTATTGGAGCTACTATTTCAAATTCCATGACTGGGCATGAGGAGTGGGAGGGGAAGAAGTTTCTTCTTAGTTAAAGGATTATAGGATTTCATTAACATTAACATTGGTTTTCATGTATCTTCTCTAATTGACCACCTCTTCCCATTTGAAACTCTCTTTTTTTTTTTTTGGATTCATTGACATGACACTTTCCTGGTTCTCCATCTCTCCAGTCTCCTCCATTACCCCAGTCTGTAATGGTTTCTTTTTTCCTCCCTATCTAGTTTCATGCTACCCATCTTTCAAGACCCAGAGAAGAAAAATCTCCTCCATAAAATCTTTGCTGAAAAGTTTGGTCCCTAGCAATCCCCCACTTTTTTCAAAATCTTTTTGTGTTGATTATATGCTATCTTTTATTACATTTTAATTCTTTTATGCTTCTGACTCTTGTCGCACAATTTAAATTGTGAGTTTCTTGAGGATGAACACCATGCCCTCTGCATCTTGCCCACTGCATACATAGGGATAGCCACATAGCAGGTGCTCAGTAATGACTCATTGATACATTGATTTGTATAAACCTTCTCAGAAACAGGAACATGATAGCTTCTCACTGTCCTATTGACATTAAGAATTCTGACATTCCATGTTAGTTCACATCGAGCTTTGTAGAAAAACACCTGAAAACCAATTGACCAATACCATTATTGCTATATGTATCCCACTGGAATATGAAATTCATAAGATTAGCTAGGAAAGGACAACCATAGACCATTTAGAGGTTGCAGAGATCTGAAAGAAGGTGATTTATGCTGATGACAAATCTTTTAATCTCCTATGATTAGAAGGAAAAAATGTTCTCATGGAAAAGATCTAAGCAGGCAAAGAAAGGTCTCTTGTGAATTACAAACCTTTATCAGAACCAGTGGGATCAGAAGAAAGGAATAATAAAGTAATATGATAACCTGAAGACATCTATTTGTTTTTTGAGGACCCTCACCTTGCTTGAGCCAAATGACCCCTGCAACGAGCCTTCCCCATTCCTGGCAATGACATCATCTTCCTGGTATTTTCTAGAAACTTCTGGAAACTTTCATGCTCCATGCTCATAGACCTAGGACCTGATAAGTGAATCCTTACTGTCTATCTATCTGTGACATCTAATATTTTAAATCAGTCAGACATGTTTGAGTAAGCTACTCCTTTCCTATAAATCCCATGATTCATCTGTGTCATCGATCTGCCTTGCTGTAGGAGTAACAAAGGAAATTATTGTGACATCCATGGAGAAGTTCCAGGAACTTGGTGAAACATGGATGTGCTAAGTCTTGGGGCAGTTGCTTGAAGGACTATTTTGAATATTCTAAGTCTTTATGCCCCAGCCTGAAGATTCTGCCTGAGGCCGCAATGGCTGTCCTAGTAATATATCTTTGAAGGACCCTACACAAACCTTATAGCCTAATACCTTAGGCTTTTAGTCTTCCATTGTTTGAGTTAAAAGTTTTGTAATAAAATCATTTTGCTTTCAGCCTTCAGGGACTATCCCACTCTCTTGTGAAAACAAAAACAAAAACAGAAGCCTGCCTATGTATCCAAACCACTGTTAGGGACAAGGGGTCAAAAATCACCAAAGTTGAAAGACAACGTTCAAGGAAGTAAGCTCATGTCAACAGGTCAGAAGGAAATAATGAAGCATTTCAGGATGTCAGTGAAAGATGGTATCAGAAACAACTGTCCCTGATAGCATCTCTGTGGTGACAGCTCCATTTCTAAGATCATAAATAGCCTTTTGAAGAAACCTTTCTTTGGTTCAAACTAGAAAAGTCTGATATGTCTAGGCTCTGAGGGTATTCCACTCCTCATTTTGCTCAGTGGTGAACACTTTCTCTTTTCCATTCCTCCATTATCAAAAGGGCTTCCATATATTCTTTGATAAAGGTTGGTTGACTCTCTGGTATTTGAAATTGGAACTTTGGCCAAATATGACTTTTGCTTTCCTAAAAATCTGTGATCAGAATACCTGAATGCCATGACTAAAACAAGAGCCTAGGCATAATATTTTGTGAAAACTTTCAAAATGTCCTCGAATCAGAGGGCGAGGGATAAATAAAAATAATCCATTGACCACTTCTTGAAAAATTTCAAAATGAAAAAGTCCCAGGAGTATTATAGCCAAATTCCAGATCTTCCAAATTAAAAGAAAGACACTGAAAATAGTAGAAAGAATCTGAATACCAATGAGCCACAAGTAAGAGCAAAAACTCACGTGATTCTATAGCTACCACTATTAAGGAGTGTAGAGCCTGGGATGTGGTATTCCAGAGGACAAAGCAAATGGAATTACAACCAAAAATAATTTAACCAGCAAAACTGAATATAACTGTATAGGATGAGGAGAATGAACCTTTAATGAAATAGGGGACTTCCAAACATTTGTGAATGAAAAGACCAGAACAGTATACAAACTTTAAAGTACAAACACAGAAGTCAAGAAAAACATAAAAATTGTAAATATGAGAAATCAATCATAAGGGACTACATAAAGATAAACCCTAACATTCTAATGTAGGGGAGTAATACACATTTTCCTTCAGTGGCCTACTGTTATCAAGGGTCATAGAGCTTCAGAGTGGTTATATTATGTTTTGATTATCTTAAAAGAATGGAAATGGAGGGAGATACACTGGAGTGTTAAGAAGAAAGATCAGAGAGAATAGGGAAAACTACCTCACATAATTGAGGTGAACAGATAGTTGTCTATGTAAACAAGGAAAAAGTGGTTAGGGGAAACATTTGATACTGAAAACTTAATCTTACCAGAACTGGTCAAAGGAGGGGAAACATACACTTTTTATTCCCATGGCTTAGCAGAGTGCCTGCAACATAGCAGATGCTTAATAAAGGCTCATCTACTGACTGACACATAGAGTTGTATACAGAAATACATTTTACTCAACAGGGAAAAGTGATAGAAAGGGGGAGAAGGAAGAGAGGGCAATAAGAGATGAAAGAAATTAAGGGAGAGAGCAGCCCTAAGGAAAAGAAACTAACTAAAGATGTACAAAAATATTTAAAGCAGCCTTTTGTAGGGGCAAAGAATTGGGAGCTGAGAGAGTGCCCCTTACCCCCACTGGGGAATAACTGAACAAGTTATGTCTATCAGTCTAAATGCCTACTATGAGGTAGGCTCTGTGCTAAGTTCTAGAGATACAAAAAGAGGCAAAAGATAGTCTATGCTCTCAAAGAACTTATGGTCTAATGGGTTCAACAAGCAAACGGATATGTACAGACAAGCTATAAACAGGATAAATAGGGAAGACACTAGAATTAAGAGGGGCTGAGAAAAGCTTCCTATAGAAGCTGAAATTTTATTTAGTATTTAAAGGAAACTAGCCAAGTCAGTAGGCGGAAATGAGGAGGAAGAGCATTCCAGGCATGGGGGACAACCAGAGACAATGCTGGGAGCTAAGAGATGGAGTGATTTGTCAATGGAACAACAAGGAGGTCAAATGTAATATATAAATGTGATGGAATACTATGTTCTACAAGAATGGTGAAGGGGATGGTTTCAGAGAAACCCTAGAAGACTTGTAAGAACTATTGCATAACCAGGAGAATGATTTACATATTGACAACAATATTGTAAAGACAAATAATTTTCAAAATCTTAGGGACTCTGATCAACAGAATGATCAAACATGATTCCTAAGCACTCCGAATGAAAGATGCTATCCTCCCAATAAATAAGTGATGAACTTGGAATGCAGATTCATACGTATATTTTTCAGCACATGACCAATTTAGGAACTTGTTTTGCTTGATTATACAAGTTTGTAACAGAGGTTTTGTTTTCCTTTCTTATTCACTTGGGGGCAGGGAGTTGGAAGGAGAGAAGGAAGACTTTTGTTGATTGAAAAAAAATAATTTGAAAATCAGTATCTCTTACATCTCTGGTTTTTCCTTTCTCCAATTAGATAAAACTGCCCAAATTAAATTCCAAAGGCATTGAACATGTCATTCCCTTGCTCAAGAAGCTTCAGTGGCTTCCCATTGCCTCTAGGATAAACTACAAACTCTTCTGAACTTCAAAGCCTTTCATAATTTGGCCCTAGCCCATTTTTCCAAGCTTATTAGAAATTACACTCTTCCCTTCCCCGTTCCCAACATGCACTTTCTGCTCTAGCCAAATTGAGCGACTTGATATTATGCCACTTCATCTCCCTCCTTTCTGACTTAGCACAAATTGGCTTCTGGAATTAAAAAGATTTCCTTTTTCACTTCCACCTTGACTGTGTTTTGTTTTCATTTTCTTTCTGTCCTCATCTGCATTTTCATTTTAAATGATTCAGTGACTCTTTTCCTTTTTCATTTCTTTTTAAACAACTCTAATACCAGCCCTCCTCCACCCATCTCAGGCCCTCACTGGGAAAAAACAAAAACAAAAACATTTGTAACAAATATACATAGTTAAGCAAAGCAAACCACCACATTTGCCATATCCAAAAATGCACATCTCATTCTGTACCTTGAAACCACTATCTCTCTGTAAGAATTGCCTCTGCCTCTGGGAACCATTAGCATCTTTAATGATCAGCTTGAGTGCCACCTCCTTCAAGAGGCCATTAGTATTTTACTCAATTGCTAGTCACCACTTTTGCTTCTTAATCACATTTATTAATTTTACACTGCAATCTGTAATATATACATATATGTACACACATATACATATGCACACACATATATACATACATATATGTACACACATATACATATGCACATACATATCCCCACATTCCATCACACATGTAGAAAGTAGACTTTTTAAAGACAAAACCTGTCTCTGTCTTTTGTCTTTCTATTCTTAGCACAAAATACAACAACTGATGCATAGTAGGCCCTGAATAAGTGTTTGATAACTGACAGATTGACTGATTGATCAATCAATCAAACACCCCAATTGAATGAATGAATGAATGAATGAAACAATTAGAAGGATGGCCTTATGAGATCTTCAGAGACTTGGTCATAAATGTTTTAAAAATTAATTGCAACCATTGCAGTTTCCCAGAAACTGAAAGATCAATAGGCTCATTTAATCAGTTAGGCACTAGAGTGTTTAAATATCCAAATGAATCCACTTAGTAATAATGTCATGTGTTTATTGCCCTTTCATCCTCCATTATTAATTTCCCCTCTGCCCATATGTTCCCAGACCAGGGTATGGCTATTTGAGGATAATTTGTACTATTTAGCCATGGGGCCAACATTATTTTCTTTCTGAACTGCAACTTCATGTCCATATGGAATCCTTGGAAGGAGCCATATAACTAAATCCAACTGGATATATTAACAGATAAGCTAAATTCTAGATAGTACAATTAATAAAATCACCCCTTTAGAGAAATCACTTATTTTAAATTCCTCAATATCTTTTATTCCTAAATAGTGATTACCAAGGCCATCCTATTTTATTACTGACCATGTTATGAATTCTCAGCTATATTTCTTCTGCTCCTATGCAGGGGGAATAACTGTTTTAAAATACTGAAAGGCTCACTTATGCTTCAGTGGTAATTCAGGAAGTATGGTTTACCCCACTTCTCTATCAGTACTGTGCCTCATTGTCAAAGACAATAAAGCTAAACCATGGGTAAGACCTTGAAAAAAACAGACTGTAATGAATACAGTTCACACAGAGTGGGAGAGAAAGGTAGAAGTTTGAGAAAAAAATTGGTTGGAATTGGAAATATCTAGCGCTTGACTTTAGACTGTTGTTCTTCAGATTGTGGCTTATCACTGACTATGATGTGTCTGGAAATGTCTTAGAATAAACCAAGAAACAAAAGCAGCCAAAAATGACTGATTAGACAAACTATGTGGGTTCTTTAACAAGGTAGACTGTGTCTGTTGACCTTAGTTAAAAACCTGTGAAGTGTGTTGTAGTGATCTGATGCAATATTGACAAAGTTCTTTGAAAGCCTAACTATAGGTAATGTTGTACTTTGGAATCTCAAAAATAGAGCATTAAGCTAAGGGAATATGATTAGTTCCTCTATTTCTGTTTAATGTTTGCATTCTCTAGCTTAACATCCATGTGTCTCAGGCATTTGTACTTTAATACATTTTTGCTTCTATGAATCAGTGATCTCATTTAAGGAATGAAATGGAATGGTCAAGTATTCATTAAGCACATATCGTATAATAACCACTAGTGATCCAAATAGAAAATTGAAGCAACCCCTGGTCTCAAGGAGCACACATTCTAACTGGGGAGACAGCATTTATGGTAGGGTTTAGATTTAAGGCAGACGGCAAGGCCCAGGATGCTGCAGGGCAAAGCTTCGAGAAAGTTGATAAGGCCCAATAGACTTTGGGAAGCAAAGGCAAGTCAGACAATCCCTGACCAATGTTGTTTGAAAAGTGTAGTGACTTAGAGTTGAAGTGAAGTAGGCTTCTGCGTTACTTCACAGAAGAATGAGGGAGGTGGGGAGGTGGGAACTGGTAAGGTCAACATTCAGACAATGGAGTTTACCCTGTCAGAACCTGCCAATTGTGGCTATGTCAGGAAAGGGAAAACACTCTCAGAGGTGTCTATCTATGAGTCCTTAGGCCACAACTGGCAATGTGTGGCAGGAGGATGTGTCTATTTCCTCCAAGAATCACAGCCCATCAATTCCTACTCAGTATGAAACTGCCATCTGCATCTCATAAATTCTCCATGAGATGTTCATCCAATGAGCTTGAGGCCTTCCTCCAAATCCTTTGACATTGTATGGATATAAATGGAGCACATGAGCTGTGCATCAATTATCTCACTACATGTCTAGTCCATCTTTCTTTTTCTCATTATATTTTTCCTGATCACCCTCTAATGTCATTTCTCCAGTATAATTCTCATTTTGTAATGCATTGCTGAATGCTCACAACCACTATTCGGCTCTCTGTTGCCCTTTGGATGACCTACAAATTTTATTCTTTAGATACTGTGATGTTTCATGACTCAAAATCTTGTGGCGCCATTGTTAAAATAGTTTAAAAGATAAGGCTTTTCAGTCATACATTTCCCTGAAAAGATCTTCCAATAGCCTGGGACTTAATAAATGTACCAAATCTCATCCAGCTCTCACATACTTGCTTCTCCATGTTCCCAGGTATTTCTTAGGTATGTTCCCTGCTTCTCTACTACAATGTCCTTTATGCACACATGCGCACACACATGCACACACACATGTCCACATCTCCCTGTACCTAATAGAAGGATACTCATAATTGTTCCATTGGTGTTGTCTGACTAAAGAGCTACTTCTAGAGAAGATTATATTGTTACCCAAAAGCCAAAAACCTGGGGACTTAAAGAAGAAAACAAATTATTAATAAACAGCAGTGCAGAAAATTCCAGCCACAGTATGGGGCAGACTGTGACAACATCTGCATTTGTGGAGGGAATACCCATTTTGATGAGATCAAAGATACCCAAGAGTTTTGGAATTCAGAATGCCAGAAGTTGAAAGTACCTCAGAGAACATAGATTTTGAGCTTGAAAGGATTTTAAAGATCATCTAATTGAACCCCTCAACTTTATCAATAAAGGAAAGGTCCCAAAAAGGCTAAGGCAAAACCTCAACCAAACTAATTGGTGCCAAATCCAGGCATGGAATTCACTTCAATTCAATAAGCAGTTAATGAAACACCTGCCATTTTTCAGCCATTATGCTAGTAGCTGTGATGACAAAGATAAAAATGAAACTCTCTGACCTCAAAGAATTTATATTCTATATGGTGAAATGATTTGTACACAGACAGTTAAATAGAACCAGAACTAAAAATTATCAAGAAGAGGGGAGGGAAGAAGAGGAGAGAAAGAGAGAGAGAGATAGAGGGGGAGAGAGAGAGAGAGAGAGAGAGAGAGAGAGAGAGAGAGAGAGAGAGAATCCTAATAATACCAGTTGCAAACTTCTGGAGGAAGTTGCATTTGAGTCTAGAAAGGAGCTAAGAGGTCATGGTGAAGAGAAAGAAGATTCTAAGCATAGGGGACAGTCTGTCCAAAAGCACAGAAATAGGAAATGGAATGTCATCAGTAGTACATGTGGGTTATGAGGAAATTCATTGAGTTTTATTGAGGTGGTGTGGCAAGGTGCAATACCTCTCCTTCCTAATTATCTATCTATATTTATATAGATAGATATAGATATGTACATGATATGTGTGTATGTAAAAATTAAAGAGCATATGGTCAAGAGTTAACACAGCTCCTAGTTGGTGGAAGTTCTTTTCTATCATTCTATCATACTCAAGAAGTTCCTCCTCAGACATGGCATAGTCTATTTGCTGAGTTCCTTGTAGAATTAATCCAGTTTGTTCCTAGCTCCTGACGATGCATACATATACCTTTACATTTTTACACTTTTGATCCAGGGATACAATATAGGATATTAATGGGAAGATGGGAAGTACTTTATCCTCTGAACCCTTTGAAACTGGAAGATCCTCCTCTGGTCAAGAAGGAGAGGAAGGAGAAGTGTAGGCAAAGTCAACTTCCCTTAGTTAGGTTTTTCTTAGCAATGCACTAGAAGTTAAACTTGCTTTAATTTCTGGAAGCAGCTAGATAGCACAGTGCACTGGGGCTGAATAAGACCTGAGTTACAATCCAGTCTCAGAAATTTATCAGCTGTGTGATCCTGAACAAGTCACTTAATCTCTTCCTGCCAAAGTTTTCTCATCTGTTTAATGGAGATAATCCTAGCACCTTTCTATAAGGATTGTTGAATCAAAAGAGATGTTTGTAAAGTTCTTTGCAAACATTGAAATACACATAAATTCTGGTTGTTACTGTTATAAGCTTTTAAAATAGGCTAACTTCAAACAATTTTTAATAAGCTAATTTCTAATAATTCTAACATTCTAATAGTGCTTTTATACTGAACATAAAGTATAAAAAAACCCCTGACCAATTGGAATGCACCATTGGTCTAGTATAATTTCACTTTTTACATTTAGTTTTTTATTCATTAAAATTTTTAACCATCAAATATTCTTCCATCTTCCCCCCAGGGCTCCTACTTCCTGACTCCCCAGACGAAAAAGGAAAAAAACCAAACCCCATTACAAACATGTATAGTCAAACAAAACAAATTCCTGAATTGGCAATTTTGAAATAAAATCTATCTCATTTTGGATTTTGACTGCTTTCCCTTTCTATCAGGAGATGGTAAACATGTTTCATTGAAGACCTTCTGGAATGATTATTAGTCATCAGGTTGATGAAAGTACCTAAGTATTCCAAAGTGGTTTGTTTTTACAATATTGTTCTCATTGTATTAATTGTTCTAATTTTACTCACTTTACCCTAAATCAGTTCATACAAGCTTCCCCAGGTTTCTCTAAAACCACTCCCTTCATTATTTCTTAGAGCACAACATGATTCCTCACACTATCTGCCACAAAGTGTTCAGTCACACTCAAATTTATGGATACTACCTCAATTCTTTGCCACCACAAAAAAGAGCTAAAAATATTTTTAAGTATCCTTAGAATTTGTTTTGCTTAGAACTAATTCCTTCCTTAATTTACTTACCTTCTTATTCGTCCTTCTCTCTAATCTTTCCCCTAACACTAAAAAGCTATAGGAAATGTCTTTCTGTTCCCAACTGCAAATGCGTGTGTATGTGTATATGTGTAAAAATAAGATGACAAATTCTTCATCCTTTGACCAGTTCAGATGATAGTGAATTTAAATATGACCTATTCTGTCACCCCTTCTTTCTTGTTTATACAGTATTCACTTTGTTTTTTTAATTTTTAAATTTATTTTATTGTTAATTTATGGAGAAACAAGCATTTCCATAGCACAACATAATGAAAATGATCACACATGAAATTGCAAATCTATTATGTACAACTTGCTATTCCTTTTAAATATATAATAAATTATCATGTAAATTTCTTTTTTTCTTCCTTCCTCACCTTCATACTTTAGAAATGGCTACCATCAAATACTACTATGTATGTATGTATGTGTATATATGTAAAATCATTCTATACATCCATTTATCAGTTCTTTCTCTGGATGCAGGATCTATATGTCCTTTGTAGTTAACTTGGGTAGTTATAATAGTCAAAATGAATTATTTGCTCAAAGTTGTTCTTAAAACAATATTCCTATTACTATATACAACATTCTTTTGATTTTGCTCATTTCATTCCTCACTATTTTGTCCAAGTCTTGCCATAGTTTTCTAAGATCATTGAACTCAGCATTTCTTACAGCACAGTAGTATTCCATCATGATCATATACCATGACTTGTTCAGCGATTCTCCAATTGATGGTCAGTTCTTTGACACCACAAAGAGAGCTGCTATAAATACTTCAGAATATATAGGTTCTTTTTACCGTAAGCATTTGATTTGTGCACTAGAATTATGGACATAGCTTAGAATTCTGGCTTCATTACTGTGTTAACTGTGATTTTGAGCAAGTCTCTTATTTTCTGGGCCCCAATCACTTTATCTTTTAAATGAAAGCATTGAACTAGATGACCTCTAGGTCTTCTCAAGCTATAAGATAATTGCTATATGAATTCAATGATCCAGGCATGACATCAACTTCTAATTTTCCCTGAGGTCCTTCTTTTTCTGGGCTTAGATTGGGTTAACAGTGGTGTTCCCTGAGGGATATGACCATGTGAACGCAATTCAAACTTTCAGAATGTCACATGTTGTATGTGGGTATGGGGGAAGGGAAAGGGAGGTGGATATTCTTCTAGTACTGGCCACTGTACCTCCTTAACCCCTCAATTGTGTGCTCATTTATATAAAATCAATCACAATAACTCAATTAACTACTAAACATGAAATATTTATAAAATAAGGCAAAAGTAAAAATAATAACATACATTTATTAGAATTCAAAAGCAGATATAATCATACATTTCTTCCATAAATCTGGGTCATATTTTTAACACCAATGAACACAGTATCTGTTGAGGATAGTGAGTATACTTAGAAAAAAAATGGAAGTAAGTCATATAAGTAAGGAAACTCATGTATCTGAGACACTTCATAACTCTGAATTATAAGCCTTGATGTCTTGGTCTCTTTAAAAAGCAGTTTTTATCATATTACCTGATAGAACAAATCAGTTTTGTGCTACCTGCTACCTTTCTAGTCTGCATAATTTTCCTGCTCAGCAAAATCACTTATCAGCTACTTTTGGGCTGCTAAAGCAGTCTCAAATACTTTTGGCACTTATGGACCATTAGTAGGGTACTGATAAATATTTCACTGTTTTAGCAAATAAAATAATACATATGTGTGTGTGTTGTGTGTCTATATGTACACATATACACACATATATGTATATGTGTATTGCATGTCTGCATCTATGCATACATAGGGCAGCTAGGTGGCACATTGGATAAAGCATTGCACCTAGAGTCAAGACCTGAGTTCAACTCCAACCTCAGATACTTTCTACCTGATCTTGGGCAAGTCATTTAATCCTATTTGCCTCAGTTTCCCATCTGTAAAATGATCTGGGGAAAAAAAATGGCTCTGGTATCTTTGAAAAATCCCAAATTGGGGAGGGGGCAGAGCCAAGATGATGGAACAGAAAGACACACATATGCTGGCTCTCCCCCTACAGCCCATAAAATTGTAGAGAGGAGTGGACTCTCAACAAATTCTGGAGCAGCACAAGTAGAGAACAACGTAGTGGAGGAGATTTCCAGCCCAGGGTGACCTGAAAGTCCAACAGGAAATGTCTGTTGCACCAAACACAGAGCAGAACCCAGCCCTGCCTTGGCCATGTGGTGCCAGCCTCACAAATAGTCTTCAGGGGAAGAATCTCTAGTCTCAGTAGCAGCAGTTCACAGATCCCTCAATCCACAGGTGCCAAAGGTCAGTGACAGGGGTTTTCAGCTGTCTGAGAAGGGAGAAGGGCTTTCCATAGCTCTGGCCTCAGGCAGTGGCCACAGAGACCACATTGGGCAGGTGGCAGCAGTTCCCACAGCAGCCCCTACAGCAGCCCACATCCATTGTTGGAATTGTAAAATCCCTGGGGGCACTGAGAAGCTGGCTTTTACTTCAATCTTGTGTAGAGGCCCTGAGGCAGCTGATCTTTATCTCACAATGAATGGCAGCCCTCCCCATACAGCTTATCTGAATCTCAGCCCCCAGTGCTGGCTTGGCAGAACAGAAGGCAAGGTGTTTGTGAAGAGGAAACTGCTAAGATTCTGGGCATAAAAATATCTTCCTACTTCCAAACCACTGTACACACTTAATTGTGCCACCTTGGAAACACTGAGATCTTATGGATTCCCAGAGTATATCCTACTCTTGACAAAGGACCCAAAAGTCATGTAAGTGGTTGGGAAAATGCTCAAAAAAGGGAAAGAAAATAAGACTATAGAAATTTACTTTCTCGGTGAACAGGTATCTTCTCCCATCCTTTCAAAGGAGGAAGAACAAAGCTCATCATCAGGGAAAGCTATAAAAGTCAAGGCTTCTGTATCCCAAACATATAAAATAAATATTCAATGGTCTCAGTCCATGGAAGAGCTCAAAAAGGATTTTGAAAATCAAGTAAGGGAGGTGAAGGAAAAATTGGGAAGAGAAATGAAAGAGATGCAAGAAAAGCATGAAAAGTGAGTCAACAACTTGCTAAAGGAGACCCAAAGAATGCTGAAGAAAATAACACCTTTAAAAACAGGCTAACAATTGGCAAATGAGGTTCAAAAAGCCAAGGAGGAGGAGAATGTTTTAAAAAGTAGAATTAGCCAAATGGAAAAGGAGGTCCAAAAGCTCACTGAAGAAAATAGTTCTTTAAAAATTAAATGGAACAGATGGAGGCTAATGACTTAGAAACCACGAAATCACTAAAGAAAACCAAAAGAATGAAAAAATGGAAGATGATGTGAAATATCTCATTGGAAAAACAACTGACCTGGAAAATAGATCCAGGAGAGACAATTTAAAAATTGTAGGACTAGCTGAGGGCCATGATCAGAAGAGAAGCCTGGACATCATCTTTCATGGAATTATCAAGGAGAACTGCCCTGATATTCTAGAACCAGGGGGCAAAATGAATATTGAAGGAATCCATGAGCACCTCCTGAAGGAGAACCAGAAAAGAAACTCCTGGGAACAGTGTGGCTGAATTCCAGGGTTCCCAGTTGAGGGAGAGAATGTTGCAAGCAAGTAGAAAGAAACAATTCAAGTGTTCTGGAAATACAATCTCGATGACATGGGATCTAGCAGCTTCTACATTAAGTGATGGAAGGGCATGGAATGTGATATTCTAGAATTCAAAGGAACTGGGACTAAAGTCGGGAATCACCTACCCAGGAAAATTGAGTATAATACTTCAGGGGAAAAATGGTCTTTCAATGAATAGAGGATTTGAAGAATTCTTGATGAAAAGACCAGATGTAAAAAAGAAAATTTGACTTTCAAACATAAGAATCAAGAGAAGTATGAAAAGGTAAACAGCAAAGAGAAGTCATAAGGGACTTACTAAAGTTGAACTGTTTACATTCCTACATGGAAAGACAATATTTGTAACTCTTAAACTTTCAGTATCTGGGTAGTTGGTGGAAATACACACACACACACACACACACACATATGCATGCACACAGAGCACAGGGTGAGCTGAATAGGATGGGATCATATTTAAAAAAATGAAATTAAGGGGTGAGAGAGAAATATATTGGGAGGAGAAAGGGAGAAATGGAATGGGGCAAATTATCTCTCATAGAAGAGGTAAGTAAAAGACTTTTCAGTGGAGGGAAAAAGGGGGAAGGTGAGAAGGAAAACATGAAGTTTACTCATCACATTTGAGTAAAGGAAGGAATAAAATGCACACTCATTTTGGTATGAAAATGTATCTTACAATACAGGATAGTGGGAGAGAAGGGGATAAGCAGGGTGGGGGGATGATGGAAGGGAGGGCAATGGGAGGAGGGAGCAATTAGAAGTCAAAACGTTTGGGGAGGGACAAGATCAAAAGAGAGAATAGAAGCAGTGGGGGGCAGGATAGGAAGTACGGAAATGTAGTTAGTCTTACACACCACGACTATTATGGAAGTCATTTGCAAAACTACGCAGATATGGCCTATATTGAATTGTTTGCCTTCCCAATGGGAATGGGTGGGGAGGAGGGAGGAAGAGAAGTTGGAACTCAAAGTTTTAGGAACAACTCTTGAGTATTGTTCTTGCATACAACTAGGAATTAAGAAATATAGGTAATGGAGTCTAGAAATTTATCTTGCCCTACAGGACAAAAGAGAAGCTAGTGATAAGGGAAGGTAGTAATGTTAGAAAGCAGGGCCGATTGGAGATTGGGATAATTAGAATGTTTGGCGTTTTGTGGTGGGGGGAGGGGAGAAATGGGGAGAAAATTTGGAACTCTAAATTTTGTGGAAATGAATGTTGAAAACAAATAAATAAATTAACAAAAACAGAGAAAAAACAAAGAAAATCCCAAGTTGGGTCATGAAGAGTTGGACACAACTAAAAAATTACTGAACAGCAAAATATATACATATGTGTGTATCTCTCTCTCTCTCTCTCTCTCTCTCTGTCTCTCCTAAAAAAACACCTGCCTGTTTTCCCCTTGTGGTTTCCTTTCTTTGAAGTTACACAGGGCAGTAAGGGCAACCCAGGAATCTCTGAGAGGTTTTCCTTTTCTCAAACTATAACTGGCACCAGAATACAATACTTTGGACATCACTTCAAATGCAGAGGTTTTGACTTTCTTCCAATTACATTCCAACCTCTCCAATACTCTTTTCTAATCAAACAGCTCCTCACGTCAGCTGTAGAGTTTTCCCACAGGCTTTGCTCAAACTTTTGTCAGCCTATGTTCTCTGCTTTCTATAAGCATGCGCTACCTTCTTGATCTTCTGTTCCAAACTCTTCTCCTTTCCTTCAGCATCATTCTCATCTCCTATCTGTTATTTTTATGTGGTTCTTTTCTTTCTGTGTCTCCGTCTCTTTCTGTCCTGTCTCTGTCTCTCTACCTCTGGTCCTTTCTCTGTATTTTTGTCTCAGTTTATCTTTATGTTCTCTCTGTCTTTTGCTCTGTCAACTGCTTTCTCTCTCTTTTTGGTTTCCTTCCTCCATTTGTCATGTTCTCTCTCCCTCTACCCCCAAAATGCCTCAAATAAGCACCTTTTCATGAACATTTGGCCATTTCTTCATTATTATGTGGAATTAAAGAGAATCTACCTTTCTTCTTTTTCTTTTTTTTTTAAATAAATTTATTTAACTTTTTACATTCATTTTCACAAGATTTTGGGTTCCAAAATTTTCTCCCCATTTGT
>CM053771.1:262722088-262767959 GCA_028658325.1 Potorous gilbertii | reverse complement strand
CTCTGCAATGGAAATCTCCTTCACTGTGTTGCTGCGCAGCTTCCACTGTTCCAGAATTTGTCAGGAGTTCTTTTTACAGGAAATCTATGGGCTGTGGATTTGGAGCTAGCAAATGTGAGTCTTTCTACTCTGCCATCTTGGCTCTACCCCCAGAATCTACCTTTCTTTAAGGCATAGCCCTTAGCATCCCTTCTATAATTGCTCTTCATTCCCCAAGCAGTTGTTTGATTTATTGTTGGTCAGTTATATCTTTCAAAATTCTAGAAACAATCATATGCAGATGATCTGATGAACCAAAATGCACTAATGATATCCAAGTTGCCTTAGTTGCCTCAGTCAGGAGCATTCCAAAAGGTCCTCTCAGTAAATTTATAGGAAGGGCAATTTTCTCTAAGGTCTTTAAAACATTCTGTCTCTCTCTCAAGCATTTTTCTCTAGGGATTCTGTTTCTCTTTAAGCTGGTTTCATTAACATCCTTAACACAAAATTTCCTTTTTTCCCCTTTTAGCAACAGGAACATTTATATGACAAGGGAATATACCTTAGAATTTACTTCTCACTGTAGGCATGTGTGCACCACATTTTAATCCACATAAATCAATTAAGAGGTATTTCAAACTGTTGAAGCCAGTTGGGGAGATATTTAGGGGCCACTGCTTGACCAGTTTAGTGCCATACAGTTGGTACCAAGGAAAACATTGCTGCCAACTGTGGTTTACATCTGTCCAAATAAACAATAGTGATTGAAAACACAAGATTATTTCGTTTTCTCTCTACCAATCATGGAGCACTGATCCATATAATGTTTTAATGAACATTATCACTTTACCTTGACATTCTTGAGTAAACTGGGAAGCATATAAAGAAGGGATATGAAATAAACATAACTTTAAGCATTATGCCTGAACTGAAGCATAACATTCTAATTTTCACTAACTTCCCATTTTCTAATAATTTCTATTAGGCACACACCATCGCCTCTGGAGTTTGGTTTTGCTGTATGTTATTGTTGATGTTATTGTCTGATTAAATGTGCAATGCTGTGCTTGTAAAAATGTAAATCATCTATTTAACTTGATTCTCTTTTGGAAGGTATCTTTCCTTTTCCTCCTCCTCTCTCTCCATTTGCTGCAGCCTCACAGACTGCCAATGCCCATGACAATGAGATAACATAAAAATAATATATGGTGAATGTAGTATGCAAGCTGTTACAAGCCCATCTGTGGCCCTTGTGAAAAAATCTCTTGGTCATGGTACATGGTAAGTTAATGGCATTTCATTAGTTTGTGATTATTGGCTTGAGAGAGGCAGTGGACTTGAAGTGTACAGACTATTGGAATTTGAATATTGAAAGAAGTAACAGGATAGGTAAATTATTAAATATCCCTATTTTCCTTTTACATTAAAATAATTCTTATCTTCTTAGAGCATGGACTTCTAAGATGATCTCTAGTACGTAAACCATTAGCTCATACTTTTTACTTCACTTTTCACTTTTTTTCCTTCTCCTTTCATCTACTGTAATTCTTTCCATTCTTAGCTCATCTCAAATTTTGCATCTTCTATAAAGTTTAATAACAATAATTTGACATTTATATAGCATATGATGGTTTGCAAAGCTCTCCAGAAATATTTTATAGTGGATAAAGTATGAGTGTAATGTCATCTGGCTTCAGATACTTTCCAGCCTTGTGAACTGTGGTCTGTCTGATGTTACTCAATGGCTAAATGGAGATAATGAAATCTCCCCTGTCCCAGGGTTGTTATGAAGATGAAATAGGATGGTATTTATGAGGTATTTAGCACAATGCTAGAACATAATGGTACTTTATAAATGTTTATTTCCTCCCTTCCTTAAGTGACTTACCCAGGATCACGTAGCTAGTAAGTATCTGTGCCAAGATTTAAACTCAGGCATTCCCTACCTACTAAGCTTTCACCAATCTTACGTTCCTCAGCACTGCTTAAACTGTAGGTCATGACCCCATATAGGGCTGTGAAAAATTTGTCAGTAGTAAAAGGTTTATGAACATGCAGTGACCAAAAATTAATTCAAAATCAAATTCAAAATCAAAAGGTATTTTCTGGTAGCACTTGTCCCTGTTGCATCACATAGCTTTACTAGAGCTTTGGTTCTGAACACACACCACATGGCCTCAGGCCATACAGCACCAGAGAATGCTGCTGAAAGTGGAAAAAAAACGTTCCTGTGTAGACAGAGTTTAAGAAGATCTGCCTAGACTACAGTAAAATTTACAATCTGTATTGAAAATTAACCACTTAATTATATAATGTTGTATTGTTCAATTTTGCTTCATGTATTACTCTTGTTTTCTCAGTTACAAAACAAACTCTTCAAGATCAATGACTATGCTTTGCGGTACTCGGTAGTACTTCATACAGCCCTGAACATACTGAAAGAACTCTGTAAATACTGAACTGCTGATTGATTGAGACGTCACTGCCTTGAAAGTCAAGAAATATTCCCCATTTGATAAATGGTCAAAGAATATGAACAGGCAGTTTTCAGAGCAAGAAATTAAAGATATCTATAATCATATGAAAAAATACTCTCAATCACTTTTGATTGGAGAGATGCAAATCAAAATAACTCTGAGGTACCACATAACACCTACAAGATTGGCAAACATGACAGAACAGGAAAATGGTAAATGTTGGAGAGGATGTGGGAGAGGTGGAACACTAATTCATTGTTGGTGGAGCTGTGAGCTCATCCAACCATTCTGGGGAGCAATTTGGAACTATGTCCAAAGGGTTACAAAAATGAGCATATTCTTTGACTCAGCAATATTGCTTCTAGGACTGTATCCCTAAGAGATCATTAAAAGGGGAGAGGGTCCCACATGTACAAAAATATCTATAGCAGCACTCTTTGTAGTGGCCAAAAACTAGAAATCAAAGGGATGCCCATCAATTGGTTAATGGCTGAATAAATTATGGTATATGAATGTAATGGAATACTATTGCACCATAAGAAATGATGAAGAAGAAGACTTCAGAGAGACCTGGAAAGACTTATATAATCTGATTCTGAGTGAAAGGAGCAGAACCAGGAGAACTTTGTGCACAGCCACGAACACAATGTGCGAGAGTTTTTCTGGTAGACTTGGATCTTCATAGCAATGCAAGGACATAAAAAAAATCCCAGTGGTCTTTTAAGGCAAAATGCCTTCCACATTCAGAGAAAGAACTGTGGAATTCAGTTTCAGAATGTAGCAGATCATTTTGTGTGTGTGTGTGTGTGTGTGTGTGTGTTTGTATTATGTTTTAGTTTGTTATATGATTTGTCCCATTTATTTCAGTTCTTCTACACAGCATGACTATAATTAAAATGTAATCAATAGAAATGTATGTGTAGACCCTATATAGAATTATATGCCATCTTGGAGAGGGAGGGGGGTGTTGGAGGGTAGGTGGGAGAAAAAAATCTAAGTTTTATGGTAGTGATTGTAGAGCATTAAAAATAAATAAAATGAATATATTAAAAAAAAGAAAGTCAAGAAATATTAAGTATTGCTTCATAGTCACTATGTGATATTGGGTAAAATCACACATAAATTCTATGTCTTTCAATTTTATCATTTGTAAAATGGGAGTCATTATATTTACCCTGTCTCTTATGTCACTGATGGAGAGAGAGAAAATAAAATTCAAAGGTTATGATGTATCCCAAACCTTTTGATGTTGACATAAAGGACAACTAACTACCCTTCTCACAAACCATCCCGTGATGGTCATTTTCACACACAGAATACTGGGCAATTTATATCTTAGGTTGACCTAGGTTCTGATCCTGCTAAGAATTTACCTTCTAATAAGGACACATACACATAGACACACAAACACACATAAGGTTAAAAGTGTTGTAGTGCAAAAAGTAACAGATATGGTACACTGGATTCATGTATAGACTCTGATACCTAGTATGTGACCTTAATAAATTATTTAACTTCTTTGATGGTAGTAACTGGAATTGGGGAATGGGTTTCCAGTATATTATTTTTATTTTCAGAGAGTTTTTTTTTAATTAGGCGATTGCTGTCAGTCATGGCCAGAAAAAGTCTCCTTATATAATACCTTAAATTTATAAGTACTTTATCACAGGAATAGCATGGGAAAACACAGTGACTAGAGTCAGAAGAATTCTGTTTGAATTCTATCTCTACAACTTATTGGCTATGTCATCATGGGCAAATCATCAATCTCTCTGTTCTTCAAGCTTAATCATACATAAAATGAGCCACAGTCCTACAAGTCTCTATATCACAGACAAGCACTAGAAAAAAGCCTCATCCCCTACTTAGCGCATCTGCTTCTTCAACTCTCATTTATTTCACAAGCCTTTGTAACTTGCCTTCAGAATCCACTGCCCAGTGAAATTGCTCTTCTCTAGGTTACCCATGATCTCTTGATTGCTAAAGTCTATTGGCTTTTCTCAGTCTTCATCTCTCTTTAAAGATGGAAAGAATTTTGCCCATTTCTCCTCCTCTTCACTTTCCTCCACTTCTTTTCATCTTGTCACTGTTTCTGGTTATGCCCTTACCAACCTGTTGACTTTTTCTCATCTCCTTTAGGTGGCTCAACAACAATATCGTAACTTCCCTGGGGCACCTTTTTGTGCTCTTCTTCTTATATATCCTACCTCTTGGCGATCTCACTATCAGTCTTAAATTCTTTTGTTACTCCTATGAGGCTGTCTGCCAAAGCTGTCCAGCCCTCATCAGCTATGTGGCACAATGGATAGAGAGCAGGGCCTAAAATCAGGAAAACTTGAGTTTGGAATCAACCTCAAGACACCCTCTGGTTGACTTGGGGCAAGTCACTTAACCTCTGTTTGCTTCGGTTCCCTGAACTGTAAAATGAGGATTAAAATATCACCTTACTCTACATGATTGCTGTGAGGTTCAAATTAAATGATATTTTTAAAGTGCCTAGCATAGTGTCCACCACAAAGTAGTACCATTAAATGTTTATTCCCTTTCCTTCATTAGTATCTTGAACTTCGGTTCCACATTGCCAACTACCTGATGAAATCCTCTTTTAGTGAACATTGCAAATTCAACATCAAAAATGAAATTCATTGTTTTCCCCTATACTCACCACTCCTCCTAAATTCTTTATTTCTATGGAGAATATATATCTATCATCTTTTCAATTCAGACTCATAAACTCAAAGTTGCCTTGACTTATCATTCTTCCTCCCCTGTCATACTTAATCAGCTGCCATATCTTGTCTGTTTTATCTCCACAACAGTTCTTGCATACATCCTTTTGTCTCCATTCACAGATCTACCACTATACTTTAGACCCTCATCATTAATGGCCTGGACCTCCAACTACCTGCAATTTGTTTGCTTCATTACCAGCTCCTTCTCTCTCTGATATGTCTTTGTCACATAGCTATCAAAATAGTTTTATAATACTACCAATCTGGCCATGACACTTATTTTATTAAGAATCTTTAATGGTTTTCTATTGCCTCAAGCATAATGTGCGAACTGCTTGGCTTGACACTTAAAGCCCTTTCCAATGAGAACTACTTTGCACTATTCATTCTCATCCTACTTACACTTTAGTAAATTGGCCAACTTGACATTCCCCATACATGACAGTGTATAGCCTACCTCCTTGTCTTTTTATTCAGTATCTACAACTGGAATATTCCACTTCATTGCTTTTTTTGATTGGAACTCCTTGTTCTTTTTGAGGCTTACCTCTGGCTTAAGGTACTCCATTTATTAGTGTCTCCTCCTCAAAATTACTTCATATATACTTTGTACATATTTATCTGTGTAGCTGTGCACATACTTATTTGTGTATCCATGCTCACTCTCAATTAACTATAAATTTCTTGAGGGCAGGACTGTTTCATTTTCACTTTACATCTCTAGCTTTTAGCACAGACATTTGTAAGTAATAGGTAATTAATAAATGCTTGTTTACCTAAATTGAAAATTAGTATACAAATACCTTTACTGTTATAATGAGAATTAAAACTCTGCCCATTAACGGGCTTCAGGTAGGGCTATTAAGGGAAGCTTGATTAGGGGAGGCTTATTTTGTACGAAGGCCCATACCATTTTTTAATTGCTAATGAGGCACTGGTCATGAGGGTCATGCCCTCTTACTCTGAAAAGTGTATATATACTTGGAGGTGATGTTTTGCTTTGAGGATCAAATCATTGGAAGAGTGTTTGTGTAATTATGTCAGAGAAAACTCTGGGTAGCCATTAAGGTGCCCCAGCCCCCTAGTTTTGAAAACACAGATGTTGGGGCTTCTCCCTCTGGTAATGACGTATGTATTGTTTCAGGTCAGACAGCTGGAATCCCTGTCAGTCTTTTTAATTTCTAGTTGTATTTTCTCTGAAGTTCAGGGGGCTGACTTTTCCCCCTGAACTAAGTGAATGAGACATGTTTTTGATTAAAGTAAGATTGTTTACCCCTCTTAAAGTTACTTTCCTTAGAAAAGCAGATCTAAGAACCTGTGCAGCAGGGCCCTCCTGTATGTGTCAGGGTGCTTGCTATTACAACTACTTAGCTTACTGGAGCATTGTAGGGGAAAAACTTGGTAAATTTTAATGGCCTATATAAAGTTGAATAATAATATCATTAAAAATAGTACTAATAATTAAAATAGTAGTATCTTTTAGCTTCAATGAACTCTTGTGAGATAGTTAAATGAGGTATTTTTTAATCTTTACTCCACTTATAAAGAAGCCAAGGACTAGTGATGTTGAATGACCCCCTGCACTTCCTCTTAGCTGAG
Organism: Potorous gilbertii; assembly: GCA_028658325.1. Classification (NCBI taxonomy): domain Eukaryota; kingdom Metazoa; phylum Chordata; class Mammalia; order Diprotodontia; family Potoroidae; genus Potorous; species Potorous gilbertii. The sequence continues at coordinate 262,761,172 of CM053771.1, read as the reverse complement.
AATCTTGCCTTGTATTTCACTGAAAAATTCAGGCCATTTCTTAGGAACTCCTTCTCCCTTTCTCTTCCTATCATATGATTCAGATACCTTCTCCCACTCTTATGTACGCACGACTAATCCCATTCCATCCCACCTTCTCCAGCAGATTGCTACCCCTTTCACTATCTATTTTGTCTACCGGTGGTCCCTCCTGCTTACAAACATCACCATATTTCCCCATCCTCAGAAAAACAAAAACAAAAAACATCTCCTTTGATGCATTCATCAGCCTTAGGTGTTATTCTATATCTCAACTTCTTTTGTGGATAATTTATTGAAAAAATTTCCTATAATCACTGCCCATGCTTCCTTTCCTTTTATTCTCATTTTAAATTTCTGCAGCCTGGCCTCTAATTTCATTATTTCACTGAAACAATTGCCCCGAATTATCAACGCTCTCTTAATTGCCACTTCCATTGACTTTTTCTTATCCTTCTTACCCTTTATTCAGTATATAACACTATAAATCATCCTCTTCTTGATGCTCCTTCTATGTTTCTGTGGCACTGCTCTTTCCTGTTACTCTTCCTATCAGTTTGCATACTCATTTTTTATCTCCTTTGCTTGAAACTTCACCCACAGAACAGTAGGAGCCTCCCAAGGCTCTGTTGTGGGTCATCTTCTCTTGCCTCTCTGTATCATCGCACTTTGTAATCTCATCAGCTTCCATAGATTCAATGATCATCTCTATGCAAATGACTCTCAGACCTACTTTGATAGACTTCACCCTTCAGGTGACCTCTAATCTTATGTCTCCAATTGCCTACTGGACATCTTGCATTGGATATCCTGTACACATCTTAAATTTAGCATGTACCAAGGTGAACTCAATATCTCCCCCCTCCCAACTCTCCCTCTTCTTAACTTCCCTGTTACTGTTGAGAGCACCACCATACTATCAGGTTGATAACCTAGGTATCATCTTTTACTCCTCATGCTCTCTCACTTTCCCATCTCTTATGAACTAGTTGCAAGGTCCTGTCAGCCTAACTTGGTAGCATCTCTCCTACATACCCCTTATCTCCTTCTATACTGCTAGTACCCTGGTGCAGGTTTTCATCACTTCATGCCTGGACTATTGCAATAGCGCTCTCTTTGGTCTCTGTCTCTCCCCACTCCAGTTAATCCTGCCCTCAGCTGTCAAGTTGATCTTCCAAAAGAACAAGTCTGACCATGTCACCTTCCCCTGAATCAATCAGCAATAATGGCTCCCTGCTACCTCAAGGACCAAATATAAAATGTTCTGTTTGGCTTTTAAAGCCATTTATAATTTGTCTCCTTTTTTTCTTTCCAGTCCTCTTATACCATATTCACCTCCATATATTTTGTAAGCCAATGTCATTGACCTCCTTGCTCTTCCTCACACAAAATACTCCAGCTCCTGTTTCTTTTCACCATCTGTCCTCACTGACAGGGATTGTCTTCCTCCTCATCTCCATCTTTTGGTTTCTTTCAAATCCCAGCTAAATCCCACTTTCTTCAAGAAACTTTTTGTGATTTTTATTAATGCTAGAACCTTCTAAGATTATTTCAAATTTATCTTCTTTATCTTGTTTGCATATAGTTGATTGCATATTCTCTCCCCCATTAAACTCAGTTCCCTGAGAGCAAGGACTATTTATTTATTTATTTACTGTTAGGTTAAGACTCATGTTTTTACTTTTTATTTATGATAATTTTTATTTTTATATCTGGTGTTAGGGAGACCTGAGTTCGCATCCTGCCTCTGCCATTTTGGGGAGTATTTATTTACTATTCAATTTTTCCCTTGCTACATTTAGAAACAATTTTTAACATTAGTTTTTAAAACTTTTGAGTTCAAAATTCTCTCCCTTCCTTCCTTCTACCCCCCTCATTGAGAACATAAGCATTTCTCTATAGGTTATGCATGTGTAATCACAAAAAAGATATCCATAATAGCCAAAAGAAAATGTAGAAAAAAAACAAATCTGAAGAAAAATAAAGTTTAAAAAGTAGACCAATCTGTATTCAGATACCATCAGTTCTTTCTCTGGGATTGAGTAGCATTTTTCATTCTAAGTCTTTCACAGGTGCCATGGATAGTTATATTACTGAGAATAGCTAAATCTTTCACAACTGATCATCTTACAATATTGCTGTTACTTCACACCCAATACATTTCACTTCACATAAACCCATGCAAGGCTTTCCAGGTGTTTCTGAGATCATCCTGCTCATCACTTTTTATACAACAATTGAATTCCATCATAATTATATCCTTCAACTTGTTCAGCCATTCCCCAATAGATGAGCATTCCCTCAATTTCTAATTCTTTACCCCCAGAAAAAAAGCTGCTATAAATATTTTCATACATATAGGTCCTTTTTCTTTTTTTAAATCTCTTTTAGGATACAGACCTAGTAGTGGTATTGCTAGGTCAATGGGTATGCATGTTTTTTTTAACATTTTGGACATCATTTCACACTGCTTTATAGAATGGTTGAATCAGTTCACAATTTCATCAACAGTACATTAATGTCTCATTTTCCCCATATCCCCTCCAGTATTTTTAATTTACCTTACTTTCCTATGAGCCAATGTGATAGTTATGAAACAGTACCTCAGAATTGTTTAAATTTGCATTTCTTCAGTCACTAATGAATTAGAATATTTTTTTCATGTGGCTATAGATAGATTTAATTACTTCATCTGAAAACTGATCATATCTTTTGATAACTTATCAAATTAAAAATACCTTTTATTTTTTAAATTTGTCACAGTTATTTATATGTTAGTGAAAAGTGGTCTTTATCAGAGAAACTTCCTTCAAAAATTTTTTTCACAGTTGGCTATTGCTAATTGTGTTTCCCTTACCTCTATTATTCTATTCTTTCTCTCCTTTCACCCTGTCCCTCCTCAAATGTGTTTTGCTTCTGACTACTTCTTCCCGCAATCTTCTCTCCCTTTAATCATCCTCTTTTTTATTCCCTTCCCCTCCTACTTTCCTGTAGGGTAAGACAGATTTCTATACCCCATTGCCTATCTGTCTTATTTCCCCTTTCAGCCAATTCTGAAGAGAATAAGGTTCACTTCCCCTCACTTCCTCCTTCTTTCTCTTCATTGTAAAAGTTTTAAATTGTCTCTTGTATGTGAGATAATTTACCCTATTCTACCTCTGCCTTTTTCATTCTCCCAGTATATTCCTTTTTTATACCTTAATTTTATTTTTTAGATATCATCCCTTCATATTAACTCACTCTTGTGCTCTATGTCTGTATATACTCCTAATTACCCTAATCATGAGAAAGGTCTTATGAATCATAGATCTTTCCATGTAGGAATGTGAACAACTTAACCCATCAAGTCCCTTATGATGTCCCTTTCCAGTTTACCTCTTTATGCTTCCCTGTGGAGGGTAAATAACTGTAGGTTAGGTCTTAGGTCCACTTAAACAAAAAACAGTGAGCCCTAGGATTAGCTGGGTTGGGAGGCTGCTTTTGTCCCAATCACAATAACTTGTACCAAATCTTAGTTCCAGTTTCAAGCCAGAGTGGAAAACTGAGGGAGAATCTGAAGCAAGAAGTACCATCCTCCATATTTTGCTACTAGAGATGATTAAACTAAAGATGATAAAACTGAACTACTACAAATAAAAAAAAATGCTTAGGCAAAGGAGAAAAAACCAACAATTGAGAATTATTATGGGGATAGAGAAGACTGAAGTTCATCTTCAGAGGAGGATACTGAAACAAAGAACCATCTTCTGCTGCAGAAAGTCATTACAAAAGGCAACCTGCTCAAAAATGATTTATAGAACTTAATAAAAGACTTTAAAGTAAAATGAAATTGAGGAAAAACAGCAAAAAAAGAACAATCCAAGATAAACTAGAAGATTATGAAAAGAAAGTCAACCAATAAGAAAAGAAGATCCAGAATATTAAGGAAGAAAATTATTCCTTGAAAATAAGAATTGGATGATGGGAAGTCAGAGAAGTTGTAAGATGCCAAGAAATAATAAAACAGAATATAAAGAATAAAAAAAGAAGATTATGTGAAATATCATAAGAAAAACAACTGATCTGGAAAACAAATCAAGAAAAGAAAACATAAGAATAATCACACTACCTGAAAGCAATGATGAAAAAAAAAAGATCTTGATACAATCATACAAAAAATAATCAAATAAAATGTCCTGAAACATTAGAACAAGAGGGGAAAATAGAAATAGAAAAACCCACTGATCAACACCCTTTGAGGAGAGTCCATAGGAATATAATAGTCAAATTCAAAAACCCCCAGCTCAAGGATAAGATATCATGAGCAACAAGAAAAAAAATAATGTAAATACTGTTTCCATAATGAGAATCACCCACAACTTAGCAGCAGTGACACTAAAAGACCCAAGTTCTTGGAACACTGTATATCCAAGAGTGAAAGAACTGGGGCTCTGGCCAAAAATATCATACCTAGCAAAGCTAAGCATAATCCTGAATGAAAAAAAAGTGATGTCTAATGAACAGTCAGATATTCAAGACTATGTTAAAAAAAAACAACAACCTTGAACTTAATAGAATATTTGACACACAAGAGCCAAAAGAAATATAAGGTACATACCAAAGACTAATTACAAGGGACTCAATAAGGACAGATTGTTTATCTTTTATGTATGTAAAATGTAAAGTAAATAAGATTGTTATTAGTACTAAGAAAGATCTGAGTATGATATGATTTTAAAAAGTAAAACCATTTAGGAACAGCTGAAAAAGAGTGACTATTTTATACAAATGAGGTGTGAGAGGAAGAACTGACACAGAGAAAGTAGATTGAAGAGGAGGGCTAGTAACGTAATTTCATTTAAAATGGGCTTAAGAGGGAACTATATATATATGTATATATATAGATATAGATATAGATATCTATATATATACATATATATATATATATATATATATATGTATATATATATAGAGAGAGAGAGAGAGAGAGAGAGAGAGAGAGAAATAAAATATTAATGGGTTAGGGAGGGGGGAGGAAATAAAGGAGGGATCTCTAGAGTTGGAGGTAAGGGAATAGGTCCAAGGGAGGATATAGAATGGTGTTTAGACTAATGGGAATGAGAGGACACAAAAAGGATTGTTGGGAAGATAAAGGAGGAATCTTTAGAGGCAAAGATGAAGGGATTGGTCAAAGGGGGTATAGAAGCATGTTTAGGTTTAAGGGAATGTGAGGATAAGGAAGGCATACTTGGAGAGGGGCTGGGTCAAACAATAGGAGGGCAAGATTTGGGTAGAAATAAAATAGGGGAGTTAGGAGGAACAAGCATAAATACAAAGGTCAGGAGTAGAATTTGTTAGGGAAAGTATATGTTTATATATGTATGTATGTATATATGTATGTATGTGCGTATAAGTATATGTGTAGCTGTATATAAATATATCAATTCTTAATTGTAGTCTTGGGCAGGAGAGGAAGGAGGACAAAAGAGCAAAGTAAAAAGTGCACAGCAGAAAACAAAAGAAAACTAACAAGCAAGCAAAGAAAAGATGGACAGCTCTCAACACAATATGCGGTACTTATTACATAGGCTTTCTTGATATGGGAATACATTGCTACATATTTTGAATTTTCTCTTATGTTCTGCTGTCAACATTATTTGATTTTTTTCTTTTCTTTTTATGTATTTAAGTTTATAATATACTTCTTTTTCTTTTCTTATTGTGTATTTAAGTTTTAGTAATAATAAGCCATGACAACACCAACAAAGGTTGGACCACAGCAATAACCACATAGTGCCTAGCATATAATAGGTGCTTAACAAAAACTTTTAACATGACTTCCCTAATGGCATTTAACCAATCAATAGCAGAAAAGAAGAAAAGAAGCCAGGTCTTCAGACAGTTAGTGTCTGCTCCTAGTCCTTGCCATTATATTGTTATCTATTATATTCATCAGTTGACTTGGATTCCTCTTCCTTTGATGCATTGAGAATACTGATAGAGCAAATGCCCCAAATATTAGATTTATATTTATCTTTTCTAATCGTGTCCAACCAAATGAACCATTGACTTATTCTGCTGAGTTTTCAGCCTCTTGGCCAGTGGTTTGAAATTTGCTAATATCCATATAAACATTCAAAGTTATAAAACACACATCAAAACCATTTGAAATTCACTCAAAAATCCACCTGCAAGTTTTCATTGAGCTGTGCATTGAGAGCTATTGTTTTGGCTTATAAACTCTCTCCTGATGTAGGCACTATAACATTCACATATACTATTTAGTTACAGAGACCTTGGCAACTTAGTGACATCTTTTCTCTCCAAGATGAGATAATAACAATATCAAGAAAGTTATTTTAATCAATTACTTATGATTAACACTCTTTTGTTCTAAAGAGCTTTAAATTTCAGAGCCATTTCTGGCAATATTTTTGATCAATGTATCCCCAAATCTCAGGTGGCTCTAAGTCCTTTCCATTTGTCATTTACTATAAATCCCGGGTCCTACTGTAATAATTGCTGATTAAAAGGAGACCACTTCACCCATAACTTCATTATTGCACTGTTAGCAGGGAAAATATATGGTAAGTCAATGATCTGAAAGCAAGCCAAGGCAAATTTACAGCACAAGATACTGTATTGATTTTGATGGGAACAAAAGCAGAGAAGGTCAATAGTATGGCATCCAAAGCCATTACAGGGTGGGAAAGGGTAAATCAAAATGAATGATTACATTTTTTTTAGCCATTTTATGCTATGTTCTAGCAGCCTCATAAATGATCCCATATAATGGTGTCAGGACTTTGTTGTAAAAGTACACAAAGACCGTGGTGGAAAATTCAGTCCTGGGTAGATTACCTATTGAATAATGGATCATATGGAGAGCTTACTGTTTTAATTATGAAAATAGCTCAAGGTTGTATGAGATAAGAACTTTAAAAAAGTATTAATAGTAAAGTCATAAAGTCCAAATTTTAAGAGTTTTACTTTTCTTGTGGTGGTGGTGGTGGTGGTGGTTGTATGTGTGTGTGTGTGTGTGTGTGTGTGTATGTGTATGTATGATCTCCTACTCTCTGATGACTTAGGCTGTCCTTATGATGCCCCAGTTCCTTTGCTTTGCTCTCAGGTGCTACATAGTAAAATTCAGCATAAAAATTTGGGTTAGAGAAGGGACTAGGGAGAGCAGGAACAAAACATCCACCTGTCCCCTTCAAAATATGATTGTGCCTATAAAAGACTGTAAGGGTTAATTGCCAATTTAGTTTTCCTTATGTTTTCAAACTTTTCCCTTGTGTAGTAGTTTCCTTGCTTGCGTTATGATCTGCTGACCAAAACTTTTAGGTTTAAAGACTTCAAGCTGAAAAGGACTTTGAAGATCTTCTAGTCCAACACTCTGAGTTTTACAGGTGAGGAAACTGACTCAGAAAGATGAACAGTGTTGTCACAGCCATACACTTCTTTCAGATTACAACTAGATATTGAGTCAGAGAAAAGAAGAAAATGGTATCTGAAGTAGAGATTGGACAAAGGAAGATAACTTGAAAATTGGAAAGTTGACAGCTATTTCTTAGCTTTCAGGGCATGTTTATTGCTTCATTTAAGGACTAAGGGAGAAATTGATCTAATTAACCTGCCATACTATAGTATTCATGTTTTGTTATTGTCAGGCCAATCAGTACATGTTGATTTCCCCTAGAGTTCCTGGCAAATGATTTAGGGTAGAAGTTCTGGTGTAGCAGCTAGGCAGTTACCACTCCACTTAGACTCTTCATGCCATGCCTCTATTTCCTTCAGAGAATGTTTTCTGTCTTTTGAGTGCCCTACTATCTAGGAAGTGGAGACAATTGAGCCTTTTGGGCTGAAACTGTGAATGTGCTTTGTGGTGATTTAATGGTAGCTAACCCTATAGAAGTTATTAATTTCTTCAAAAACACCATGCTTGCAATTCTGGCATTTATGCAAGTAGTCCAGTCTTACATTCTGGTACTGGGATAACTGAAGAAGATACAAAAAAAAATCTCATGATACAGCCAATTATAACTTTTTCTGCAGGAATAGATTCTATAGAAATAGCCACATAAACAACAGTTACTACGAGATAACATTGTGCTATGCTTTTTACAAGTCTAACCTCATTTCTTCCTCATAACAACCCAAGGAGGTATGTGCTATTATAATCCCCATTCTACAGATGAGGAAACTGGGGCAAATAAGTGACTTGATTAGAGTCATACAGTTAGGAAGTATCTGAGGCTGTATTTGAACCTAGGTCTTCCTGAGTCCAGACTCAAGGATCTATCCACTAAACCACCTATCCAAACCATTCAATTTATATAGCACCTACTTTGTACAAGATAATCTGTTAGGCATAGGGGTGCACAGACCATAAAGAAAGCTACTACCTTCAAGTAACTTTCATCATACTGGGAAGATGCAACATATGAGTAGGCTAATAAATTCAAAGTACATACAAAGTGGGGATAGAAATAGCTCTAATAACTGAAGATGAAGAAAAGACCTCATATAGGAGTTGATACCTGAGGTGAGCCCTGAGGGATATTAAGTATTCCAAGAGATGAATATGAGGAATTAAAGGCTTTCAGTATGGTGGAGTGTGGAGGAAGGGGAAGTAGTAAGAGAATAGCCTTGGTAAGGCACAAAGAAAGTGGATGGCACATCATATATGAAGAATAACAGGTACATTTTCTTCTGAAATCACTGATATACAATCACTCCAATCACTATATTTCAACAAAAATATGGAATATATAAATATATATACATACACATCAAAGTTCCAAAAACTTCAATATTGGTATGTAAATTACTTGAGGCAAGCAATTTTTTTATATAGTTTTGTGACAGCAATGATTATGCGTGTGTCCACTTCAACTGTCACTAAGTCGATGCAGAAGGTCTGAATCTGACCAGATGAAACCAGACTAAGCAACTTTCTTCATCTTCAGTTATTTCTTTGTCATATGAATGTTAGATTTAATGCTACATGCAGATGTTCTATTGCTCTCTTTTGCTTTTAATTCTGTGATTTTAAGAATTTACACTAAAGCAAGGAGCAATTGGAGCTTTTACAGAGCACACTTCAATGCCTATTGGAGATACTACGATGGCTGTTGATATGGAAAAGTAAACATTTAAGAATCATTCAAGACCACAATGAAATAGTATTGGTCAAACCAAAGCACAAAAGAAAATTCAGTTTAAAATTGAAAACAAAACTAACAACTAATAATCTATTTTTAAAAACAGCCTAATTAATCCAAAGGAAAATAAAAGAGACCTTCAGAGGGACCTGGAGCTCTAGAGATTCAACACATATTTCATGAAGGTGAAAGAAAAAGTGAAATGCTACCTATTACTAGGAAGAAAAACATAACATTATTGTCATAGGCAAGACAATGTAAAGATTAGAGTCCTGAAGAAAGAAAAAGGCCAATTTTTATTGATGAAAATCATTTTTTCACTCAAGGCTATAAAAAAGCCATTGTTAGAATAAATCCCGATGAGCCTATAGGATCCTACATTTTTATCAGAGTTTGATACATTCAACCAAAAATGTTTTGGGAATGTTTTACTTCCAGTTGGTCTAGAAATCTTGTCTCGATCAACAAAATGAAGAAATCTAATAAATATATTCATGTACTGAGAAGCAAAATGACTCTAAAATTATAGAAATTCCCACATTTAGATGGAATATGGAAGCATTACTTACCCCATGCCACAAAAGTCAAGAAATTTATGCAAAAGGTAGAAATAAACATAGTTTAATGTCCTTGGGAACGGTCTGATTTAAACTCTATTGAAAACCTACATTTAAGGCTAGAATTAGAAAAATAAGGTTTTTTAAAATCTTTAATATCTATTGTGATACATTATAGTTTCGTGATAGATGATTAAAGAATATGTGTCAAAATTTTGTGAACTCAATGCTATTATGTAAAACAAGTGATTGTAGAAAAAAACATAATTCATACTAACTGGTTTCTTTTAAGACATGAAAAGTTATAAGATTATTTATGACAGCAAATTTAATTGTTTTATTTTGTTCCCATTCATTTATGCACCGCTGGAAACTTATTCACTCTCTTTCACACCAGACTACTGTAGTACTATACTTGGAGTCAGAAGACCTATGTTTGACTCTTGCTTTTGTTACTTGATAATTGTGTGTTTTCAGAGGTTACAAGCTGTTTTTTAGAACCTTTTCTGAGTCTTAGTTTCCAAACACTTTGTGTAGTTCTATGTAAATGTGCCTTATAATTAATCATATTTAATTTCTATCTAGTGCTCTTTCAGACTAAATAGAACTCATTGAATTTTCCATTGAAATGAAAATTCTACTAGGACATGAACTTTTTGTTTAGAAGCAAGTAGCTAGCTCAGTGGATGGAATAATTTCAGACACAACTCTCTGTGTGATCATGGTCAAGTCATTTAATCTATATCTGCCCCAATTTCCTCATCTTTGAATGGACATAATAATAGCATCTGTTTCCCTATTATTTCAAGAATTGAAATATTCTCTCAATATTCTCTTGTAAGAATGCTTTTTTACTTTAAAGTGTTATGTAAATGTTAATTATTAATATTATGTTTTTCATAAAGCATTTGAGGCAGCCCACAGTAGCTCAAATGAATGTTTCACCCCTTTGTTTAGTCCTTTAATATAATAATAGTAATCACTCATATTTATGTAGTAATTTCAGATTTATGGAGTTATCAGGGTTGATTGAATCATCTCTTTAAATTTTAAAGTACCTAAGGATGACAACAGTTCTGCTGAGATCCAGGTTCAGGGTGGGCTAGACTGTATATGTGTAGCTTGATAACTATCCAGGGGGAGCATCTCACTCAATAATCACAGAGAATTGAAAAACCATTCCTCACATAGCAGATGGGAAGATAAACTCCATCACAGTACAAACTCACTTCTTTTAAAGTCTTCTGAATGGGCGTCTTTTCCTGATTTTGAGGCCAATATGTTTTTATGTAGTTCCTCCCTTTATCATAAAAGGTAGATGTCAGAGACTCACTAGTTGACCAGTCAGAGGAGTTGGTGATGCTCCAGCAACTAAAACTGGATATCTCTTGATAGGAGAATCACCCGCATAGAGATGATTATTAAATACATGATGTCTGTTAAGAATATCAAGAACATATAAAGCAAAAAAGAGGATAAAGCCTAAGATAGTTCCTTGGGGTACACTTTCAACTAGAAGGTGAGGTGTAGATAATAATGCCCCAAAAGAGAAACAGGTTATGATATATGAATATATAGAGTACTATTGTGCTGTTAAGAAAAGATCAGAGATGTTTTCAGAGAAACCTGGGAAGATATAAATGAATTGAAGCAGAAAAAAAGTGAACCAGGCTACCTTATAACATCTTTATTAAAGGGAATAACTTGGAAAAACTTGAGAATTCTGATGAGTGAAACAATCATCTGTGATTCCAAAAGGTTAATGGAATATCCACCTTCTGACAGAGAAGTAATGGACAAAATATACAGCATGAGGCAAACGTTGGAAATGGTCAATGAAGAATTTTTTTACTTGACAATAAATATTAATTACAGATGATATGGGTGGAGGTGAAAGGGAGAAAAATGTTTGGTGATTGAAAAAATAATTTAAGAAAAGAAATGAGAATTGGCCAGATAGACAAGAGGAGAAACAAGAGAGAATAGTGCCCCCAAAAACCCAGAGAGGAAACAATATCCATGAGGAAAGGATGATAGACAGTGTCAAAGGCTATAAACTAAGGAAAGTTAAAGATGGTAAAAAAAGTCATCATATCTGACAATTAACAGATCACAGGTAATGTTAAAAAGGGCAATTTCAATGTAGTAATAATCAGAAGCCAGATTCTAAGGCATGGAGAGTACGAAAAGAGAAAATGGAATCGAGAAGTGTTAACAGCTTTTTTCTAGGAGTTTGGCTATAAAAAAGAGGAGAAATATTTAATTATAACTTGGCAGGAAGGATCAAGTGAAGGAGTTTTAAGCACCAGTGAGTCCCAGGGATGTTTTTAAGGAATAGGAAAAGTGCTACTGAATATATTGAAGCTATATCTGTGTATTTGTATATCTGACTTAGACAATCTTCTGGAAGAAGCAAGAGGGAATTGGGTCAATCATACAAAGCAGAGGGTTTGTCTTTGGCAAATAAAGAGAAGGCTTCATGAAAAAAGGAAGAAAATGGGTGGAGGAGGATCATATTGAGAGGATTTGAGGTTTAAAATAGTTCAGAAGGAAGAAGTTAAGATAGGTGACGTTTATTTTCTCAGGAAGAAAGGTCCATATTTAAAAGGGATAGGAGAAAGAGTGGTTGAAAAAGCTTCTGTGGAGAACTCAACAGGGACCAATAGACAAGAGTAAAAATCTTAGTAAGGGGCCATTTGAGATCAGAGAAATTTGTTGTTAACAGTTATACATCTTCCTCATACACTATTGAGTAGCTTCTGAGTAGGGTAGAGAAAGGAGATGGTAAAGATTATATAGAGTTGTGGTTTGGCATGGTATGTATGAGCATCCATATTAAAATGTCAAAGGATTCATGAGAGAATGATGTAAGTTTGAATGGGTTTATTAAAGGGTTAATATTGAGAAGGGAAGAAAATGAAGATAATTTAAGAGAAGGTTGGAGGAGACTGTTGGTTATGATGGGAGTGTCAGTTCACTAGAAATTCAGAATTCTGGATCACCAAGGTCAAACACTTGAGGATGATGGAGAGATAAATGATATGACTATCCTTATGTGTGGATTAGATAGAGTGAAGACGTTGGTCAGGAAAGTTGAAGAGATTGATGGGCTTTGAGGCCAAAGCATTTGAGATAATATCAACATATAAAAGACTGAAAAATAAGGGGAAAAGTTGAAGTGGAGAAGAAAGTGATGAACCAAGAAGTCTTTGAGAGATGACCTGGAGGTTGGTATGTAACTGCCAGAAATATCTAGATACCTATGAGTATGTATTTTAATGAAATCTACCCCAATAAAAAGATGGTGCTGAGCCATAGTGGCTGGAGCCATAGAAGGATCCAGAAATGGCAATGGGGAGCAAGGAGTATTCCTCTTCTTCTTGGGCAAATGTGGGAACACAAGAGAAGTACCAGGCAAAGAGATCTAAGGTTAAAGGAAGTTTATTAATAATAATGAGTCCTAGAGAGCACAGTGGAAGGGACAAGAGGAGCTGGAATAATAATTGGGAGACATAAACTTGATAAGGATAGGAATGAGAGAACTGGAAGTGGTGGCATTGTATAGTTTTTGCTTAGATGTCAGGAATTCTGCATCATTACTAGAAGAAAAATAAGAGGTAAGAATTTGTTAGCTATAGGAAGGGAATCTATTACTTTTTTTTAAACCGAGGCTTCCATACTCAAGTTATTAGAGTGGCAGAGTACAGTCCTATTTCTTTTCTGTGCTCTTAGGAAAGAAGGGAGATAGGATATGATATAAGAGGCCCTGAAGATAAGGTAAGTAGTAGGGATATGGATGGTGTAGGTTTGGTTTTGGTCTCTGTCCGCCTAGCACAGGTCTGATGTTAGAGTCTCTAGTCCTAGACATGAGGACTATATAGAGGTGAGGGGTCTGATATCTAAAGTTCAATTCCCAGAATGAGTTCTAGAGGTAAAAGATGCGGTCGGGCCAAAGACTTGGACTAGCTTTAATCCAGTAATAAAGGCTCTAGACTGATCCAAGTATGATGATATTGGATAGCTAGGAAGTAGTATTGAGGGAAGAAATCAAAGCAGAGTCATGTTATACCACAGCCCAGTAGATTGCAACAAAATTCTAGGGGAACCACTCAGATCCTCATTAAAGGATGACAATGGCTTTGTAGATGTCTACTTGCTCAAGCAAGTTAGGTCTCTCCTTGTGTTCTTTGCTGACTTCTTTTCCCCTTTGAACAAAACTCAATTTTACTATGCTATTTATAAAATTATTATTAAATATTACAATTTACTATTTAAATCTAATGATTCCAAAGTCAATTTTATATGTTCATTAAGGCAAGTTTGATACAGAGCAATATTCAGAGAGATGTTCTACCATCTCCCATCTTCTCTCCGGGTTATTCTTAGAAATAGGCATACAGGATGGACCTGTGATTTCATTTTTTTATAGGGAATTCCAGAATGAGGTTACTTCTGAATTGATGTATCAGAACCTTCTTTACAACCTGAAGTTTTGAGTTAATGTATGAAAGTAAATGTAATGAAATTGTATTTTATGAAATCATTTTGCAAGTCAGAAATGTCACCATTTAATATAGGTCTACTCTCCCAGTGGTCTGAATTAATGGTGTGTGCTAATAGTAAATAGTCATTCATTCCAAAGATGTGTGTTGTTTCCATGAAATTTTTCCTTCAGCATCTCCTTTGTGACTTTTCAAACTTGGGTTTTTGTTTGAACATGATGTTTGTCCACTTGACTTAGATCAATGGAAATTTTGCAAAAATTCCTTCATTTTAATTCTTATTACAGCATCTTTGGCTTAAAGACATCTTATAACAATGAATGTGGGATTTTTGAGCTGAAAGCTAAGTTCACACCCTCTTCACTATCTATATCTGCTGCCTTAGTTTATCTAACCTCCTTTTGTCTTATTCTGAACCTCTACCTTTCTCCAAGGATTTCAGTCAAGGATTTCCACCTCCCTTGTCACAGGATCCTAAACTCATCATTCTAGAGATGCAAGGAATGTGAATGACCATTGAGTCAAATCCCCTCATTTTACAGATGAGGAAACTAGGACACAGAATGGTTAATTGACTTCTCCAGTTTCACAGAGCTAAAAAGTGTCTGAGGCAGGAATTGGATCCAGGCTTTTCATTTCTACTCTAGTTTCATTGATCCATTCTTTTGAAATGCAAAGCAATTACAATATGTACTACAGAATTAAACATTTAGTTAAAATACACTGGCATAATTTTCAATTTTTAACTCTTCAAAATTGAAGCCATTGTAAAAAGCCAATTAAGTGAATATGTGCCCTATATACTGTAGTGATGTAACCATATTGCCTCCAAGACTTTTGTGCAATCAGCTGGAAAGACAAAACAACAGTAAACAATAAAACAAAACACCCTATCTCTAGTGAAAAGGAATTGGTTAAATCAGGTGGGCATCTTTCATGTAGAGCTGAAAATTAAGCAATCGAACTCAAATTCTCTCTTTATTTGACTTTGGGGAAATCATGTATCACAGAAGTACTTCTAGATGTCTGGATCTTAATTAAACATGATTTATTCTACTTCAAATGTTTTTGGACTTATTTCCTTTCTCACAGAGTACTTAGCAAAGGATATGTTTTCTCATGGCCCTCAATGGCCTCTCCATTGGGATCTCACCCAAACCAGGAAAAGAAAAGTTTTCATAGACATTTCATGAATAAATGAACATGATGAGAGGAAGCCACAGGAAAGGCATAGATATTTGTAATTATTTGTCAAGGAAACAGGAAGGCAGGGTAAATTTATAAATTGTCTGCAGTTATTGCAGGAAGAACACTTGCCAATTATTTGGCCATTTCATTAGATAGAAGAACAAACACAAAGAAGACTGCTTCAGTATGTTAAGCTCAAGGAGAAGTTGTGTTAGGTTTTGGGGTGGACCAGAGAGATCAATGAATAGATTAAAAAGCTTGTTTATCGCTTACTATGTGTCAGGCACTGTGTCAGGTGCTGATGTTAGAACAATAACAATACAACTCCCTCTTCTCAGGGCTGCTAAATTCCACTGTAAGAAAAATATGTACCTAAAGAAGTATGCTATACTAAAAAAAATGAGGTATTTTTTTAATTTTGAGGGGAAAGCACTCGTAGCTGGGGAAATCAGGAAAAGCTCTTTATAGTGTTCACTTGAATAGAGCTCTGAAGGAGACAAAGGAATTTCTAAGGGGTAAGGTTGATATATGAGTATATTCTAGGTCTATGGGATATCCAGTACAAAAGGAGATAGACTGTGCTATGTGAGGAATAATAACAAAGAGCAGTTTGACTAGATGATAGAGTGAGGGAGAGGGAGTAATTGTATAGTAAGTAAGTTGAGGCTAGGTTGTGAAGGATTTTAAAAGCTGAATAGAAAAGATTGTGTTTGATCCAAAAGGCAATAAAGAGCTACTGGAAAATTATGCTGTCAGGCTTGCACTTTAGGAAAATCACTTTGACAACAGTGTGGTGGATGAAAGAGAGGGGAAGAATGAATCTGTGCTAGTGGTCTTTGTAAGGTATCAGCTTATTCCTGTCATAGATGCAAGATATCTATATGTATGAAACATTAAAATAATTTGTGTTTTATTTGTTTTATATGGCTCTTAACTTCTCAATCCGAGAGAAAGGTTGAGGTCTACATTCAAGGTGGCATGGGAAACCATTGAATGAATAAATAAAGAAAAGCCTTTCTAGTTAATGTGATTTTCATCCAGCTTCAAGTTATTAGAGCTTTCAAAATGACCCTTTCTCTTTATATTCTAGACCTTTTAAAAAAGCAGAAATGAAAAGTATATGATTGGTTTATTCTTTTTTTCTCTTTCACATTAAATTTTCAGTTCCTTAAAATGAACACCTGAGAGAGTGGTTGATAGTTACTTTCATTATTTCTAATCAGCTGAGGAAATAGTTTCCCAGGTCCTCTTAAATGTGTGTGTGTGTGTGTGTGTGTGTGTGTGTGTGTATGTGTAATTTTGCTTTGACATAGAAGTGCATCCCCTCACTTTTGCTGGGTAATACAAGAGTGAGCTATGCCCTTCTCTCCTTTTTTCCCCAGTTAGAAATAGAAATCAAAATATTGTTTTGCTCACCTGGTTTGTTTTGCTTAAGAGGTACCCTTTGATAGCCTGATCCAAAGCATAAGAAGCAAAGCTGATAATTCCTATTTCTCAGAGAATTATTTTCTTTGCAGTTACTAAAATTAGATACTACTTCTTGCTTCTGGCATTTCCTGTGAACATCTTTGATATTACCAGGAGGAACCTAGAAAATATTACCAAAGATTATGAATTCTTAGTCAAGAAAATGTGAGGAATACAGAATATTCACACTATAGACTGATGAACTTGAATTAAATTTCTGGGAAAAACAGTCTAGAATATGTGATTAAAGGCATTTTTTTCTGTGCTCTTAGAAAGAAAAGATCACTAAGCAGGGATGGCTTCATCCAAAGCAAGTCATGCTAGTCTAACCTCATTTTTTACAGTTATAAGAGTAGTAGATCAAAGGAATATGGTGTGTAAGACTCCATGACACATTCAAAATAAGACCTTGGTTAAGAAATAATCTATAAGTAAAATGGCCTACATCCTGCAATCTGGGAAAAGCCCTATCTAGCCAAGGCTTCTTGAAGTGAGCTAATGAGTTCAAGTCACCAAGGCCAGATGAACTACTTCTCAGTATACTGAAAAACAACTATAACGTCATATGTATTGGCTACATGATCCTGGACAAGTCATTTAATCTTAGAGATCTCCATGCGGTTCTCTAAAAGTAAGTTTTAGAATAATTATTAATTTGCATTGAATAGGAAGACTACTCACTGGAAACATCCTACACCAATGAAATCATAGAGGTGGATATCATGAAAATGATTAAGTGCTGCTGAGCAATTAGAAAAATATATGCAGTAGGCTAGTATTCTATAAAGCAAAAACATATATAAACTACTTAAGAAAAAGCTCCCTATTTGTACAAGGGCTCCTGGGAAATCTGGAAAATAGTTTGGAAGACAATAGAGTAGAGCAGCTAGTGTGAGTGAGAGAAGGAAGTAATTTTGCCTAAGGGAGCTTGTTTTTGGGGAGACCTGATGGAGGGAAAGCTTGGGAATGCCCATAGTCCCTGCATTGATTATGAGTATAGATATCTTTGTTACTCTGATGGATTGCACTTTCTGGTATTTGAATAAATGTCTTGGTTTTGCCTTTAAGAAAGAGAGTTTCTGTTTTGCCAATTTACCCTGGAAATATGCATACATATCTATAGCGGTTGCTATGAGTATCACATGGGTGTCACAAATGGCAACAAGAGTAGGCTCACAAAATATAAAATCTCTACTTGGAAACAGGAAGTCTCTAGGAAAGGAAATGGGTATGGTAGGATGGGAGGATTTATCTTATTCCTCTCTGGTGAGAGAATGGGCTAAAAGCACGAGGCTTTTGAAAACTGGGAACCAAAGCTACTGAAGGGAGAACCCAGAGATTTAGAAAGATGTGTGTAAGGAATACCAATGGAACTGGGGAAGGAAATGGCAGGAATGTGTAGAAGAGGAGGAGTATTGTTAACAAACTATCATATTATATGTAAAAATAGAGACAAATGAATAGAGGAAAAGGATCAGCTGACAAAGGATTTAACTGATTTGCACAAAAAGCTTTCTATGCCACAGTGTTCAAACTTTTATTTAGAAGAGCAAGTAAAATGCATCTGGTGGAAAAAGACAAGACAGTTGTGAGAGTGGCTCAGAAAAAAAAAGAAAGGGAAAGTTAACAGGAAAGTCAATGCAACTCTTGTGTCTGCAGGGCCTGATTTGGGCCCAGACGCCTGAGAGGAAGACACATGAAGGAAAATGAAACAAATTTAGATGAGGGGGCTTCTAGGAATGTGGGTACATGTTCAATAATATGAAGAAAGCAGGAGAACCAGAGGCCCACACAGTGCTTAAAGAAATAAATGAGGATTTTAATCATCAAGAAGTCACAGTTAGTTTAAGTGGATTTGACCCCAAAGTGGAAGAATCATTAGTATCTTGGTTGGTGAGAATCAGTGACTAAGGGGTCAGAAGAATATGGATAGATCACATAGATTGTTTGAAATTCATAAGCATTAGTCAGAATAGATGTGAAAATGGAGAAAAAGGATAACTTGTGGAGAAAGAAATGACAAGTTTTGGCCAACTGAAATATGAATATTATGGAATGAATTAGAATACAAATAAAAGGATTTTTATATCTAAATAGGAGTTGATGTAATTGTCCAACCCCTATCCCAAGCAGTTTAGCTTAAAATCACAGAAGACAGCAGAATATAATTTAAAAAAGTGAAAAATAAGTATTAAAGATTTTCCTACAACCTGAAAATATAATCACATATAGCAGGAGTTTAATTTACTTTACAAGATTGTTTCTGTCTTTTGGCCTCTTTGAGAAATGATAGCCTCTGAGTCAAGAAGAGAATAACATGATTGGCTGAAAGAATCAGCTCTCTGGACTCTCTGGAGTCTCTATATAAAACCTGCAATACAAATTGAGAGACGGAACTATTTGTAGAAGAAACTTGAGAAGGAGTTAGTCTCTGAAAGGAAGGGATTAACTTTTTCTTACCCCATTAGCCATGTCATTGCAGTTACTTAGTAGCAAATACATGCTTCCAGATACAGAGACATGCACAAATACAGAGGATAACCAGAGATACAGAGAGATAGTCACTTAAGTAGAGGAGCTTCAAAGAGCATGATCCTTTCAGCAGAGAAGAATGCTAGATATGAACTCAAGAAAGATATGAGTCCTAGGATCACAACTGAGTGATCTAACTAACAGAGAATTGTACCCTTGAGGAACTAGATGAAGACCCCAAGAACTATCAACTTCTAAGAAGGCTGGTCGATAGTATAGTGAACAGAGTGCCAGATCTGAACTCAGGAAAACTGGAGCTCAATGACCTTTACTAGCTATGTGATCTTTGGGCAAGTCACTTAACCTCAGTTTCATCCCCTGTAAAACAAGGATAATAAAAGCACTTTTTAATAGATAATACTTCTTAAGAACTTAGAGTATCTGGTGTATAGTAAATGTTATATAAATGCTAGTCATTTTTACCAAAATTAACTAATTTACCAGAAGCTGTGAATTACTTTTTGCTGCACATGTATCCTACACATAAGCCTCAACATCATTCAGTTATGTTTCTACTTACTCTTCCTAGGGATGTTGTGTGTATTTTGGGGATAGTGTGCCCTAGATTGGGTAGGGGAACATATTTTATGTCAGTGGTTTATTTTAGAAAATATGCTTCTGAGTAAATGCCTTTGCTAAGATCTAGTTAAGACTACTGGTTGATTCTTCACAGGAAGACTATTGCTAGAGTTTAAGGAGCTACAGTGGTAGAAATAACCCACTAGTGACTTACCCCCTATGCATCTAAGGCAGAAATCATAACTCTGGGGAATCTTGGAATGTGAGTGCAGGTTGACCAGGCTGTGTGTGTGTGTGTGTGTGTGTGTGTGTGTGTGTGTGTGTGTATGTTTAACCTCTAGATTAAATATTAGATACCATAAAAGAAACACATTTACAACAAAGACATATTCAGAATTCAAGTGAAAAACTTGGAAAAAGTTTGTTTCTGCTGAAAAAGAGAAACTGTTTTTTTAAAAAATAAATACTGTTTTGATGATGTTGTGATTTTTGATAAATACTGCTTTAATAATACTATTAACAAAGACCAACAGAGAAAATGTAATATGCTGATAGGCACCATAGGTAATGAAACAATATCAGAATAAAATGTATACTTATTTAATTACTTATTATCTAGATAGTCAAAGGTAGATTACCAAAAAGTCCTTTGAAATAATATAATTATTGTAACAAATTTAATGTTCTCTTTATAGGCTTATACAAAGTGAAAAGATAAACAAGAAAGAAATTAGGAAACTAACTAGGATGATGGCTGTATTAGCTTTCATAGACTTATAATTGTTACTTAATAGTAATTCTAAAGACAACACTAATTTTCAGTAACATATGACACCTTTGCAAAAATTGATCATATGTAAGGATATAATGAACTGAAAAATAAATGCAGAAAAATATAAATTCTAGTTGCATAGCTTACAGACAATATCACAAGGAACAATCAGTCAGGGAAATGTGAAAAAAAAAGATGAAGACCTAAGTGGAAATTAAATAATGGCAACCCAAAAAATTACTATGCCAAAAAACAAATCATTGGCATAATAAATAATAATACTAAAGAGTATTAGAGCAGTAGTATCACCAAAATATGAGATCCAGCCAAAGCAATCTTTAGAGAAAATTTATTTATCTGAGCAAATATTAACAAAAGAAAGACTAATGAACTGAGTATGAAATTTGAAAACAAATTAGAAAAATCAATCAATTAGCAATCTCAAAGCAAGCACAGAAGAGGCTTTGAAATTAGGGGATAAACAAAGTTGAAAATAAAATGATTTATGGACTGACAAAATAAAAAGCAAATTAAAAAAATGAATAAAATCAATAAACCATTAGCTAATTTGATTTGGAGAGAAAAAAAACCAAATTAACTGGATAAAAAAATGAAAAAAGCAAATTCATAACAAAAGTAAAAGAAATAAAATGATCAGAAAGTACTCTACCCAGTAGATATATGCAAAAACAAAATATGTAGGTTAACAGAAAAAAACAGAAAACTTAGAGAACTCAATCTTAATGTAGCTGATCAAACCATAATTCAATCCCTGAAGAAAAGAAATGCTACCTGAATTTATTATGTTTTGATTTTGTATCTTCTATAACATTTTTTCCTTATCTGTATTGTGACTCTAGTTCAGACTTATTTACAATGGATTTCACACACATGTAAAGAGCAAACAACTCCTTTGCTATATAAACTTCTTAAAAATAGTGAAAGAACACATCTTATCATACCTCTTTTATAAGACAAATATGGTTCCATCTAATACTCTATACAATGAGGGATAAAGAAAGGAAATTGTAAACCAATATCACTAACAAAGAATTACATAAAATATAATATTAGCAAATGGTCCTAATCTCATTTGCTCTTATTGGTTTAATAACCATTTATATGCAAATGATTCTCAGACCCATACCCATATATCTAGCCCTAGTCTCACTCTTCAGCTCCAGTTTACACTGTCATTTGGAATCTTAAAATGAATGTTCCATAGGTATATCAAAATCATGATGTCCAAAATAAATTGATTTTCTTCCCCTCAAAACTTTTCTTCTCTTCCTGGATTTGCTATTATTATTAAAGTTTCCACCATTTTATAACAACCAACCTCACAAATTTAATATGATCCTTGACTCTAGGCACATTGCTCACTTCTCACATTTCATTGCCATATTCAGTAATCAATCAATCAAAATAAAATTATTAAGTGCTTACCATGTGCCAGGCACTAGGGAGACAAAAAGAGGTAAAAGACAATCCCTGTCCTCACGGAGTTTACCATCTAATATAGCAGGCAACATGCAGACAAATACATACAAAGGAAACTACATATGGAATATGTATAAAATAATTAATAGAGAAAAGGCACTACAATTAGGAAGAGTTAGGAAAGGCTTACATAAAAGATGGGAATTTTTGTTGTTCAGTCATTTCTACCATTTTGTGACCATATTTAGAGTTTTCTTTGCAAATATACAGGAGTGTTTTGCTATTTCCTTCTCCTTCTCATTTTACAGATATGGCAACTGAGGCAAACAAGGTTAAGTGACTTCCCAGGGTCATTCCCAGGCTAGTGTCTGAGGCTAGATTTGAACTCATGTCTCCTGGACTCCAGTCCCAGCACTCTATCCATGGCACCACCTAGCTACCCAGAACAAACGATTTTACATAGGACCTACAGGAAGCCAGTTAAGTAATTAGGTGGCATTAAGGAGAGAAAGGAGTTAAGAGAAGGAGTGTCTTGTTCAAGGAAGAGTCAAGAGGCCAGTATCACTGATTTGAATGAATAAGGTGTAAGAAGATTGGAAAGGCAAAAGACTGTGTTATGAAGGTCTTTGAACACCAAACAGAGCATTTTGTATGTAATCCTGGAGGCAATAGGGAGTCATTGAAGTTTATTGAATCAGTGGGGTGACATGATTTGATCTGAACTTTAGGAAAACTACTTTGGTGACTAAATGGAGAAGGGACTAGAGTAGGGAGAAATTTGAAGCAGGCAGACCTTCCTGTAGGCTATTGCAATAGTTTAGGTTTGAGGTGATGAGGGACTGCCCTAGAGTGTTGTATCAGATGAGAGAAATATATGAAAAATGTTACAAAGGTGAAATTGACAATCCTTGGCAACATGTTGGATATAATAGTAAAAGATAATGGGAAGTAGATGATAACCCCTAGATTGTGAGCTTGAGTGATTTGGATAATGGTGGTGCCCTCAACTGTAAAAGAAGATGGAAAGAGGGATAGGTTTAGGGAGAAAGATGCTGAGTTTTGTTTTGAGCATTTTTAGTTTAAAATGTTACCTCGACATCAAGTTTGAGATGTCTGAAAGTAGCTGGAGGTCAGTAGAACTTTTGGGGTACGATAGGTAAATATGAGAATCATTAGCATAGAGATGATAATGGATAAATAAATGAGAGCCAATGAGATCCCCAAGTGAAATAGTTTAGAGGAAAGAAAGAAGAGGGCCTTGAACAGAATCCTGAAAGATACTTGTAGCTTGAGGGTATGATATAGATGATGATATAGCAAAGGATACTGAAAACAATGGTCAGATAGGAAGGAGAAGAACCAGGAGAGGGTGTCCTGAAAACCTAGAGAGAAGACAATATGAAGAAGGAGAAAGTGATTAATAGTAGTGCCAAAGCCTGCAGAGAGAGCACGGAGAATGAGCACCAAGAATAAACTATTCAGTTTAACAACTAGGTCATCATTACTTTGGAGAGAGAGCAATTTTGGTGGAATGAAAAGGTGCAAGCCACACTATAAGGGGTTAAGAAGACAGTGAGAGGGGAGAAAGAGGGGGCATCTATTACAAATAATCTTTTTGAAGAGTTTAACTACAAAGACAAGAAGAGACATAGGATGATAGCAGGAATGGAAGGGTCAAGTGAAGGGTTTCATTTTTATTTCATTAAAGTGGGAGAGACATAGGTATATGTGTAAGAAGCAGACAATGAGCAAGTAGACAGGGAGAGATTTAAAATAAGTGATAGCAACAATATTATTTTTAAAACAATTTGAGTAAGTCATTTTGACTATTATAAATAAGCCAATTAAGTACAAAGGACATATGAAGGAAGATGCTATCTACATCCAGAGAAAGAACTGATAAATAGAAATATGTACAGAATGGTTTTTCACACACACACACACACAGACACACACACACACACATTTTATTTGTACCTAATGGTAGTCATGTCTAGGGGAGGGGGAAGAAAAAACAAGAAAAAAAGTTACATGTTACTTTATTATATATTTCAAAGGAATAGCAAGTTGTATATAATAGATTTGCAGTTTATGTACATTCATTGTTTTTTCTACTCTGCTGTCTTATGGGGATGTTTGTTTTATTTCTTAAGTTCAGAATAAAATAAAGAAAACTTGAAGAAAATAAGTGATAGAGTAAGGATTACATAGGCTTTAATGTGTTGGAAAATATGGGATGGAATGAGATTGCTTAAACTGGTAGGGAGGTTGGCCTTAATAAGAAGTAAGGTCTCTTCATCATGTGAGACTGAAGTGGTAGAAAGCATCTGAATGGTAGGAGATGAGAAAGAGGGATCTCACAGAGGATGACCACAATTTTTTCTTTAAAATAGAGGTGAATATCTGAACTTCAAAGGTAGGGAAAGGGGAAGCCATAAGATGTTTGAGGAGGGATGAAAAGGCTTGAAAGAACTACTGTGGAGAGTGGGATACTGAGTTGATAAGGGAGGTATAGTAGGGTTGCCTAGCAGCAGTGAGGGCCCATTTGAGATTGTGAATCATAAATTTGTAGCAGACCTAGTCAGAACAGTTGCCTGATATTCTTCACTTTCTTTTGGCAGCATGTGTATAGGAGGGAAGGCAGCAAATAATGGAAGTGACCCAAGTTAAAGTCTTGTCAGAGAGTAAATAGTGAAATAAAAAGGAAGTTAGGGATTCAAGAGAGGAGTATAGTAGAAAGTTCAATTATTTCACCAAAGGATCACAATGGAGACAAGAAGAGACTGTATAGCTCAAGGGAACTGGCCTGAGGATGAATTGAGGACCAAAAGACTGGAGGTCATGGTAGGAATGAAAAATAGAGTGTTGTAGGGGAAGGCAGAGGGAGAAGTGAAAAGCCAATAGGCTGTAGTTAGGTAAGAAAATTTTGGAATTCTTGAATGTGGAAGTGACTCATTCGTGGGCGATAACAAAATAAGGTGTATGACACCAGTTTTGCATGTGGTCAAGGTAAAGTGGTACAGTAGCTCATGGAAAGTGAATAGTTTGAGTGACTGAATGATTAGAAAGTTTGAGAGAGACTCAATGTGTTTACTGAAGTCTCCTTGTATGACAGCAGGAGCTGGGGAGGAGACAAAAATTGTGAGCCATGTCTCTGAGGTGGGATTTCAACTCAGTTCCTCCTGACTTTTGGCCCTGCAGTCCATCCACTAAGCTTCCTGTCTACTCCAGGGATTCTTGGAGATGCACAAAAGAATGAAGACCTACTTCCCACTAACTTTCCTCTTCTTTTTCCTTCAAAGGAGATGGAAAGCACAAGACTCAGGGTCAAAGGAACTCTTGACCTCTCTTCTCACCTAAAGAGGCTTATGAGAAGATGGTAGCCACCTGGTAAATTCTCTGCCCAGGGAGATGTCCTTCGGTATTGATGGAAAATGCTAGGTCTAGCCCCTTTTTGCCGCAAATTTCACAGTAATTCCCACTGACTTGCCATAAACTACAGGATAAAATATTAAATACTTTATCTTTTCAAGCCTTAATCTACCTAGTCCTATTCAACATTTCCAGTATCCTTATGCTTTACTTCCCTGAGCAGCTAGGTGGTGCAGTGAATAGAGCACCAGTGTAGGAGTCAGGAGGACTTGAGTTCAAATCTTACCTCAGTTATTAGCTCTATGACCTTGGGCAAGTCACTTAACTCCAATTGCCTCATTCTGGGTCATCTCCAGTCATCCTGAGGAATATCTAGTCCCTGGATTCAGATGGCTCTGGAGGAAAAGTGAGGCTGGTGACCTGCACAGCCCTCCGTCACTCAAAACAAAGTCAAGTGCAAGTCATGCCATTATTTCTCTGATGGTGTGGTCTTCTTTAGCAATGAAGGACAAACACACACTTTACTTCCCTAAACACATCATACAGTTCAGCCACACTAATCTATTTTCTGTATCCACACATGCTACTACTGCATCTAATGCAAGTATTTGCCCTGGCATCCCCCAGAAGCTCTTCTTCCTCATCTTCAACCCCTGGCTTGCCTGAACACTAGAGAGAAATCTCACCCTCTGCAGGAGACCTTTCTCATCCTTTCCCCCCTCCTCTCTGAGATTACCTTCCATTCATGTGTATACATATTTTATATGCCTGTATTTATTTGAATGCTATCTCTCCCATCATAATGTGGGCTCCTTGAGAACAAGAACCATCATCATTATTTCCATTTCTCTATATCATGAAAGTTTATCACAGTGTCTGGACATGAAAGCATTTCATAAAGTCCTGTAGACTAAATGATTGACTTGACTTTTTCTAGATGAATGGAATCCAATAATTCACTAATTACAGGAACACTAATTCCCTCCTGGTATTTCTGTGAATTGCTACAATTGTTTGGGAAAGCAATTTGAAATTAAACAGGAAAAATTACCAAATTGATTTGTATTCTTTGTTCAAGAAATCTTTCTGCTATCATATATATATATGGAGAGAGAGAGAGAGAATTTCTTTATCTGGGGGCTCTATATAGGAGTGAAATAGAAGCCCAACCCTTTTTCTTATAGAAGTGGAATAAAATATAACTGTATTATGCGGAACAAAAATATGAATGTTTTTAGAGAAATATGGAAAGACTTTATAATAAGTGATTCAGAGAAGCAAAGCCAAATAGTAACATAGATGCAGACTTAAACATTAAGTATGAGAACACTAAACAACAACAAAATTCAGGTAAAAGATGAGAGTAACATATGAATGATTAAAGTTAAAGCCCATATCCTTCCACCTTGTTAGTATAGGTAAACCATAAGCTTGGAAAGTGACATCATCTCTCTCACCATAATTTTATTAAGTGATTTTCCTTCACTGTTTTGATGAAAATTCACTCTGAAGAGTTGAGTGTTTTTTCATTAGTGCCTGTTTTGTCAAAACAAAATTTATTCTATTTTTTTTGGGGGGGAGAAGAAAATATGTTCACTCAATAGGTCAAAACTAGGATAATTAGGTTACAGGGAGGCGGATCTCAGCTCCATATAAGGCAGCCTTATTAAGAGAACTGGCTAAAAGAAGAATATGCTATATTAAAAAGTCATAGGATCATAGATTTGAGCTGAAAGAAATCTTATTAATACCTTGTCCTACCTCCTCATTTTATACATGGTGAAACTGAAGCCCGGAGAGTTGAAGTGTCCTGCCCAGGCAAATAGCATTCTGATTTGGAAAAGGGATTTCCTACCTCCAAATCTCACAGTTGTTTCAGTTTTTGTTTGTTTTCACTACAGACTGATGTCATTCAAATGACGGATAGATGATCCCCTTTTGAGGTTTCTGTAGAAGAACTCCAGTTCAGCTATAATTTGGATAAAATGACCTCTGGAGTCCCTTACAATCTGGTGAATTTTGGACTCTCTGAAGCTTAGTGGTAACAGATAGATAACTGAAAAGTGTCCCTTTCCGTAACTCTTTCTGAGATAAGGTAAAAATAAAGTTAAATGCAATTTCCGTCTGAAAGGCCTCTTGTTCATATGATCTTTGGATCCTTCAAATTGAATGTGGTATGTTTTTAGATTCGTTTTAGTATTTCAGATCAAAAAGATGCCTGTGTCTTCCTTGGATCCTCAGTTTCTCATTCTTCATAAATAAGCAGTTGAACTTGAATGCCCCATGTAGCATTCAGATGCATGCATAATTTAGCATTCTCCTAGAGACTGAGGACAGATAAATCAAGGGAATTGTTTGACTCCTTCTACATTCTTCTGGAAACTCATTTATACGCAGGAGCATCAGAGTCACCTCCTGTTTGTTTCAGATAAACACTTCCAACTTTTAAGTTCCTTTATTTGCACTACTATCAGCTCTTTAACAACACAAACTATATTCCTCCTCATGGGTAACAGTTTTTTGGGGTATGCTTACAGAAGAGAATACAATCATTTTCTGGATATAGAATAGGTATGTACCCCATCCTCTGGCTATTCTGTGGTGATGAGTTGTGCCAATAAATTCCACCCCAACCTCCAAATTTGTTGCTTATCAGTTGGCATGGTGCATGAAATTCACATACTGAATATCAAAGTTATCTGGAGGAAATCTGTGCATTCTGTGAGTTTCAGGAGCAGTGTAGATAGTGAAAAAGCACACAGGACTGATATTTGGGCAACCTACTTTTGAATTCCAGTTCTCATACTTGCTAGTTGTATGACTTCGGATCACTGAATTTCCCTGGGACTCAGTTTCTTCGTCTATAGAATGAACAGATGATGTTGAAGTTCTCTTCTAGGTACAAATGCTATGATCTCAGCTCTCCTGGCTCTCTCTGAAGTCACCTAGACTGCTATGATCATTCCATCTGACATTTGTATTCGTATCACATCATCTGACAACTATATATCTCCCTGTGTTGTTTTGTGTGGGGGTTAGACTTGTCTTCCCAAATAGAATGTAAGATCTAAGAGAACAGGAATTCCATCTTTCCTGTACCTTCTTTTCCCCTTCTCTTACCACCAAACTTCAACTTCTGGCACCCGGAAGGTCTCAATAAGTATTTGAATAACTAATTTTAATTGAACAACACCTTTTATGACCTGTGACTAATACCGTGTTAGATTACACAAATGCAGGGATTAGTTAATCAAGCTACCCCTTTTCAAACTCCCATGACAAAGGATTGATTGCTGAGTTTTGTCAGTGACCTCCATGCTATGTTACATTATTTTGATTTTTAAGGCAGTGGACCACAACTTATACCTGTTTTGAATTTTCTCGTTTTTTATCCTCTTTAAGGTGAGTGGGAAGGAAGAGTGGTCAAAAATCAAGCAGTAATATGCAACAGAGCAATAGAATTGGAGCACCAACAACCCACAATGCCATTAGCAAACTTACTGATAAGAATGAGTCAAGACATTTTAGATGGTCCAATGAGGTTGGTTCGGTGATCTTGGTCAGCAGGTCAGTGCCTTTTAAGTTGAGAACATTTTGTGGTGAGAGAAAATTTTCTTTTTTAATTCTATAATTTTGAAGAAGTTATTGTTTCAATTATTTTTAGTTATCTCTCTAGGGTTCTTAAAGTATGTCGTCATATCATGTTCAAAAAAATGATAATTCTATTTCTCCTTTACCTATACTTATTTGTTTGATTTCTTTTTCCATGTATTATTGCTGCAGCCAACATTTCTAGCCATGTTAAAATAGAAATAATGATAATTGAGATTCTTGTTTCATCCTTGATTTTATTGGAAAGCGTTCTAGGCTTATCCCTATTGCATGAAAGGAGTATAACCAAAAGGAAAAAAATATATATATATATTATTGCATCAACAATATAAAAATAATTTTGATGACTTTTATAAACTGATAAAGAATACAATAAGAACTAGGAGTACAAATTATACAATAAGAATAATACTTTAAAGATAAATAACTTTGAAAACTATAAGAAACCTGATCAATCCATATCCATCCATTATTCCAGATGACCAATGATAAAATGTGCTATCCTGTTACAGAGAGTTGATGGATTCAGGATCCAGAATTAGACATACATTTTTATGTAGGACAATGAGAAAATTTATTTTGTTTTTCTTTGTATATTTGTTTCAGGGAGTTTGTTTTTGTTTTTTTTTCCTGTAGAGTGAAGGTAGAAGGGAGAGAAAATAGATTTCTGCCAGTTAAAACAAATTAATGAAAAAAGACAAGATTTACAATAACAAATTCAGGTTAAATAGATAATGACAATAGATAACAATAATTCCTTGATAAGGTTAAGGTACAATCTTTCTTTTGACAGACAGTTGCATGTACTCTCTTTTGTAGTTTATCTCCAGTATTCTTTTGCTTAATTGCTTTCATGTATTATGCTAGTATTTTACGTTAAACCAAAATTTATTGATAAAACAAACAAGGTAAACAGCAAGAGAGAGATAGAGACTGACAGACATACACACAGACAGAGACAGAGAGATAGAAAGGCAGAGACAGAGAGTGACAGAGAGAGACAGTGAGACTTAGACAAAGACTTAAGAGAGAGACAAAAGCTGAGACAGACATAGAGAGATGGACACATACATACAAGCAGAGAGAGAGAGAGAAAGAGAGAGAGAGAGAGAGAGAGAGAGAGAGAGAGAGAGAGAGAGAGAATTTTCTCTCCAAAGTCCACAATGACAAATCCCCACAAGGTAGGTCCCCATCCTAACAGTTCTGGACTTGGAGGAAAGAAGGCCTGAGTTCATATTCTGCTTTAGTCACTAAGAGATAGGTGACCCTACCATTTTTCTGAGTCTCAGCTCCATCATTCTTATCCTATTCTCTCCCCTAACTGCTTCCCTTCACTCTATAAGCATATTTCAAACCAAGGACTTTCAGGAAAGACAAAATTCTGTTATTTAGCTTCACAAAACTATTCCTCTTGCAAATAGGAAGGCACAACTAGGTTCTTAAATGAGAGACTGAAAGCATTCAAAAGAAGCTGTCATTAGATAAAAATCTTAGGAACTCTAAATCTGTGTCTCTGATTCCCCTTGAAGCAAAGGTTCATAGACCTGAGCCCCAGAAAAAAGCACTTATAGGGAATGCTTATTAGTAGGGATTTCTGACTGCTTCTGCTTTTCCTTTGTGGAGAAGGGGGAATAGATTCAAAAGCAGGCCACAGCAAGAAGATCCTGTCATTGCTATTCTGCCCTTTTGTTCCTGGCCTTGAGACCTCCAGTTCCTGTTTCTGAATACCAAGAAGTACATCATACTCATCTCTATTTTCTCAGGTCTTCTAATTTATGGATGGGGTTAACTTGGAGGACAAACTGAATTGATCAGATTTGACATAAATATTTAACTCCCCATAATACATTAAATGAAGAAGGTGGATGATGATGTCTAAGATCCCTTGAACTCTGACATTATATGATTTTGTATGTAATAACATTTTCTTTATCTATCTGGAGGAAGAAAACCTGAAGAAAGCTTGTGAAACCCAGGGAATGATTGGCGAAGAAATTACTGCATGTTTTAGGCAGCCAATATTTAAGTCACTGGGTTAAATAACATGACATAGGTCTAATGAGAGTACAAGATGAATATAATCAGATTTTTTCAGAGGGAGATGAGATAAAAGGACTAGATAAATGAACTAGAACTTTTCAGAATACTACAAGATAAAGAGTTTTGACAACAAAGGGTGAAAAAACTCCTTAAGTAGCTAGAGTTTGAAGCATTTCCACATTATGTGAAATATCACCTCATATTTGGGTGACACTATTTTAGATAGTCTGGGCATGTGTCAACCACTATCACACAGCTGTCTATCTATCCATCTATCTTTCCATCATGTGGGTTTTCAAAGTCTAGCAAAAAAGCTGTTCATGAGGAACTTTGAACAGTTTGCATAGCTCACCTTCATTGGGTCAAGCTGAGATACAGCATAGTTTTTTATTTTTGTTTCTTTGATAATATTTGGTTTTATGTTGCAATTTTCCCCTCTCCACAGCCACCCTGTGAGTCTCTCTTTGTAATAAAGAAAAGCAGCTAAGCAACCAATTGATATAGCATAGGAGTCTGACAGGTAATATTCTGAACCCTAATTCCCCAACTTTAGGAAGAGAGGTAGGAGGTACACTTCTTTGTATCTCCTCTTGGATCAAAATGGTGTAATTCCAAGACTGATCATCATAAATACACTGTTACCTGTTTTATTTTTCTTTTCATTAACATTATTGTAACTATTATAGACAAGGTTTTATTTATTTTAATCTGGAACAGTTCACTGAAGTCTTCGTATATGTCTTTGAATTCCTCCCATTTATCAT
This sequence comes from Potorous gilbertii, assembly GCA_028658325.1. Taxonomy (NCBI): domain Eukaryota; kingdom Metazoa; phylum Chordata; class Mammalia; order Diprotodontia; family Potoroidae; genus Potorous; species Potorous gilbertii. The sequence goes on along the minus strand of CM053771.1, from coordinate 262,729,246 downwards.
TTCTTACGATATAATAATTCCATTATATTATTTGCTGTAATTTAACTGTTCTCAATGGATAGGCATCCACTTTGCTTATATTTTTTTTCTATCATAAAAAGTATTGTCAAGCACATTTTGGCATAGATAGATCCTTTCTATTTTTTGACCTCTTTGGTTAATATGTCCAGCAAAGGAATCTCTGGGTACAAAGTGTATAAAAAGTTTAGTCACTTTTCTCACAGAATTTAAATTATTTTCTAGAATACTTGGAGTAATTCACAGCTCAATCTATAGTGAATCTGGGTGCCTGACTTCCCACAGTCCCTTCTAGTATCAACAATATTGTATTTTTATCACCTTTTCCAGTTTACTAGGTGTGAAGCAAAACTTCAGAGCTGCATTAATTTACATTTCTCTTATCATCAGTAATTTGAAGCAATCTTTACATAATTTTAATGATTTATAATTCTGTTTATTCTTATTTTAGCCAATTATTTATTCAGAAATAGTACTTTATCTTAATGTAGCACTTTGGAGGGAAGAAAATGATAGTACCTGAAAACAATATTATTGATGTTCTGTGGACAAATTTCTTCTCATTAATTAAAAAGCAAGGCTTCTGTTTATATAGCCTAATTTATATGGCTCAATTCTTGAAAATAAGTAGCAAATCTTGGAAGTAAAGAGCTGAAGTCTCTGGCAATTAAAAATATAAAATATGTTCTATTGTATATGACACTTTATTTAAAGGTGGTCTGTGTAATCCAGTATAAAAAAGGAAATAAAGTTTGCTAACATAAAACAAGTATACTGTTGATTTATTAAAAACCCAATATTGGAAAATTCACCAAGCTTAGCAAATTCTCACATTTTCAAAGGATTCACTGTAAGAGGCTTTAAAGAATGGACTGAAATGTTAATGGATCCATTACTTCATTGGTGTAAGTGTGTACCAATGTACTACACAACTCTTTTTCTTGAATGGTTGTTCATATTTTTCCATAAAACTTCATGGAGGGTCCCTCCAATTTGAAGGACTTCCTTATGATCTCTTAGTGGCATAATAATGGCAATATGTCTCTCGATTGTTCAATTGTGCTCGGCAATTTTCTTTCATTGTTTGACTTAGCCAATTCCCTTTCTCACAAAACCATAAAATATTAGAGTGGGAAGGGGTCTCAGAGGCCTCCTAGAACAAATCATTTCTATATAGGAATCCCCTCTACAATATTCTTTCAAAGTAGCTTTTGAGATATCTTTTAAAGACTTTCAGTGGGAGATCCCGCCTACCAACGTAGATTGTTCCACTTTTGAATAGCTCTAATCATTAGTAAGTTTTCCTGAAATTGATTCCAAATTTGCTTCTCTAAAATTCCTATCCATTACTTCTCATTCCACCAGAGAGATGAAACTTTATCTCTGTTCTATGAGACAACCTTGCCATAATTGAAGATAAATCTTATATTCTATCTTCTCCATCTCAAATTTTCTGTTTTACAAATTAAATATTCCCAGTAACATTTCAGATTCTTATATGGCTCCATGTCAAAACCTTTTGCAATCTGTATTGCTTTTTTGTGAATACTGTGGTGTTTCTAAATATCTTTCCTAAAATATGGCTGTTGACTTAACTCAATACTCCAGGTGTAATAAGACTAGGAATGACTTTTGTATCCCAAACTGTGTATACTCTGCTTCTCTTAATATAATCTGAGACCACATGAACATCATTGGCTACCGTTTTGTGCTATTTACTCATATTGAGTTGAAGTATACCAGAATTACAGACGCTCCACTCCCTACACAAACCATTGTCTAGTCATTCTTCTTTCATATTTTCTTTGTAGAACTGAACTTATTTGACTTTACATTATCTGTACTAAATTTAATTAGTTCATATTCAATCTATCTCTGCAAATTTTTTTGAAACATTGTATTTGTCTATGTGTTATTTTTCCCTTGAAGCTTTGTATAATTTGAAAATTTGATAAGAATGAATTTTATAAATTCATCCAAGTCACTGATAATATAGTTTTAACTCTGGGTTAAGCAATTAATTTGCATTTCTGGATTTGATCCCAAGAAAGTGATTACCCCAAGTTCAAGGTGACCCTGTTGTGTCTCACTTCTAATCCAATAGTTCATCAGCCTCCATTAGTGCACTTAGCATTCACACAAATGCTACAGTAAGAACAGTAGTAAAATTCTGTCTCCCATCACTATAAATCTGGGGTACACTCTTCCCAAAATACAAGTGGTAATAATAGATATCCATAAAGTCTACACATATTAGAAACATCTTCTTCACTTGGAAGTTTGGCTAGAGAGGGATTCACTTTAACCTGAGATTTTTGATCTATGACTTCAACATTGGTTGATAATGGTTGATAATGGTTGACTGAGAACACCATGGATGTGTTCAGTCCATTTCCCTATTCACACACCCACTACCATCAAATCAGGTCTCATGCCAATCCATCTCTTACTCTGTTGCCAAAGAGATTATCCTAGAATGCTAGCTGGACCATATCACTCCTCTAATAAATAAATTCTAATAATTTTTAGTATTTTCTAGGATCAAAATTAAAATCCTCTTGCATTTAAGGTTCTTCTTAGTCTGGCCTCTTCCTACTTTTCTCATCTTTTTATACTTTATGCTCTTCCACCAAGTTATACTGGCTTACATATGTTCTTTACACATTATGCTGCGTCATTCTATCCCCATGTGCTTGGAGTGACTGCTCTCCATGCTTGTTATATGTTAATACCCTGTCTTACCTCTACCTCTTAGAATACTTGGTGCCTTTCAAGAGAAGTTCAAGAGGCATCTCCCACTTCCTAGTATAAAGATAGCTTTTCCCTCCAACCTTATCTTCTAATCTATAGCTATCCTGCGTGTACCCAATTATTTGCATGCTTTTTTTCTTAGTATGATGTAAATGCCTTAGGGGGAGAGACTATTTTTTTGCTTTTTTATCCCTAATACTTAGCATAAAGTATGAACATTAAAATGCATGTGGATTGATTCATTGAATGAATCAATGTACAGTTACTATGTGCCAGGAAATGGGCAAAGCTTTTAAGATATAAAGACAAAAATGAAAAAAAAAAACCCTATTCTTAAGGAGATCACATTCTACTGTGAGAGGCCCATACCTATATAACTACACAGACACACACACACACACACACACAGACACACACACGTACACACACACACACACACACACACACACGATATGTACAATATAAATAGGAAGCAACTCTTTGAGAGAGACAGAAAAATAGAAGCCACTAAAGGTATTAAGAAAGCAGTGAGGAGTTAGGAGAACCTGAGTTCAAATCTGTTCTCTGATACTTACTAGCTATGTGACTGTGGGCAAGTCACTTAATGCTGATTGCGAGACAGAAAGAAAGGAATGAAGGAAGGAAGGCAGGAAGGAAGGAAAGAAGAAAAAGAAAAAAGAAAGAAAGAGGGAAGGAGGAAGGAAGAAAGAGAAAGGAGGGATGAAAAAGGAAAGAAGGAAGAAAGAACAAGAAAGAAAGGTATGAGTCATGTAGAACTAGTGATTAGGATGAGCTTTGAAGGAGAGAAGAATTCTGAGATGTGGAGATGAGGAAGGAGTGCATGCTAGGCATGGGAAACAGCCTATAAGGAGACCTAGAGATGAGAGACAGAGTGTTGGGAGGGACAGTCTAAATGTCATTTTGGTAGGACATAGAATATGTGGATGGAGGTAATAGATAATGTTTGAAAACAGGTTAGATCCAGGTTTTGCAGGCCTTTACATTCCAAATAGAAAAGTTTGTTTTGCAAGCAATTGTTTGATCACAACTGGAACATGAGCATAAAAAGAAACTGAAAGATGGGTAGCATCACTCTTCATGGACTTCTTCTCTGAAATATTTAGCAAGACTGAAGAATCTTGGTTTGCAGAATGTCACATTTGTATAGCTATCTACTAAGTGATACCTAATTATAAAATAGCCATGTTAATGGCAGATTTAGATCTGTGTTTTAAAAAAAATCCAGTTCCTACATTTTGCATTCAAATTCATTGATTACGCACAAAGAGGGCAAGAGTGCCTTGTGGCTTTATTAAATTGATCAGCATCTAATAACTTAATTATCTACAGAAACAGATGTTATTTCTGCTGCAAACAAATTATGTTGTATGCAGGGAAGAAAATTACAGCACTGAGTACCACAGAGATCTTTAAAATGACCATATTGAGGACAAGAGGGGAGTGGATGATTAAAACAAGTCTCCTGCTGTAGAACATGGTTCTATTTTAGTAATTCTCAAAGTATTTTCTTCATGATATCTCTCACAGCCTACATCCCTTCTCCTAATGTACACAGTTGGTCAAGGAGCTAGATAAAAAGATAGATAGATAGAGAGAGAGAAAGATAGAGAGATGGGCCAGTAGGCCAGTAGGTAGGGTGATAGGTAGATGTTTAAACATTTATTTATTAAGTACTTACTATGACCAGGCACTGTGTAAAATAGCATGGATATAATCAAGACCATCTCCAGTCATCCTAATCTATATCTTGCCACTGAACCTCTCATGGCTCCAGAGTGAAAAAAGTGAGACTGGTGACTTTGCAAAGCCCTTTCTTACTTAAGTTCAATTCACTTGTAAGTCATGGTGTCACCTTCTTGATTTTTCTTCTGCAGTGAAGGACAAATGACAATACCAACAGATACAAATACAACTAACAAAAAGAGTCCTTGCCCTTCAGGAACTCAACATTGTAACAGGAGAAGACCACATGTAAAAGTGAACTGGGAAGATGTGGGAAGGGAGATAAGGAAGCCTGTAGCAAGCTGGTTGGGGAATGGCAGGGAAGGATGGGTTTCAGGCAAGATAAAGTGAAAGTTCACCTATCAGAGTCTAAGGTAGTTTCAGGGGTGGAGTCCTGTGTGCTTGTGAGGAAAGGGTGGGGATGATGGCCAGATGAGAGGTACTATGGTTTAGAAATGGCCAGGATATAGTATGGAAGTCTAGTTTTAATGCAAGTTCAGGTAAAAACTCACCTGTCAGAGGCATGTGTGTGTGTGTGTGTGTGTGTGTGTGTGTGCGTGTGTGTGTGTTTTCCTCCCAAAGGCAGAGTCCAAGAAGAGAAAAAGGGAATATCTCAAGCCTTACAGAAGACTAGAAGTTCAATGTAGAAATAGGGTAGGTCAGAGTCAGACACACTGGGAAGTATAATCAGGAAAGCAACTGAATTAGGGTAAGCACAACAGCTATGAGGTAGGCATACTTCAAAGGAAGGAGGGAAAGGAAGGAAATAAGCATTTATTAAGTATCTACTGTGTACCATGCAGAATGCTAAGTACTTTATAAATACTATGTCACTTGTTCTTCACCCTAACACTGGGGGAGGGGTATTATTGTTGTTATATACATATTGCAGTGGAGGGAAACAGAAACAGAAAGAGATTAAGTGATCTAGTCCACTGTCACGCAGCTATTAAATGTCCAAGGCTGAATTTGACCTCAGGTCTTCCTGACTGCAGGTCTGGGGCACTACCCTCTGTGTTATGCAACTACATCCAAGAAAACAAAAACAAACAGATTTAGCTCAAAAATCAGGGAATCAAACCAAGCAGTAGATCAACTCTTAGATAGGCAAACTAGAATGGAGGAAACAGCATATAGAGATCCATTGAGTGGGGAGGCAGGACTTCAAGCAAAAAATCTCTGAAACAGTCAAGGCTCAGGAAAAGTGACATTAAATAAAGAGTAGAAGGATAACAAATGGGAGAAAGGGTGAGCATTAAGAGAAATTTAAATAAATAAACTAGCTTTTTCCCTCAGATTTAGAGATTTAACTAACCCAGATAAGTTTATAGCTTAAATCCCTACTAGGGAAAAGTAGATAAAGGAAACATCTTGCTCTAGTGAGTAGTATATGTAAAGGAGATTGGGGGCGTGGAGGGATGTTGGTGCAGAACTGAAGTTTCTGTCAGAAATATCCAGAATATTCTTTCAATATAAGAATATATCTATTTAGAGAGGATAGATAAAGGGTAGGTTAGGAAGATAGAACAGTAAGCGGAAAATATTGATCTGCTATTTCGGGTTGCTTTGACAGTTGGATTAAACTGATTGTTTTATGGATCTGATTAATTTAACTTAAATAAGTTACTAACCTACCTTCAGTTGACACTGCTTCCCTTAATCTATCCTCATCCCTCTCTTTCCCTTTCACTATTAAACTTCTAGGGAAAAATAGTTTAAAATCACTGTGTACCCTTTCTTCAACAATCAATAGTTAATCATTTGTAATCTAGCTTCCCTTCTCACTGCTTTTCCATCTCCTCTTTTCAAGAATACTAATGCTCATTCAATGACCATTTCTCAGTCCTCAGATTCTTACATATTTCTATGGAATTTATACTGACAACTACCTTCCAACTCCTTAAATTTTCTCTTTTTAGCTTTCAGAAAGCTACTCTATTGTGGTTGTGTCTAGTCCTTATTTCTAATTGATTTGGTGCCATTGTGGCTTTTGATATCCAATGGACTAAAAGCTTTTGCTCTGTGACAGGTAGTCAACAACATCAAAATATTATATTTTGATGCCTCTGTATCTCTTTTCTGTGGTTTGTGGCATGTAATTTCCAGTTATGCTTGTATTCAGGACCACCCTGCAGATTCTTTGATGTCTTTTTGGACTTACTGCAAGGGAAAGTGTCTTACTCCTTGTCTATCCTCAGATAAAGACTGGAAGCCAGGCCTTGGGTTTCTTATCTTACAGATAAGTATTTCCAGAGGTCATTCAAAGGCAAGAACTCCAAATAAAACCTCAAAACAAAAATTCAGGATATCTGCAAAGGAGAAATTTAAGACCCCTGGATTTTGAATCCTCTAAGCTCAAATCCTAGGTAGGTTACTAACTACTTAGATGACAATGGGCAGGTGGCTTCTGCCCCAGGGACACATTTTTCTTATCTGTAAAATTAGGAAGAGCTCAAAAAGGATTTCGAAAATCAAGTTAGACAGGTGGAGGAAAAACTGGGAAAAGAAATGAGAGAGATGCAAGAAAAGCATGAAAAATGGGTCAATACTTTGCTAAAGGAGACACAAAAAAATGCTGAAGAAAAAAACCTTGAAAAATAGACTAACTTAATTGGCAAAAGAGGTTCAAAAAGCCAATGAGGAGAA
>CM053771.1:262685696-262721588 GCA_028658325.1 Potorous gilbertii | reverse complement strand
AAAAGTAAACAGCAAAGAGAAGTCATAAGGGACTTACCAAAGTTGAACTGTTTACATCCCTATATGGAAAGACAATATTTGTAACTCTTGAAACTTTTCAGTATCTGGGTAGTTGGTGGGATTACACACACACACACACACACACACACACACACACACACACACACACATGCACATGTGCATGCACACACACATACACATATGCACGCACACACAGAGACAGACAGCACAGAGTGAATTGAATAGGATGAGATCATATCTTAAAAAAAATTAAGGTAAACGGTGAGAGAGAAATGCATTGGGAGGAGAGAGGATGAATTGGAATGGGGCAAATTATCTCTCATAGAAGAGGCAGGCAGGACACTTTTTAGTGGAGGGAAAAAGAGGGGAACTGAGAGAAAAACATGAAGTTTACTCTCATCACATTCGACTAAAGGAAGGAATAAAATGCACCCTCATTTTGTTATGAAAACCTATCTTACAATACAGGAAAGTGGGGGAGAAGGAGCTAAGCAGGGTAAGGGGGAATGATGGATGGGAGAGCAATGGGAGGAGGGAGCAATTCGAAGTCAACACTAGGGGAGGGACAGGATCAAAAGAGGGAATAGAAGCAATGGGGGGCAGGATAGAATGGAAGGAAATATAGTTAGTCTTACACAACATGACTATTATGGAAGTCATTTGCAAAATTACACAGATATGGTCTATATTGAATTGCCTACCTTCCCAAAGGGAATGGGTGGGGAGGGAGGGATGGGGAGAAGTTGGAACTCAAAGTTTTAGGAACAATTGTTGAGTATCGTTCTTGCTACTAGGAAATAAGAAATACAGGTAATGGGGAATAGAAAGTTATCTGGCCCTACAGGACAAAAGCGAAGATGGGGACAAGGGAAGGGAGGGATGACAGAAGAGAGGGCAGATTGGTGATGGGGGAAATTAAAATGCTTGGTTTAGTGGGGTGGGGGGAGGGGAGAAATGGGGAGAAAATTTGGAACCCAAAAGTTTGTGAAAATTAATGTAAAAAGTTAAATAAATAAATTTATATATTAAAAATAATAAAAAAATTAAAAAAAAATTAGTGTTTGGATGAAGTGTAATCTGATGTCATTTCCAACTCTAAAAATGGTGAAATAATAAGCCTAGGAGGAAATACTTTTCCAAATGTGAAAAACATCTGCAATTCAGTTTAGCTCAAATTCTTATAGTGACTCTTCCCAATTTGGTTCCAGGTCTTAAATTTCTGACTGCAGGATACAGCTTTACCATCAGTCCATTGTTTTTAGTGAAGCAATTGTGCTAATGTCATACCCAGGGGAAGCTGACCAAAGTACAAATTAAATATACTTCCTCCATGACATCTCTAGTAATTTTAATCATGATATTTGTCTTAGTTTTCTAACAGCTCATTATATTTCAATATAAGAATTTTAAAAATAATAAATATTTATTAAGTTTATGAAATTTTGCTAGACTCTGGATTAGAAAAATAAAAATCCGTGCAGACATGTGGAACTATCTTTGTTTTTGTTTTAATTTAATTAATTTGTTTTCAGTTTTCAACAATCACTTCCATAAATTTTAATTTTTCTTCCCGTTCCTCTTTCCTCCTTCCCCAAGATGGCATACAATCTTATATGGGTTCTATACATACAATCTTATTGAACACATTTTCACATTATTCATGTTGCATAGAAGAATTAAAATGAATGGGAGAAACCACGAGAAAAACTAAAACAAAACAAAACATAACACAAGAGAATATAGTCTGTTTCATTCTGTGTTCCAGTTCCATAATTCTTTCTCTGGATGTGGATGGCATTTTGCCTCAAGTCCTTTGGGAATGTTTTAGGTGCTTACATTGCTGTGAAGGGCTAAGTTTGTCAGAAACAGTCCTCACACACTGTGGCTGTTACTGTGTATAATGGTCTCCTCATTCTGCTCATTTCACTTAACATAAATTCCTACAAGTCTTTCCAGATTTTTCTGGTCTGCCTGTTCATCATTTCTTATAGCACAATAATATTCTGTGATAGTCATATACCACAATTTGTTCAGTCATTCCCCAATTGATGGGCATTCCCTCAATTTCCACTTCTTGGTCACTGCAAAAAGAGCTGCTATAAATATTTTTGTACATGTGGGACCTTTTCACATTTTTATAATCTCTTTGGAATATAGCCCTAAAAGTTATATTACTGGGTGAAAGTGTTTTCAAATTTTTGTAACCTTTTGGGCATAGTTCCAAATTGCTCTCCAGAATGGTTGGATCAGTTCACAACTCCACCAGCAATGAATTAGCGTTCCAACTCTCCCACATCTTCTCCATAATTTATCATCTTCTTGTTTTGTCATATTTGACAATCTTATAGGTGTGATGTACCTCAGAGTTGTTGTGATTTGCATTTCTCTAATCAAATTTTCATATGACTATAATAGTTTTAATTTCTTCCTCTGAAAATTAAGTGGGACAAGGAATATTGTACATGGGCAACAGTTTCAATTTGACTGCAGTGGTACATTTTGGGATGGTGAGTAATTAGGAATTTGAAAGGAATTAGGAGTCAGATGATAAAGGATTTTAAATAGTTTGTTTTTTATCCTAGAGACAAAAGTCAGCCACTGAAGATTTTTGACTGGGAAAGTGACGTTAACCAAAGCTTTGCTTTAGTTATATTCATCTTGTAGCTATTGGAGGATAGACTGGAGAGGCAAGGTAGTTGGTGCAAGGAGACCAATTAGAAATCTGTTGAAATAGACCAGGCAAGAGGTTAAAAAAGACTTAAATTGCAATAGAGGATTGGATAGTGGAGGGAAGGCACAGATGCGAGAGATATGGTTATTTTCTAACTGGACATTGAAATATCTCCATGCTGGTGACTCCAAGATCTAACTGACCAGACATTATGCTATCATGCACTCTAGCCCCATATCACCAGCTACCTCTTGGATATTTCAAATTGGATTTCCTGCAGGCATTCCAAACTTAATATGTCTAAATCGTTACTTCTTCCCATAACAGCCATTCCCTTTGCTAATTTCACCACTTTTATTGACAGACCCCTATCCTTCCAATTATCACAATGAATAAACTCTGACTTTTTCTCAGTTCTTCTTTCCTTTATCCTCTATCTCTAATCAGTTGTAAAGTCTTGTCAATTCTACCTCAAAAATATCTCCAGCTTCCATCCTCTTTTCTACACTCAGCCACTTATCTATTCTGGCCTGGAATATTATAATATCTGCTTAGTTAGTTTCCCTACCTCCACTCTCCCTCCTTTCCAATTTTACTCCACAATACTGTCAGAGTGATATTACTAAAGCACAGGTCTTGAAATGTTATTCTCTTGCTCAAGAAGTTGCAGTGATAACTTCTCTATTGCCTGGAGGATAAAAATACAAATTCCTCTGACATTTAAAACTTCTCACTATCTTTCTCCAACCTGGATTTCAGGGCTTACTCTACATTACTCTCTCATTACCCCCTTTCACACTCTACATTTCAGTCAAACCAGTCAATTAGCTCTTCATCATACACAAATTCTATCTCCGATCTCTGTGCCTTTGATCAGGCTGTACCTCATATGTGGAACACAATTCCCCTTCACTTTCCTCTTTGAGAATCTCTAGTTTCCTCCAGTGCTCAGAGTGCATGCTGCCTTTAAGATGAATCCTTTCCTTTCCTCCTTTCCTCTCTATGTTAATGTCTCCCTCACCACAGAAATTACTTAATATTTACTTAACATAAAGTTTGAATCTACTAATATGTGTACACTTTAGAAACTCCTTGATGGTATGGACTGCTTTATTTTGTCTTTGTGTCTCCAGAACCTAGCATAGTGCCAAGCGAACATAGTTCTTGTTGTTTAGTCATTTTTCAGTTATATCCAACTCTTCCTGACCCCTTTTGGGGTTTTCTTGGCAAAGATACTGGAGTGGTTTGTCATTTACTTCTCTAGTTCATTTTAAAGAAGAGGAAACTGAGGCAAATAGGGTTAAATGATTTGCCCAGGGTCACATAGCTACTAAGTATCTGAGACCAGATTTGAAATCAGGAATATGGAGTGTTCCTGACTCTGGACCCACAACTCTTTCCACTATGCCACCTAACTGACCGGTATCATTTGTGATGAAGAGCAAATAGGTCAGTTTAGCTGAAGCTGCAGATGAGCCTTCTTAGACTGAATTATAAAATCTGATACATTTTCAGAATGAGTATTTACACCTTGGAAGTTGGGAAATGCTATAAAGCAGGGCTTGATATGTTGTGTGGGTTTTTTTTTTTAATTGTCTAGTGAGAAAGTCATGGAGAAAATGCTAATGATGTAACTTAAACTTACAAGTATGCCATGGTGGGGAAAAAGCAAGAAGAAAAAATTAAAATTAAAAACAAAATGGGGTAGTAAGGTGGCTAAGTAAATAGAGCACTGGCCCTGGAATCAGGAGGACATGAATTCAAATCTGACCTCAGACACTTATTAGCTTCAAAAGAAAGAAAAAACAGTATGTCATAGGCACAATCTTTTTTTTCTTATATAGTTAATTGTTAAACACTTAATATGGTAATATACAACGAGTCTAGAAAAATAATTTGGATCTACTTCAAAATTTAAGAACAAATAACAGAATTTTTGGTATGATTGGTTGTGCAGGTTGGGGTTGGGGAGATACTTTGGGGTCCTTATTCAGTGACTGTCAGGTCATATTTTAATAGGTTACCCACTCTGTCTGTCCTTCTCCACACTATTTCTAGCAATCTACTAAGCCCAAAATTAATACATCAAGGATCTGATTTTCTCAGGATGTGAACTTCCTCCTTTGATATAACCTATCCTTACTAGATAAGTACTGGAGTTCCCTGAGGTTCATGAAATTAAGTGATTTATCCATAATCCCACAGCTAGTTGTGTCAGAAGCAGGGTCTGAATGCAGATGGTCCCGCCTTCAATTTAAGCATGATTCCCTACACCAGACTCCCTCCCAAGTCTATAGTAAGGGCTCATTAAACAGATTGTGATGTGACCCATGCAGCTCAGTAAGTGGATTTGATTTAGTAATTAGTCAAGGGCACCTTTATTTGGGCTAGTCCAACTCAGTTTCTGTGTTCCATTCTTATATATACTTCTCCTTCAATAGCATTCTGTGACATGGCATTGTCACACAGAGTCTTTCCTTAGCTATGAAATAATTGTTCTTTTACAGACAAATAGGCTTTCCTTTGAGAATAGGGACCATAGTTTCTCAGGAGGGACAGAAGTCAGAAAAAGCAGGGAATGCTTGTGAAAGCTTTACAATGACCACATTTACAATTTTAAGTCTCTGAATGATACTTTCCTTCCCAGAAGGAGAAAAACAAAGGTAAAATTAATGAAATATTCTACAAACTCTAACCTTCACTACCCCTGAACCATGTATGCATGTTATAATGAGAGGGAATATAAACAGGCAGGAGTAGGATTGAAATCCAATCCTATCTACCATGTCAAAGAACTAGTAACCATGTTAAATGCTTCAGAAATCTAAGATAAAGGTTCTTTTCTTTAAAAAAAGATGGATGTTATAGAAATTCTCTGTATGTATATTATATATATATATATGTAAAGATATAGATGTCAATATAGATTGTGTCTAAATATTAATGTGAATAATTAGTGAACAGTTTATAGGACAGTTTATAATCAAAGGTTACAATCAATGATAATTCATACTTGGAAGAAAAAATAGAGGTTTCCAGAAGGAAGAGATTGTTGGAGGATGGAATAGTTAATAGTTAAGTTAATAAATAGTTAAGTAAAGTAGGTAAGTTTCAAAAGGAAGGTGAGATTTAGCTTGAATTTGGAGGATAATATTTGTACTTCTATAAACCGAATCTTCAACCTTAACTATACTGTCATATTGAGGGAAAGAGGTTTCACAGCTGCCCTTGTGACCTGTACCAGTGCTTGATAATTGCCATGCACTGTCAGGAATTCCCAGTGGAAATATCAGTCCTCAGGAGAGATTAAATTCACTGGAAAAAAAAGGTAAAACATAAGACAAAGGAAAATCAAAATGCTGAATGTGATACTACCCTGTGGGCAGTAATAGCTACAGTGAAATGTGACTTAGGAACTCAGTTCCTTTCAGCATATGATTTTCCTGTTGCTATTTGACTTAACATTTTTATCGGCAACTTCTTTTACATAAACCATATGGAATGTAGCAATAGAAAGGGTCAAATGCATGGTAGATTCACATGTAGGGAAAATATAACCCAACCAGCAAATTTAATGATTAATTCGAATTAGATATAGTTGGGGAGGCAGGGGGAGAGTTACCAAGTATTAGCTAACCCTGTTCAATAATTTACAAATCAATTAAAATGACATTATGGTTCTCCTTTACCACTTAGCTCCCCTGATATTTAAAGGTCATTCAGATACTATTGGAGAAAAAAATTATTAGCAGGCATGTGGAAATAGCCCTTCCAGTCTGGATAACACAATATGAAGCCAATTTGTGTCCTAACTCAGTTGTGTCCATCAGTACATAAGGGCAGGACTGTGATAAAAAAAAGCTGTTAAATGATTTTTTAAAACAAGAACATCTAAAACCTGATGGTGACAAGTGAAGTGCAGAGCAAGGGAAAGCGTATTACTGGGGCTGGAATCAAAAGGTTTGGATTGGTGTCTATTTCACTTTTCTCCCCAACATGGTGACCTTAAGTTAGTCACTTAATCTCTTTATCCTTGAGTTTGTTCACCTGCAAAACAGGGATAACAGAAACACTTAATAGTGTGTTGTGGGGATCAAAACAGACAATAGCCTTGAAAACAGTTTATATATTGCAAAATCCCATACAAAAGTAAGGTTTTAGGTTAGCCCAGTGCCAAGGCAATCTCCTTCTGAAAACAGACTGTAATGACTTCAGCTGTCCAGGATGCAGTCAAGTTGTACTAGAAAAAACAAAACAACCGATCTTTCAGAGGTTATAGATTTAGAACTGGGAGAGACCTTAAAAGCCATTTAGATCAACTCTCATTTTTCAGAGGATAAAGGACTTGTCCAAGGTTATGAAGGTAAGTGCTGGTGAGCTAGGAGTTAAATGGACTCTTCATGCTCCTGAATTCACAATAGCCAGGGATGGCTGCCAAGTACTTTAGTGCTACATTGACTAGTCTACCGCCTGGTGCTCCTAAAGGCACCCCGGAGAATTTGTCACTTCCCTCTCCTTTCTGCAACTCCTTTCCCCCACTTCCTGAGTGATGGGAATTTTTGTCCCAAATTATAATTTTCATTTGTTAATTTAATAAATATTTGGTAAGTACCTAATTTGGGCCCAACATTATACCAGACACTCTTCCAAATGAAAAGTAGAAGAGAAAGTCCCTGAATTTCCAGAATCTTTAGTTGCAGCAAGAGCATTAATATCTACATATTAACAAAACCAAAAATAAATGAAACGAATAGATCAAACATAGAGCTGTGATTTCTAATTAGGGAGCTCATGGTGAGGAACTCTGACAATGAAGATCTCCACATAAGTAGCACTTTTAGTCTTACAGAGTTGCCCTGGGGAAACTGAAAGGTTAAGACACACACACACACACACACACACACACACACACACTCTCACACAGCTAGCGTGTTAGAGGAGGAGCTTGAACACAGGTTTTTCTGACTCTGAGTCTGTTTTTTGTTAGCACTTTGCACCAAGTAGGGGATGGTTCCGTTCAATCCCAGGCACCCAGCCCAGTATTTGGGTATATAGGAGGTGTTCAAGAAATATAAGTAACTGACTGATTCATCTTCAATGCTATGCCAGGGTAAATGGTGACCTAAACTAGCTGTGCTTATTAACACAAACATCTCAGTAAGTAGACATGTCTAATACAGATACACAGACATACACAAATACACAGACACAGACACACAGACATACAGATACACACAAATTATTCTTTAAAGATACATTGAGATGATGTAATGGAGAGTATTCTGGACTGGGTCCTGACTTTAGAAGTAACTAACTAGTTAGACTTCCTAGGAAAATAACTTGTGCAAGTTATCAATGAGGCCAGTGTAAAAAGAATATATGCATGGCCATGCATCTTTCAGCTGAACAATTGAACAGACTAGATTGCCTTTAAGAAAATACATAATACTATTAATAATAGTAATTTTTAAGCTAATTAATAATAAATACATAATGCTATTAATGACCCCCAACTTTCTCCTTGAAATAGAGACATATTTGTAGCATTAATATTCTTGTGGTGTTGTATTGTTATATTATTATGAATCAAAGAACACTCTAGCCTTTGAATAAATGATATTTGAGAATCAACTAAGAGTTATTGGGGAGGTGGGTATGAATAGGCTGTATGAGATCATCACCAAGGAATCATAATGGGAGGAGAGAGGAAAGAGTGAGACAGATAGAGACAGAGAAATGGACAGACAGTCAGAGAGAGAGACACAAAGGAACACACAGAAAACATAGTGCAGAGTATTTCATTAGCTATGATATGGGAAATATGAATCTGCCTCATAGTCATCCATTCCCTTCTTCCCTTCTCACACTCATCTTACGGGGCATTTAGTCATTCTGTGTTGGACGCAGTTTCTAGCTATAATCTGAAGAAGGTTGTTCTTATTCATGTGATCTGACCTAATAGGGGTTGTAGGCTTTGTGTCTCAGTGACAAACTCAAAATGAAATTGACTCTGAGGTCCTCAGTCATAAAGCCTTTATCCTTGGGTGAATTCTTCCTCTTCCCTGTACTATGATATGCTTTTGGTTATCCAGGTAAACAATGGTGAAAGCATCTACAGTGATTATAATGGTGATGCTGATAGTAGTAGTAATCAGCATCTACTGATTGTATATGCTGTGATATATTTTATGATATAATTATGATATAAGATTTTAAATGGTTTTGACTTCATGACTATTATGGGATGACTTGTAGAAGGCTGCCAAAGTTCTTTTCTAAGGAGAAACAGACAATTTATATCATTTATTTCCATTCATTACTTTCTCACTAATTGAAATAAAAAATTCATGTTATAATATACATTTCTGTCATTTTGGGTGAGTGTATAAACTGAAAAAAATAATTTGACTAGCTAATTGTAAAATTGACTAGCTAAATGTAAAATATGTTACATCTGAGAATAAAGAATCATACTATACTAAAAGTCACTGTAACTGAAGCAAAGTTCAAATCTCAGCTATGTAGCATAGGAGAACTTCCCCCATATCTACCTTACATATAGCGTAGAAGCAACTGCTTCAGGGAAATATGAAGTTATGGATTAAATGATGCATCTGCATGATAACCCTTTTACTCACCTCTGATTGACTCCCAATCACTATATTAGACTTAAAATGTCTCTCCTTGGGCTTATTATTTCTTCAAGTGAGCCTACTCTTTCTACTGACTAAAAAAAATTTGGAAAGAGTAAGCTACATTTGCTATTTCTATTTTCTTATTTATTTACTCCTTAAAACCTTATAAATTTTGTCCCCATAATTCAGTAGTGAAACTTTTTTCCTAAGTCACTAATGCACTTTTAATCACTCTTTTCAGTCTTCATGCTTCTTGACCTTTCTAAGGCAGGTGACTGCTCTCCACATCCTCCATTGTACTGCTTTTTTCCCTTGCTTTTTTGAAGGGCACTCCTTTACTGTGTTAGCCATTTACTTGTTTAATTATTCCTTTCCACTCTCCTTTTATGAACAAATGAATGATGATACATTTATTAAACACGTTTTATGTATAAAGCATGGCATTTATAGTTTTTTCTTTCCTCTCTCCTCCAAGTTTAGGTGACTCTCAAGGTTCCATAAAAATATTATCTCCTTTACACTCTCTGGACTTCCCATGTGTGATCTCATTTATTATCAAGATTACAATGACCACCTCTGTGCAGATGATCCCTGTTAGATTCCATTGTTGGGATTTCAAAAAGGACTTCACAGAAAAATCAGATAAATCAACAATGGTAAAAACAATGAACCCTTTAAATTTGTATATTTATGGAAAAGGCTGAAAAGGAGATCATGGATACCCAAGAAAGCAGTAACTGGGAGCCGATATGGAACTGGTCAGAGAACTTCATTCAAGGCGCAAGGACAGATGGTTCTCATAGATGGTCTTGGGGACCTCATATGTAGGTGACAATAAGGCACACAAATATGGATATCAATTTTTGAGCTATAAACATAACAGAATGTGTTTCCCCTATGAATAAGTTCGTAGAGAGCTTATTCCTATGTAAAAAGGAAATAAGTACCAATTGTTGAAAGCTTATGAAAATTATAGAACTGAAATGCAATAGACTATGTGGAAAAGAAGGACCTTAAATAGCATGACTGCCATGCACAGAAAGCTGAGCAAAGCTACAGAAAATAGAACAGTAGAGAAAAGTGACAAGAGATCCTTATTAAAAATACCCAGAGACAAGGACTACTAAGAAACAGCAGCACTGCTCTGTGAGTATTAAAGAAAGAAACACACACATTGAGGAACAAACCATAGGTACTCGCTGCTAGAATACCATTTAGGGCTATACCACCCTGTGATAGACGCAACTCAAACCAGCTCATGAAAGCCCATTGTTTAGTTTTTAGTGTGAATTTTTAGACCTTGGGAAGTGGCAAACATGACAAAAAAACATGACCTAGGTTAGCTAGGTGGTGTAGTAGATATTGCTCTGCATTTGGAACCAGGAAGCTCATTTTTGTGAGTTCATATCTGGCTTCAAACACCTACCATGTGTTCACCCTAGAAGAGTCACTTAATTCTGTTTGCCTCAGATTGTCATCTGTAAAACATTATCTGGAGAAGGAAATGGCAAACCACTCTAGTATCTTTGCCAATAAAATCCTAAATGGGGTCACAAAGAATTGGACATGACTGAAAAATGCCAACTAATAAGAGCTTGATTTATTATCTTTTTGGTTTTTGAAATCATATAGTCAAAAACTATGGTTTTTCCAGTAACAATATATAACCATGAGAGTTGAACTATATGAAAAGTTGAACCAACACTTTCTAATTATGTTGTTGAAGAATATTTCAGAGAATCCCTTGCTCAGAAAGGAGATGAAATCACTCAATAGTTAGAGAAATCAATTCAGAATATTCACTGGAAGGTCAAATACTGAAGCTGAAGCTTAAATACTTTGGCCACATAATAAGAAGATGGGACTTATTGGAAAAGACCCAGGTGATGGGAAAGATAGAGGGCAAAAAGAAAAGGGGATGGTAGAGGATCCGATGGATACATAGTGTCATGGAAACTACCACCATGAACTTGGACAGACTTCTAGAGATAGTGAAGGACAGAAGGGACTGGTATGCTATGATCCATGTGGATATAAATGAATGATGAAATGACAGTAACACTGTCTTTATCCCTCTTTCTTCTCTCCTCTCATTTATCTTATGTTTTCCCCACCAAGAACACATTACAAGGCATACCCAATCCTCTCCACAATAATCTATTCTTCAATTTTAATTATTTTAATTTGTCACGACCTGTTTCAAGAATAATTTCATTACCTTTCTAATTCCTTCCATTTTAATGATACTGTAGAAACTATTATCAAGATTGTTATTTCACAAAGGAGACAAGAAGGTAGAGTAGGACATGCACTCTAATATTAGTTCAAAGGGCATGATTATTTTTGCCTTTTCTATCATAACATATCCCTTTCAATGTCATTCCATTAGCTCTCAACCTTATTTAATCTCTCTCAGTGCCATGTCCTTCTTTCTTGGGTCTTCAACCACTTCCATCACCCTAATGTGGGTTCTTAGTGAGGTGAAATATCCAATTTTATAGAAATAGTTCTCTTAAAATGTCTAACCTTCTAATGGATTTCACTGGAGTATCCTTGATTCATCTCACTTCCACCTCTATGGAAATTTTGTGATGTTGCTAGATTGTTTCTGTACATACATCCTGCAGCTCTTCCCTCAGAAATCTTTCCTTCGGTGTTTTTTTCCTGACACTCCCACCAATCCCAAAACAAGGAGAGAAATAAAAACCTTATTTATATATCTTTGTGAGTCATGACCAGTTTTTTCCTTTCTACTCTTCCTTTTCCCACTCCAATCCCACCTTCTCTTCTCTCTACATGATAAGAGTTCATCTGGATTATATTACAACCTGTAATATTGATTGTCTACTAAGGGAATGGTGTTTTAATTCTGAAATATTAAATTGAATTCTTTTGTCTACTCTCCTGCTGATTTTTTATTATATGTTTTGCTTCTTAGCTTGCCAGCTAACGTTTCTTTTGACTTCTGAATGCCTGTCAGATAATGTACAACTTAAAGAAAAACACAAGGAAAAAGTACATTTAGTGCTGACAACAGCTCAGGATTGGGAAAGGACCAAATATCTCCCTCACCACCTTAAGTAGATAGGAAAAACTGGAGGCTCAGAAAGATCAAATGCTTCATCTGAGATAACCCAGCTTATGAGTGCCTGGACCAGATCTAGAACCTATATCTTTTGAATTCTAGAACATCAGAATTTTACTAACTTAGTCACCAGGTACATACAGTATAGCCCCCTAACATGTATAAATCTAAAAAAAAAGTTAAGTTAATGATAAATGGTGAGAAATCAATATTGTAATAATTAAGCATGTAGAAAATACTAGATTTCAATAAATCCATATCAGACATTTTAAAAGCATAATTGGAAATATGATTAGACTAAATAACTTTAAATATATACTCCAATAATAAATTGTATTGATACAGAGGAATTAATAAGTATTTACCTAAATAGTCTTCCTAGTAGAAAACACATTAGTGGCATTAATTGTAATGTGATTTTGGTTCAATACAGAGCAAAATGAGATCAAGTTTCCCCAACCAAATTTATTACTTAAAATTTGTTCAAATAAATAAATTTCAGCAATAAATCTGCAACCATATCCTACTACAATGAAAAGATGGGAAATTTTCCAACCAGTACAAATTCTGTTAATCACCTTTTATGACTATTGAACTGTAGTATTTGGAAATTAAAAAATGAAAACATGTAGGTTTTAGTAACAATCCTTAATTCTAGTCAAGCTGGGTCCTGGAATTCTACTAGATTTGGCAGCAGTCTGAATGAAATGGCCCTGGTTTAGAGGTCAGGAAAGAGCTATATTTCTTCAAACTGTACTTTTAAGACATTACTGAAAATGTATTCTGTTTAAATAGCTATTTGTATAATTAAATATGTCCAATGGGGGAGAGGAGAAGCACAAAAAACAATTGTTAGCTGAGTAAATGCCTACATTTAAAATGCACTACTGTCAGAAAGAAAGAAAATGATTTTTTTTCAAAGCTATGAGAGTTTGGGGAAAAGTGCTGAAAAATCAATTTATTTTCAAAGGAATAAAGTAGACTGATTATGCATCTGTTAGTTCTATGGGCACTGCTTGGATACAATATAGCTGCATTGATTTTGATGCATATGTAATGTGTCTTTTTCACACAAATAAACATGTCCTGCAGAAAGAAAAGAAATGACTTGGTGATGGTTGAAAGTATAGATTTAGTATTTTTTTCTCTTCCTATAAAGATTCTATGCCCCCTAAATTTAAGAAATTATTTTCAACTTTATACAAGGAGTTTTTAACCCAGGGAAATGCATTCCAATCAGAGGTTCAATACAAATCTTTATCTCAGGAGGCATCTACAAAAGAGGAAAGATTTTGTAACTGGGATTGCTTTGGCCTATTGCTATCTGAAGTCAGAGTACAATCTGACCTCCCAGAGAAAAATACAGTTCTAATGAATAGATGCTTAACATAGGGGAAGAAGTTGAACGCACTGAGTTCTCCTAATGGTCCAGGTACCACTTACTAGCTTTGAGTCCTTGGATAAGTCCCTCAGCTGCTCTGAGCCTCATTATTTTCATTTCTAAAACACAGAGAGCAATTTCTGCCTTTCCTATCTTATTGAGATATTATAAGGTTCGTATGGGATAATACATATGAAAGTTATTTGAAATTGTAAAGCACTACAAACATGTATGTATTGTTATAATTGAGCACTCCTTGTGATATATGTACCATATGAGGCTGCATGTGTTCTATGTTCTATAATGCAAGCTTAAGATTCAGGTGAAGGATGCTACAATAGAATAGAAAGATGTGCAAAAAGTATATTTGCCACTGATCTCTCTCATAATCCTCCTTCCAATTTTTCCTATCCTTTCATTCTTATTCCACTGGATTTGACAAAAGTATGCATTTGACTGATTTTTTTTCTATTTTATCATCCTACTCCTTGCCCCAAGAGAGTCCTTCCTGTTTATGAGTAAAACAGTTCACCTTCCCAAGTAAAGGACTAACCTTATAGGTCATTCCTTCAGAGTCCTATTCTCTGGTAATAAATAATAAGTGGTAGTGGTTTAAAATTGTTGCTAATGTATTATCTGACTGAAATGATATAATGCTTTAATTCCCTTAAAATACTCATTCAGGCACTATGGTAGACCAGTAGGAAAAATATGTTTATACTTTTGCCCCTGACAAATTCCTTTACATGTGAATGCCACTTCATGTATTCGCAAATATTGAAATACATTTATATTCAATCAGATGTGAAGCAATTCTGCAGAGAATAGAGAAAGCATGAAGATAAGAAGTGTTCTAAAAGATAATGAGTAGATAAGCCGGTAAGTTGAGTCCTTCACTGTTGCTCAATAAAGAAGCAGGAAGAGAAATATTAATATGGAAAGTTAACAAATAGATAAGGAGCTGGTGTCTGAGGATATGACTTAAATTTTTGGACCATGGCTTAAAATATAGGAATAATAGATTTCTGATCAGAGAAAAAGTACAGCTAGTAAAGATAGGCAAATAAAAGCTTGCAGATTTAGTTGAAAGCAGTTTAAATTAAAGAGGACAGGGGAAGAAGATCACTTTTGTATAGCTCCCAATTTAGATAAATAGCTAGTAGCAAAGGAACACTAGCAACTGAAAACATCAGTTTACAGAAGTAAAATAATAGCTCCCCCAAATGAGCCAATAGTAAAATCCATAATCTCAAATATCTATACTCAGCCTCCCAAAGTTTAGGCCACAAACAAGAATAAATTGGAATTTTAATACAAAGAGGCACAGTTGATCTCGTATAAATAACTGGGACATGGTAGATTCAAATTCTTGGCTAGACTAGGTTTCTGGATGAGTATATATCATTTACAATAATAATGCTAGTTATTACTATCTAATATTTATGTTATACTTACAACGTGCTAGGCACCATGCCAAGTGATTGATAAGTATTTGATCCTCAAAACAACCAGGTGCTACTATTAATCTCTATTTAACGGATGAGGAAACTGAGGCAGAGAGGTTAAGTGGTTTGTACAGAGTCATGCAACTTGGAAATGTCTGAATCCAGATTTGAACTCAGGGCTTCTTGACTCCAGGTCCAACATGTTATCTACTGTGCCATCTCTACATTAAATATGTCTACTCATGTAAGGAAATCGAAGAACAGGAGGAAAAAGTATGATTTATAGAATTTGGGTGAAAATCAGTGGAAGTAGAAACACAAATGATTTTTTTTTGAATTATACTACAGGCTACTTGGACAAAGCGAAAAAATCAGTAAAGAATTTGGGCAGCAGGTCACAAACCTGGTCCAGAGTCATTAATCGCTAATAATGAGAGACATCATTATCCAATCATCTGCTATAGCTCTGACACCACTCTCTTATTTTTTCTCTTATCAATCTGACTATTCCTTCTTATTCTCCTTTGTTGGATCCTTATAAAGATTATGTCTTCTAACCATGTATGGTCTTTAGGATTCTATCCTGGACCTTCTCTTCTCTTCTTTCCCTATACTATTTCACTCTATTTTCTCATCAGTTCACACAGATTTAATTACCATCTCTGTGCTGGTGATGCTTAAATCTTCCTATCTCTCCTTAACCTTTCTGCTGATCTACAGTCTTTCAACTTAATATGTCAGACATCTCAAGCTGGATGTCCAGTAGACATCTTTAACTCTATATGTCTTAAACTGCCTTTCCTCATTAAATCCTCCCCAACACCTATTATTATAGCATCTTCCCAGTCACTCCAAATTTACAACATAGGTGTCATCCTCAACTCCTAACTATCTCTCACCCTCCAATAGGCAATCTGTTGCCAAGGCTTGTCAATTCCACCTTTGGAACATCTCTTGAATACACTTCCTTCTCTCCCCCAACATTGACATCACTTCAGGGCAGACTCTCATGACCAGATGTCTAGAATTTTGTAATATCCTGCTGATGAGTAGGCCTGCCTTAATTGTCTCCCCATTGCAATCCATCCTTTACTGTCACCAAAGTGATTTTCCTAAAGTGAAGGTAAACATGTCATATATCCACATCCACTCAATAAACTCCAGTGGCTCCCTATCACCTCCCAGATCAAATGCAAAATTCTCTTATTTCATGTACAAAGTCCCTTATAACCTAATCCCTTCCTACCTTCCCACTCTTCTTATACCTTAATCCCAACCATGTACTCTTCAGTCCAATGATGTTGGCCTTGGCTATCTCACAACCAAAACAATTCATCTCTTAGCTCTGGGCATTTTCTCTGGCTATCTTCCATGGTTAGAATCCTCTCGTTCCTTATCTTTACCTATTGGCTTCCTTAGCTACCATTAAGTCCCAGCTAAAATCCTAGCTTGTACAAGAATTCTCTTATTTCTAATATTTTTTCTATCAATTTTTTCCTGTTTATCCTGTATATAACTTGAGTTTTTTACATATTTATTTGCCTTTTTTCTTCCCCATTCCTGAAACTTCTGTTTTTAATATAGCCCAAGATTCAGTTAGGTCTGTTTGTTTTTTGGGGGGTGCTGCATCATACTGCTAACTCATAGTGAGTTCCCGGAGGGCAGACACTCATTGTCTGTCTCTTTTCGTATCCTCAGCACTAGGAGAAATGTCTGGCACATGATATATACTTAGTAAATGTTTATTGATAACTGACTAATAAAATCAAATCCATAAGACCTTCTTGAGTAACCTCAGTGATAATTTCATTCTTCTAAAGGAGGATAAACCAATAAAAGTGTTTAGGTTATGGTTCCGTGTCTAGTGCAATATATCACTCGGATATCCTGGGTCCAGATAAACATTTCCTTTAACAAAAATATCCATCAATCCCAGGTATGAGGACAATCCATTGCATTATAAAAAGCTTTCCAGGAAAATGAAAGCTTCAGGCAATGAGATTAAAAGCAAGTTGGAAAGGAGGCTTCCTAAGGTCTCAGGACCTCTCTGGTAAAAATCCTTTTTATATCCTCCTTCCTTAAAGGGAATACACCTAGGTTAGACCCAGATCAATCCATTCTTATTATACAGTTGTTTTTCAGTCATGTCTAACTTTTCTTGAGGCCATATGTGGTTTTCTTGGCAAAGATAATGGAGTATATTGCCCTTTCCTTCTCCAGATCATTTGACAGATGAGGAAACTGAGGCAGAGTTAAGTCCCTTGCCCAAGATCATTAGCAAATATCTGAGGCCAGATTAGAACTCAGGAAGATAAGTCTTTCTGACTCTAGATCTGACACTACATTCACTATGCCACCTCGCTACCTTAGATCAATTCACTTAAAACAAACTAAATTTCCTCAGACTTGCTGTACTGCTTCTTAGCTCAGAATAGCTTCATTGTTATTGTGGGAATATGAGAGTTAACTCAATCTTCAATATTCTTTCACTAGTTTCTGGGTCCACAATAAAGCACAAATTCCATTTTGAATAGGAGGAGGAGCCAGAAAGGAAAATATTCAATTAGTCTAAAATGCCTTCTGAATTTGGGAATGGGTTCTGCAAAGAAAAATGGAAAATAATTCCATTGAGGAGAGAAATGCAATTTACCCAAAGATACTGACATGTATACACAGGGAACTCACCAACTGAGATACATAATATATATATACACACACATATGTATATGTGTGTATGTAAAATGTATGGAATATGGAAGCAAGTCCAAGTAACAGATGAATAGAAGAACATGCTATGGTCTTATAAAAATAGCATCAGTAGTGCTAAATCTCATTATAAGTTGAGGCTGACAAAAGAAACTAAGAAAAGAGGGTTTGAGGCTCATTTGGTTTTTTTAAAGACATGTTAGGAGAAACACATAGATCTAAAAAGTAGTAGATCTTTACTAGGGTAGATGGGATGAAGATAACAGAACATAATGCTTCTTTTTCCTTTGGTGAGGAAAATGACTGTTAGCTGAAAATAGTAGAACAAAAAGTGACTAATAGAGAGTTGAAACCCAATATATGTAAGGAGAAATAAGAAAGTATCTAATACCCTCAGTGACTTTGAATCTCCTTGCCCAGAATTAATTATTGTCTCAAGTATTGAAAGAATTAGACTCTGGATACAGAGCCTTTTAAGTGGCATTTGAAAGATGCTGAAAAATGGGAGAGGTTTTAGATGTTGAGAGGGAGAAAGAGAGAGAGAGAGAGAGAGACAGAGACAGAGACAGACAGAGATAGAGATAGGGATATGTAAATTATGGGCCAGTGAGCTTGACTCAGACCTGAGAAAATTCTAGAATAGATCAATAAGGCAATGGAGATGATGACTTCATAAAAAGCAAGACTTGATAGACTATCTGTATATTCTTTTTCTGTGTGACAGAATTATTAACTAATACAAGAGGAAAATTCTAGGCATGCAGTAAAATAATATTTTAGTGAATCTTTTCGTGAAGAATCTCATACTATATTTGTAGACAAGATGGAGATGTAGACTAGATGATGGTTCAGTTATACAGATTCAGAACTGGCAGCATGGGAGGACTTGAAGAGTAATTAATGAGTCGAAGTCCATAGGATATTAGATCATAAACAGAGTTGCCTCAGTTCTACTACTAGACATACACACACACACACACATACACACACACACACACACACATGAATCCCTCTTATAAAGGCAGAGATGATATTCTGTAGATCAGGCCTGCACAACCCTTGGTCCATAGGTGAAACAGCCCACAGGCATGCCAAAGGATTCCTGGGGGCCAGTGAAAAATGTTCATAAGTAGTCCAAGGGCTGCAGGTTGTGCAGGCCTGGTATAAATGATACAAAATTGGAAATGATAGTCAGTATACTGGACCACAGAATTAGACTTTTTAAAAGTTCTTGAAAGATAAGAGCTTTGGGCTAATTCTAATAAGATAAAATTCAATAATACTAAGTGATGAAGAATTTAAAGGTTTACATTTGGTGTCAAGGATAAGTTTCATGAACAAAGGATGTGGGAGGCATGATTAAATAGCAGATCTGAAAAAAATGATCTGGAGGTCTTAGTAGATTGCAAGCTCACTATGAATCAGAAGTATGGTACAGAACCTCACAAAAAACAAACAAACAAACCTAATTGAACCTTGGGCTATGTAAAAAACCCCCAGCAGTTTCAAGGAATAGGGAAGAGATAGTCATCCCATTCTCCATCCTTAGTAGATCTTAGCTAGAGTATTGCACACCATTTGGACATTACAGCTTAAAAGGACAATGGTAAGCTATAGAGTTTATAAGGACAACTAAGATGATAAAAATCCTTAAGTGTATATCCTATAGAAGGATCAGTGGGAAGAAATAGGCATATGTAACTTGATTAAGAGTTGTCTCCATATGTATGGTAGGGGGCATAGTAGCCAAGTATTTGAAAGCTTGAAATTCAAAGGAGGGATCAGATTTATTTGACTTGATCTTTAGAAGAAAAAAAACGGGAAGAATGAGGGAAAACAGAAGTTGTAAAAAGGAAAATAAACTTGCTATGA
Organism: Potorous gilbertii; assembly: GCA_028658325.1. NCBI lineage: Eukaryota > Metazoa > Chordata > Mammalia > Diprotodontia > Potoroidae > Potorous > Potorous gilbertii. The sequence continues at coordinate 262,701,772 of CM053771.1, read as the reverse complement.
GGCATAATTTCTATTATCATTTCTAATAGAGCCCACACAGAGTGGATGCTCCGCTTCAACAGGTAGTCGTTTCCCTTTCCTTGAATTGGGGAGAGAAACAAATGGGGGAAGGGACAAATGACTACTCAATGCGTATGGCAAAGTGGAAATCCCTTTGGTATATGAATTGGCTATAGGACTGCTGGTGTTTTTTTCTACTCTTAAATTCAATGAGTTCATATTAGTTCATCTAATCTTCAGTTTAGAGAACCAAAGACCAGAGAGGTTCAGTCACTTGACCAAGGTTCCACAGGCATCTTTTACGTGAAGACTTTCCTGATCTTCCAAACTACTTATGTTTTTCTTTCCAAACTACTTTGTAGGTAACTATTTTGTGTGTATTTATTAATTTCACATTTATTCTGTATATATAAACATATTTACAAATAACTATATCCATAATTTAGTATCATATCTTTTTATCTATTTATCTATCTAGCTAGCTAGCTATTTATCTATCTATCTATCATGTTCTACCCTATTAGGGTTTAGTTAGCTCATTGCAAAGAAGGATTGTTTCATTGTTTATACTTGTATCCTAGTACCTAGCAAAGTGCCTGGCACATAGTAGGTAATTTATTAATAAATACTTATTGATTGATTGAAGGAGCAGAACCAAGATTTCAATTCCAGTTGTTTTTCTCCAGGTCTAAAACTTTTTTCCAATATTCACAAATCCCTGTGGCTATGATTAAATTGACTTCTGAAATTTATAGGAATCTGTAAAACTGAGAGGGTTGAATTAGCTGATGTGTGAGATCACTTACAGCTTTAGATCAGTGTATCTTCTCCTTCCTCTTCTATACTACTTGAAGATTTCACATAAGGCTATCCTCCTCCCCTTCTCACTCCAGCTGACACTCTTCCTTCAACTACACAGAAAATTGAAGAGAAAATGGACCAAGGAATATTCCTGTGAGATACTAAACCATCCATGTAAGGCTACATTTAGACGAGAAGAAGGCCAAGGCTGGGTGCAGATGGTCTTTTATTAAAACGCCAATGGACCCAATAGCTCTAGGCAGATTTTCTTAAACTACATATACTGTCCCTTCCTGTTAACATCTAAGCTTAAAATGGCTTTGATGTCAACATGCCAAAAGTGGCTCATTTCCTTGCAAACATAAGCCTCTTAGTCCATCCGTAACGAAGACACTAGCATAATTTTGGATAGCTTTTCTGAGGAGCTTTCAAGGTAGATTATCAAATAAAGCATTCCAGTTGTCAGTTGGCAGGTCTCTAACCCGTTTGGAAAATCTCAAGATAAATTTCAGCGTGTGGTGGTTTGTTTGAGGGTGCTGGGAATAATCTAATCTGCTATTTCAAATATAATTTAGATTTAAGAGGTGTTTTACTGTTCTATTACCAACCAGCCTGAGAATCCAGCTGAGTGTATTGCACATCACATTAGATTAAGGTCAATTAACAACATTGTAAGATATATTTTTCCCCCTCTGTAATGAGATGGAGCTGCAGTTTCATGATTAAAAACATGAATGTTGGTACAGATGAGATGAGGGATGTTGTTGGTCAGATTCTATTTATGATTAAGGCTCTGGTTTGGGGTTCAACAGGACTTGTCATGTCATAACTTGCTGAACTTTTAATCAGAGTTTATTAAACAGCAGTGGGGTAGACTCCAAGCAATAGATGTGACCCTTGAACTCAGTGGAAAACATTTGGATGCAAATAAGTTGAGAACAGCAGGCAGATTTTAGATGAAATAATTTTCACTGTCATACTGTCTACTACAAAAGTATAACAAACCAGCAAGGATAGCATTGCTATCTTTCCTTTTGGTTCCTTTTCTAAGATATCATTTTTCCATTTCAAATGCCCACAGTTTCCATGCATACTTCTCCTTTGCTCCTATTCAAATATTTTGGGAATTCTCCACAATATGCTTTCGTATGAAGTTAAGGCACCAAATTGCCTTTCAAATTATATTTGCATTTTTAGCTGAGTGCAAGAGATGAAAGGTTTTGTCTTATGGTATAGGCATTTCTGGCATCAATATTCAGTGAACACCTATTAGGTACACAGTATTGCTATGATATTATGGCTTTCAGGGAATATATAGAAGTATGAAATATTGTCCCTGTACTCAAAGAACTTCAAGTTTTGATAGAGACACAAGACATACAATCACAGAAAATATAAATATTAGAACAAAGCTATATACGATCAACTTAAATTTAAAATAATATTTATTGATTTTCTTTGTATCACAGTTGTTTATGGGGAAAATAATTCTACTCCAAACCCTCCCGATTGAACTCCCGCTTGTGAAAAAGGAAAACACTTAGGCATAAATATTGGATATAGTGGCCACATAATCAATCACCATACCTTTATTAAGCATCTATTACGTGTCAGACACTGTGCTAAGCCCCCATGATACAAAAAAGAGGCAAAAGATCTTCCCTCAGGGAGGTAATAATCTAATGGGAAAGACAACACATACACAAAGCAAGCCATACACAGTATAAACAGGAAATAATTAAGAGGGAAAGTAACAAAATTAAAAAGGGTTAAGTAAAGGTTTCCTGTAGAAAGTGGAATTTTAATTGGGCCTTAAAGGAAGCCAAGGGAGGTCAGTAGCCAGAGTGAATAAGGGAAAGAATTCCTGGCATGGGAAACAACCAGAAGAAAATTCCAGGAGCTGAGACCTAGAATGTCTTTTTTATGGAACAGCCAGGAAGCCACTGCCATTGCATCAAAGAGTGTATGTTGGAGAGTAAGGTATAAGAAAACTAGAAAGGTAGGAGGTTATGAAAGTCTTTGAATGCCAAATAGCATTTTGTATTTGATCCTAGAGGTATTAAGAAGTTCCTGGAGTTTATTGAGTAGTGAGGGGTGACATGATCAGACTTGTGTTTTAGGAAAAATGCTCTGGTGACTGAATGAAGAATGAATTAGAGTGTGGTAGAGATAACCACAGGCAGGCAGGTTATCTCAATAGTCCAGGTGGGAGGTGATGAGGGCCTGTACTAGAGTAGTGGCAGTGTCAGAGGAAAGAAAATGGTATTTGAACAGATGTAGCAAAGGTGAACTAGGCAAGCCTTGGAAATAACTTAGACATGGGGGAGATAGTGAGAAATCCAGGATGACGCCTAGGTTGTGAACCTGAGGGACTGAGAGAATGGTGTTGCACTCTACAGTAGTAGAGAAGATAGGGAATTGCTAATGAGTTCTATTTTGGACATATTGAATTAAAGATTTCTATTGAACATTCAGTTCAAGATATCTGAAAAGCATTGACTAGACATAGCAGATATTGAGATAGGAAAAGTAGATCTGAGAATCATCAACAGAGAAGATAATTAAATCCATGGGAACTGGTGGGATGACCAAGAGAAATAGTTTAGAGAGATAAGAGAAGAGAAAACAGCCCGGGACAGAAGTGTGAAGTACACCTTTAGTTAGATGGCATGATCCACAAATGGATCCAACAAAGGAGAGAGGCATGATCAGAAAGGTAGGAGAAAAAGTAGTATCATGAAAACCTAGAGAGAAGAGTGCTTCAAGGAAGAAAGAGTGATCAATAGTGTTGCGGTTATGGAGAGGTCAAGGAGAATGAAGGGTGAGAAAAGGACATTGGATTTGGCAATTTAAGACATCATTAGTAACTTTAGAGAGAGCAGTTGTGATGGAATGATAAAATCAGATGCCAGATTGTTCTGGGTTAAGAAGAACGTGAGAAAAAAGTGGAGACACCTGTTGCAGGTAGTTTTTTCAAAGATTTTAACTAGATAGGGTAGGAGAGATAAAGGACTATATTGAGCAGGGATGGAAGGATCAAGTGAGGATTTTTGTCTGTATAGGGGAGATGTGGGCATCTATATACAGGCAGTAGGAACTAATCCAATAGAGAGGGAGAGATTAAAAATAAGCCAAAGAGTAGGAATGACAGAGAGGATAATCTGCTGTAGGTGAATGGATGAAATGCGATCACTTGAACAAGTAGAAGTTGATGATAATGAAATGATAACGCACAAAACATTCTACCTAGTAGTTTCCCACTTCTCCGCTTCAATACAGTAAGTATATTTCATTTCCTATGCTTTGGCATCTTCATATTGCTTTTTCAACTGCTGGGCATTCTGTTAATGATCTTTTATTCTTACCCTGTTGTTTTCATCTTGTATATTGTTCCTTTGGTTGCTAGTGTTTCAGCTTCAGCTGTCTGATACATTTTATGTTCTGTGATGTTTATTATTTTTGACATACATATTGTTTCTGTAATTTGACCTTTGACATGAGATATCATCACTTTTCATTAGGTCTGGGTGTTTGCTCATATGTCCTTTATTCACTACAAGATGTTTTTAAATTTGATTATGATCCATAAATGATGTATTAATTTTCACCTTTTTGTAGGTTTGATTTTTTATGTTTAGCACAAAATTATTTTTTGACAAGGTATGTCAAAATGCTAAGAACATGTGTATTCTTTAATATTGCAATCTAGACATTTCAATGACAAATATAATTTTTCTAATAATCTGACCAGCTGTATTTTTCCTTCTTATTTATGTTTTGTTGGATTTACACAACTCTTAGACAAGAATATTGAAATATCTCATAACTATTACGTTAATTTCATGACTTTTTATATTCCTAACTTTTCTTTTTTAAAAAATGTAACTTCTATGTTTTTCGGTAATCATATACATCCACATATTATACATACATGACAACATACCTATAATATACACATATACATATATACATTTATAAAAACATGCATATGTCTGTTTCTGGTGCCTTTAAGCATTATCCAGGTTTCCTATTTGCATTACATATTTTTATAGATATTTTATTTAGTATTACTATACAAACTTCCATTTTTTCCTTTGCCCTTTTCCTGAAGCAAAATAGATTTGTTCTACTCCTTCATTTCAAATTTATGCCGATGTGTTCTAAATATTTTCTCTTAAGTTTTGTTGTTATTGTTGTTTACTCTTGAAGTCATTTTTCTTCTTTTTCTATAGGGTAATTTAATACATTCATATTAAGGAATAAGTTGTTATGTTTTTGTTCATTTCCATCAAATATAGAGACATACATACATATCTACGTAAATCCATTAATTAGTTCCCATATAATGAAAGAGAATGGAGGTATAGATTAAACAAAAGCAATAATTTGTTTTTAAATAAATTTACTTTAAAATATATTTAAAATAATAAACAATTTACTTTACAAAATACTTTTAAAATACACAAATACTAATAGAATGAAAATGAAGGGCCCTTGTGTGATTGGAGAGAAGTTTTCACTATAAAACTCTCCAGGAAAGCAGATCAGCTTTTTGTAATTTGTAGTCTTAGAGTGTTATTTGGGGTGTGGAAGGATTAAGTGTTTTACCTAAAATCTAAGCACATATACCCCTGAGCAAGTCATTTAACTTCTCTTACCCACAACTTCTTTAATCAGCATTTGTTGTCCATTTCTTGTTGAGTTCACAGTAATCTCATCACTGTATTTTCTCCCTATTAATTTGACCTTTTTCTGTTATCCAACCCAATCCCAAATTCCTTGAGTTTATTTTTGTCTTTCTATTCTCTCTGTTTCAGTCTCTCTCATTTTCTCCATTCCTCTCTCTTTTCTTCTCATTTATTTTATTGTTTTCTTTCCCAGTTCAAATAAAAGGGATACCCGATCCTCTCCACCACTTAACTGTTCTTCATTTTTAGTAATTTTGTTTTGTGATATTCTATTTCAAGTACTGTTTTACTCCCTTTCTCATGCCTTTCTCTTTTAATTATACTGTAGAAACTATTCTCAATATTGTCATGTCCCACATATGGGACATGCATTGTAACCTTAGTCCGAAGGGCATGATTTTATTCAGTCCATAACATGCACCATTCATTGTCATGCCATTCTCCCTCTGAATGTTGTTTTCATCTCCTTCTGCACTATGTCCTCCTTCTTGGGGGTTTCAACCATTTCCCCAACCATAATGAGTTTTTATTGAGGTGAAGGAACCTATTTTATGGAAATGGATCTCCTAAAATGTCCGACCCGCTAGTGTATTTCATTATAGGAGTCACGCTTCATGTTGCTACATTGTTTCTGTACCACATCTTTTCCTGTTCCCTCTATGATTTTTGCTCTGGTATTCTATTTTAACATTCCTGCCAATCCCAACACAAGGAGAAAAACTGAAATCTTATTGATCTCTCCTTATGAGTCATGACCAGTTATTTTTCTCTCTACTTTTCTCTTCTCCACTCCAATCCCACCTCTTCTCTGTATGAGAACTCATTTGGATTACCCTATGACCTAGAATACTGATTGGTTAATAAGGGAATGATACATACATCCTGAAATATTAATTTATTTATCTATTTACTCTTCTGCCAATTTTTCCTATTATGGATTTTGTTTCTTTGATTGTCCACTGATATTTCTTTTGATGTCTGAATGCCTAGTAGATGATGTGTAGTTTAAAGAAAAATAAAAGAAACATAAAATTTTTCTCATACTACCATTTTGGTCTTGTTTAGTTTTGACTACGTGAAAAGATACATTATATTTCTTATTATTTCATTGTTCTCTAATAGTATTTAATTTCTTTCATTGTGGTTAGCTTGCGTATTTAATACTCTGCTTACTTTAGACTTTTATGAAGAAATTCTTCAAATTCTTCCTTTTGCTGAACATGCAATTAATTTATTCTAGGCTTGGGCTCAGCTTTGGAGTAAGATTTTTTTGGGTGATTGGGTAAAGGGATGTTAATCAATTGTGACTTTTTAGAATAGCATATTCTAATCTTCCACTTTATTTTTTAAGATAAACATAAAATAATTACATGCTACCATTATTGATTTACTTTGGTATATAAAAATGTTTTTCTTTGTTGTGTACAATTTTTTTGCTTTGGTATTCCAGTTCTGATGCTACATTGCTTCTTTGTGATTTAAATGTGGTCTTTCTGTTGGTATTTTTTGTATTCTCTTGAATTTTATTTTGATATTTACTTTCAATATTTCTGTGTGATTTTTTTCTGTATGATTTATTTAGGTATAATATTTATATTATCTTTATTTTTGTCAGATTATGGATTTTTGTATTTCTATCTTCAAGTTCAGTATTCTTGATTTGTAGAGTTCTTGTGTCTTCTAAAATCATATTATGTCATTTCATTAGTTTTTGTTCTGCTTTTGCCTTTTGAGTTCTAGTTCTTTTTTCCTGTAGAGACTATATTATTATGTGTCTCCATCAATTATTCTGACTTTCCTAGTTTCTTATTAAACTTGTTTATTTCAACTTTAGGAACTATTAAATTTGTTATTTGCTTTGAGATTTTCATTTAATTCTTTGACTATTATTTTTCTTATGACATCCCAAAAGTTTATGTTATTGCTCTTTTATATTATTGTATTATTTGTAAATAGTATTATTTCAGGGGATCTTCCAAAGTCCGTTGTTATCTCCTTTACTTTCCCTGAACAATTTCCATTTCAATTTCTTTTGTTTTGAAGTTCATTGACAAGGGCCTTTTCTTTAAATGTCTTCCCTTATTCTCTTTCATCTCTTTGTCATTCTCTTATTTTTAATTGTGTCCTTGCTCTAAGTTTGCTTCATATCACAATCTAATACATACCTTTAAGACTTGCATTGGTGTACCTGCTGTACTTGTTGCCTGTTCTGTATTCTCTCAGACTCCTAGGGTTTTAAAAGATCTGTGACCCTCAAATAATGCAGTTAACCAGTAGATCCTGAGGTCACTCTAGTTGTGCCTGTATTCAGCATATTTCTTAGCCCCACTTTTCTAAATGCTGCTCTTCTCTCTGAGACTTTCTTCAGTTGCTAGATTAACTCTACCCCAGTTCGAAGTAGTTCAAAAAGAATTTGGAGGAGGGATCCCCTGAGATGCTGCTAAAGATGGGGTCAAAATAAAGCCTTTGTAGTTGGATCTTAACCTTTTTCTAGCCCTTCTTACTGACTGGCTATGACCTCCTGTACATTAGTAGATAGCTGTAACTAGTGTTTTTTTTCTACAACCCTGCTTCTTTTACAGTATTTCTTCCTGAGTTTGACTGCTCCACTGCTCTTCCTTGTGTGATTCATTGTCCTCAACTTATTTCTGAGAAAAAACTCCCCGCTATATTCAGGAGTTTATGTAAACATATTTTTCTAGTACTATAGCTGCCAAGAGGATCCCAGGACTATCCTGGACCAGTCGTCCAAGGGTTGTTGTGTGGAGCCTGAGGCTGGTAAAGTAGTTTTCTGCTATCATTGTTATTTTAAAATAACAATTACCTCATGACCAGTTCTTTCAATTTCCCTCTTCCTGGCATTATTGATTTTGTTACCTCTTTTATGGGAGTGATGAGGGAAGAAATGTGTTATAGATTCTTTCTCTCTCTCTCTCTCTCTGCCATCATATTAGGATTCTGCTATGATAAAATTTTTAAAAAATGAATATTACATGTAAGAATTATATACAGACAAAGGAAAAAAAGTGATAATGGCTATAAGAATTTAAAAGGGATTCCCAGAGGAGGTAGGACTTCAGTTGGGTCTTGAAAGATGACTAGAATTTAGTCAAACAGAGAGGAAAGCAAAGGGCATTCAAATTCAATCCAACAAATAAAGCCATCAAACATTCCTTAAGCCTATACCAAATGCAAGACACTGGGAATACAGATATCAAAAAAGCATAGTTCCTGTCCTCAAGAAGTTATGATTTACTGTAGGGAAGGAACATAAATACAAATAACCACAATATAGGTTAGAATGTGATTAAATGCATAAGACCATAGCTTGTCATGTGAAGCAGACATGTCATGTAAAGCAGATTTACTTTTAGTTGGGGATCGGAGAAAGCACCATAGAGAAAAAGATACTTGAGTTCAGAACAGAAGGGAAAAAAATAATTGCATAAGTTGAAGATAGCAGAAGAATCTATTCCAGGCATGGGGCATAGGATATGTAAATTCAACTGCAGAGCAGGAAGTAATTAAGTTTCATTTGGAGCATAATATGAAATAAAGTTGAAAAGTTAGGTTAAAGACTGTGGGAGATTAAGGAGTTTGAGCTTATATTTTATCCTATAGGCAATAGGGAATTGCTGGAGGATTTTGAGTAGAGTAGTGGCGTAGTATGACTTGTACATCAAAAAGACTAGTTCGACTCCTGGGTAAATTGGACAAAGCAACAGGGGCAGGACAGGGCAAGAGATTAGTTTGGTCACTATTAAAATAAATATCTTTGTGCTGCAAAAAATATATATAATTAAAAATAGAATTGAGAATTGTCACTTTATGTTAGAGGAAAGGAGGAGAAAATTAAAACTGAAGATGATTTTCTTGTGGAAAAATAATGGAAGACTCTCTCAGAGAGAAATATTTTGACTAGATTGTGAACCACCTTGAATATAGACTGGCTAAGGAGACTTGGACTTTAAGTGAGAGGAAATTCTTCTTTAATAAGATAATAGATTCAGGGCTGCAAGAGATTTCTGAGGTCACAAAATTAAATCCCCTCATTTTACATGTAAGGGTACTGAAGTCAAAGAAGGTTAAGTAATTTGTCCAAATATAAAAATAAAAAATATTAGAATTGATATTATTAACTATAACTATTGTTTGTCCTTTATTCCCAAAGAGGCCCAATGACTTCAAGAAGGGGATGTCTTGATTTGCAAGTAAATTGGATTTAAGTGAGTTAGGGCTGTGCAAAGTCACCAGTCTTACTCTCTCTTCTGGTGCCATCTGGTTCAATGACAAGGTATAGATCACAATGACTGGAGATAACCCTGCTTGCAATGGGAGACCTTAGCCTTTTTTAAGTTAAGGTCTTTCCCAGTTCTCAGTTTATCAGAGGTAACTCCCATTCAGTGGTTATTACAACTACCTGGGAGGTAGGTGCTATTAGATTTTAAAGATGAGGAAACTGAGGCAGACAGAGGTTAAGTGACTTGTCTATGGTCATACTGTCTGGGGCTGGGTTTGAACTTGAGTCTTCCTTATTCTAACTCCAGTACCCTATCCATTATACCACATCACTGATTCAGAAATAAGTGTAAGATACAGGATTTAAACCCTAGCCCAGTTCATCCAGATATGCTGCTTTTTCCCTATAACACCTCACTGTCTCCATTATCTTAAACCTTGCTTCTCTATCACTAGTTCATTTCTATTTTTCATGATGGTGTTTTGTGGAAAGAGAGTACATCTTATTTATCTTCTCTAGCATTTAGAATGATGATCTGCATATTCAACATACATCAAACATTAAGTTACACATTACATAATTAAGAAATATTCTTTGAATTTAAGTGAATCTTCTAGATTTTCTTATTAAAAATAGGAAAACCGGGGTCCAGGAAAGGCAAAGTAATTTATGTAAGATTATTCATTCCAAAAACTTTGAGTGAATAAGCTATTTTGACTGTTAAAAATACCCAAAATAACTTTAAAGAACATATGAAGAAAGACACTGTTTATATCCAGAGAAAAAAGTGATGAATATAGGCATGTATAGAATAATACACACACACACACACACACACACACACACACACACACACACACACACCTATTTGTGTCTAATAATAGCCATCTCTGGGGAGGAGGGAAAAAAAGAAGAGAAATTTACCTCACAGTTTTGTTGTATGTTTGAAAGCAATATAGCTAGTTGTGCACAATAGAGTTGCAGTTTCATGTAGGATCATCTTTTTTTTATATACTATGTTATGGAAATGCTTGCTTTATTCCATAAATGGAAAATAATTTTTTTAGAAAAGATCATTTAAGTAGCTAATTGCCGATCCAACAGTAAAACATAAGTCTTCTGATTCCCAATCTTATGTACTTTCCACTTTTGTGATTGTTGTTTAGTCATGTCAGTCATGACTCTTTGTGACCTCATTTAGGGTTTTCTTGGCAATGATACTGGAATGGTTTGCCATTTCCTTCTCCAGTTTACTTTACAGATGAACTGAGGCAGACAAGTGACTTCGACTACCCCAGATTATTTTACATATTCATTATAATACTGGAGATTCAAAGACTCATTGGCATAGGAGTTAAGAGACCTAGATTCTATTTCTGCCTTTTACTCTACTTTGGTCTGTGCCGTTGGATGTAATATTTTACCTTTCTAAGGCAGATTTGTAAAATGAGAAGGGGCTGATCCCTTCCAGCTCTTTGAGCTTCTCAGATCAACAATGGATTTGGAATTGATTAGATACAATTTGAATTCCAGCCCAGTCATTATTTTATTATTTGACCTTGGGAATATCATGAACATTTCTGACCTCCGGTGTCCTTATTTATTAAATGAGGAATTTTGACTATATGATCTTTGAATTCCTTTCCAGTTCTAAATTTCTATGACACTAATATTGTTCAGTAAGCCTTAAATAAACTATTCTAACCCCAAATTTATTGGTTTAATTTTTAAGTATTCTTATTCTGATCCTCCTCAGCTCTACCAAACCGCTAATTATCCATAACCAATATTTAAATACATTAGAGTGGTGGCAAAAATGAAGAATAACTGTAATTTATGCATTTTGAAATTCTAATTTTATTCACCAAGTAGATTGTATATGTGTGTGTATGTACATATATATTAATTAAAAGCATAGATTACTTTTATAAAGCTAGGTACACCTGGTAGATACATATTCCACTTGGATTATTACCAATCTGAAATGGCTCTCACATTAACTGTCTATGTGACCTTGGGAATGTCACTTTACCTCTTAAAGTCTCAGTTTGCTTCATTAAAAATGAGAAGGTTGGACTAGAAGATCTTTATAACTACTTTTAGTTATAAAAATCTCAATTCTTTGGAAAAATACATCTCATAGAAAGGTAGAGGAATGATTATGAATTGTATTTACATGAGGCATGATAAGAGGGGCATATATTCAGTTAATTATCAAATTAATCCTTAGCATATCCCATTGAGACAGGGACAAAGAAGGTATCATTACCTCATTTCACAGATGAGAAAACTAAGACTCAGGGAGGTTAAGAGATTTCCACTTTCTTGGTATTTCTGAAATGGATGCAAATGATTCCTTCACTAGAAAAACCCAAGGGAAGGGGAGAAGTAATTGACTGAGTCTTAGAGCAATCACTTAGGAAAACTGCAAAATAAAATAAATGAAAAATATAAACAGTGACACACATCCTAATTAATCCCTTAGCTAGTTTGGAAAGCTATACATGAATTCCAGAAGCAGTGTGTCATGCAAAAAACCAGTCCCATGGATAGTAGAATCCAAGTCTCACATTGATGCCGAGACTAATGTAGTCACTGCACTATGGGCTTTCTATGATTTAAAGGTACAGGGGTTAGGAGTTGGGTGGGGAGGTGCAAAATTTATTTATATCAGATGAAATATGACTTGGAGGAAACTGGATCAATCCCATATTGCAATATTTTAAAGCAGAACTTTTCTGTAGTCATAGTAAGTGTATGTCTATATTGCTGGTCCATTTAGAAAGGAACAAAATTGATAAATAATTCAAATCACTATACTCCTTGTATTTAACTAAAATGTTGGAACGGTCATATGACACAAACCTCACCATAACTACTTAATAAAGAAAAAAATATTAAGTACTTACTGTGTGCAAGCCACTTGTGTGAAACATTGGTGAACATGAAACAAATGATCCCTATCCTCATGAAGCTGAGGAGAAGGTCAACAGGATTATAGACTCTTGGAACTGAAAAGGGATTTGCTGGTAGTCACATAAGTCTGATAGTCCATGAAGAGCAATTAAATCTAAAAAATTTATATATATTTACATATTTCATATTTACATATTATATTTATTTTACATTATATATTTATATTTATATATATTTATATAATATATATTATAATACCAATTATAATTTGTAATATATTATAATTAGAAAATGTAAAAACTCAACACAAGAAATCATCTCTATAAATTCATGATCAATCAGCTGCTGCTTGACTATTTCCAGTGATGAGGGTGGAGGTGGAGTAAGGGACTTCTTAGTTTCTAATGTACTTCATTGCATTTCCATAGAGCTCTCGCTATTGAGGGAATTTTTTCTTTCATGCTAAAACATTCCTATCAATAGTTTCTACACTTTGCCATTAATTCTGTTTTCTGAGATCATCCAAAATAAATCTAATCCATTTTCCTATTGAAAGACTCAGAAATAATTTGAATATATCTATTACAATTCTAGAGTGATGAGAAGACTAGTATCACATTATTAGCATATCATATCCTGTGGGTACTTGAGGAGTTGAGCAGGGGGGATTGTGATCACAGGTCCAGGGTGAAAAAGAATCGTTATGGTCCCTTGTAAACCAGCGTACAGGCCAGCAGAGTAATAAACACAGCTTTCCTTAGATCATACCACCTTGGAAGAACAATTTACAGATTACCTTCCCCCTCCCCTGAATGACCTCTGAAAACAGCTACATAAAAAACCTGAAGTTTGAAATAGTATCCCCTCCATTTTGGAAGCAGAATCTATCTTTAACATGAGGATAAAAATCAAGAATTAGGCTAGAAAATTGAGGGAACAACAACAAAAAATATGACCATAGATTTTTACTATGGTGACAGGGATGACCAAAACATGAATTCAGAGGAAGACAACAAAATCAAAACTGCTACACCCAAAGCCTCAAAGATAAATGTAAATTGGTCTCAAACCTAAAAAAGTTCCTGGAAAAGTTCAAAAATAATTGTGAAAACAAATAAAGGAGGTAGAGGAAAAACTGGAAAAAGATGAGAGTTATGCAAGGAAACCATTAACAAAAGTCAATACCTTCGTGAAGAAAATACATTAAGCAACAGAATAGGCCAAATAGTAAATGAGGCACAAAAATCCTACATATAAATACACAGAGACAAATTCATAGAAGAGTAACACTCCTTAAAAAGCAGAATTGGACATATGGAAAAGAATGTACAAAAATTCCCCATAGAAAAGAATTCCTTAAAATGTAGAATTGTCCAAATTGAAAAGGTTAAAAAAACAGTTCACTGAAGAAAATAAATTTTTTAGAATTAATATTTGCAAGTAGAAGTCAGTGACTTCACAAGACATCAAGAAAGGACAAAACAAAATCAAAAGAATGTTACAATAGAAGAAAATGTGAACTATCTCACTGGAAAAACAAATGACTGGAAAATAGATAAGAAATCATTAAGAATTACTGTACTACCTGAAAACTATGATCTAAAGAAGAACGAAGAAACCACTTTCAATAAATTATTAAGGAAAACTGCCCTCATATTCTAGAACTAGCAGATAAAATAGAAATCAAATGAATCTACCAATTACCTTGTGAAAGAGACCCCCAAAATGAAAAGTCCCAAGAATATAAAAGGAAAATTCCAGAGGTCCCAGATCAAGGAGTAAATATTGGAAGCAGCCAGAAAGAAACAATTCAAATATCTGAGAGTCATAGTCAGAATAATACAAGATTTAACAGTTTCTACATTAAAGAATCTAAGGCCTTGAAATATAAAAATTCAGAGGGCAAAGGACCTAGTATCACAATCAAGAATAACTTGCCTAGAAAAACTAAGTACAATCCTTCAAGTAGAAAAATGATGATTCAATGAAATAGAAGAATTTCAAGCATTCATGATGGAAACACCAAAGTTAAATATATAATTTGGTATTAAAATACAAGGCTCAAAAAGAACTTTAAATGGTAAATAGGAAAGAGAAATCACAAGGAATTCAATCAGACTAAACTGTTTACATTCTCATGTGGGAAGATACTCTTGCTACTCTTAAGTACATATTATTAGGCCAGTTAGAAGGAGTGTGTATATATATACATACTGAGGGTAAAGTAAGAACTGAGAAAGAGGGAAAAACTGAGAGAAGTGGGAAGGGAGAAGTAGAGTGCGGTAAATTATCTCACCTAAAATAGATATGAAAGAGTTTCTACAGTGGAGGGGAAGATAGGGAAAATGTGAATGTGGGAGCTCTTGAACTTTACTGTCATTGGAATTGACTTAAAGGGGCAATAACATAGACACTAAGTTGGGTGAAGAAATCTGTTACCTTACAGGAGAATAAGAGGTGAAGGAGATAAGAGAAGGGAGGTAATAAAAAGGAGGGTGGATTGGGGCAGTCAGTAGTCAAAAGCAAAATACTTTCAAAGGTAGACAGGGTGAAAGGAAAGAGAATAAGGTAAACAGAAAATCAGATGGAGGGGAATACATAGTAATCATAACTAAAAAAAAATTACAGCAAATTTCTCTGATAAAGGTTTCATTTCTTAAATGTATAGAGAACTGAGTCAAACTTTAAAAATACAACTCCTTCCCCAAATGATAAATGGCCAAAGGACAGGAACAAGGGATTTTCAAATGAAATAATCAGTTATTTATATTTTTTTAATACATTTATTTATTTAACTTTTTACATTCATTTTCACAAACTTTTGGGTTCCAAATTTTTTCCCCATTTCTCCCCTTCCCGCACTCCAATACACTGAGCATTCTAATTACCTCTAACACCAATCTGCCCCCTCTTCTAGCATCCCTCCCTTCCCTTACCCCATCTTATCCTTTGTCCTTTAGGACCAGTTAACTCTCTATTCCCCATTACCTGTATTTCTTATTTCCTAGTAGCAAGAACAATACTCAATAGTTGTTCCTAAAACTTTGAGTTCCAACTTCTCCCCATTCCACCCTCCCCACCCATTCCCTTTGGGAAGGCAGGCAATTCAATATAGGCCACATCTGTGTAGTTTTGCAAATGACTTCCATAATAGTCATGTTGTGTAAGACTAACTATATTTCCCTCCATCCTATCCTGCCCCCCATTGCTTCTATTATCTGTTTTGATCCTGTCCTTCCCCAAGAGTGTTGACTTCAAATTGCTCCCTACTCCCATTGCCCTCCCTTCCATCATCCCCCTCACCCTCCTTATCCCCTTCTCCCCCACTTTCCTGTATTGTAAGATAGGTTTTCATACCAAAATGAGTGTGCATTTTATTCCTTCCTTTGGTCAAATGTGATGAGTAAACTTCAAGTTTTTCTCTCAGCTCC
>CM053771.1:262619614-262685196 GCA_028658325.1 Potorous gilbertii | reverse complement strand
AAGCATTGTTCTTCCTCATCAGAAAGGGTGGGAGGAGATATCTGTTCACCAAGAAAGTACGCTTCTATAGTCTTACTTTCTCCCTCTTTTTTGGGCATTTTCCCAACCAGTTATTTGACTTTTGGGTCCTTTGTCAAGAGTAGGGTATACTCTGGGAATCTGTGAGATCTCAGTTCCTCCAAAGTGGCACAATCAAGCTTGTACTGGTATGGATGTAGAGAGGGATTTTTGTGCCCAGAATCTTAGCAGATACCTCTCCAGAGACACTTGGCCTCCAGTTCCCAAGTCAACACTGGTGGCTAATTTTCAGATAAGCTGGATGGGCAGGGCCACCATTCAGTGTGAGACAAAGACCAGCTCTGCCAGGGCCTCCACCCAGGGCTGAGGTAAGACTCTGCTTTTCAATACCCCCAGGGGTTTTTACACTCCACCAGTGGAGCTTCTGAATGGGCTGCTGTGCTGTCTCTGTGGCCACTGCCTGCTGTGGAAGCTATGGAAAGGCCCTTTTCCCTTCCTGGCCAGCAGATAAAACCCTGTTACTGACCTTTGGCACCCATGGGCTGAGGGATCTGAGGCCCTGCTGCTGCAAGTGGAGATTCTGCCCCTGAAGTGTTCTTCTACCAGAGTCTTGGTCACTGCACCACTTGGCCAAGGCTGGGCTGGGCTCCTCGCTTGGTTCCATGTCCAGCACAACCAAAGTTTCTGTGGGCCTTTCAGGTTACCATGGGCTGGAAATCTCCTCCACTCTGTTGTTCTCCACTTCTGCTGCTCCAAAATTTGTTGAGAGTTCCTCTCTACAGGTATTTTATGGGCTGTGGGGAGGACCCTGTGTAAGTATGTCTTCCTAGTCTACCATCTTGGCTCTGCCCCCAAATAAATGCTTATTGACTGACTGATTGACTGACAGAAAAGACTATGCCACTTTTCATTTTTTGCATCTCCAGCTTCCAGTACAGATTCTGACACATAGAAGTAGTTTGCTGAATTTAATTGAAATGAATGCTATCTCAAACTTCACATGAGCTTGTAGGCCCACAGAGCAACAATTTAAAATACATATTTACACCTGAGTGGAGTTAAAAGAACATGGAAAATGAAATAACTGTCATCTTAATAAGTAATAAAATGGCAAATTAAATAACTCTACATACATAAAAGACTACTATTCTAACAATCAAATGCAATAGTATCTCTCACAAGTTTTTCTCAGGATACAGGACAGTTTGGGTATTATTAGTATAGATGGTTTTATGGTGGCAGCACCACCTTATGGGCTTTTCAAAGAAAATGTTAAGTGGAAGGATATTATAATTTTTAAGAGTTTGCCAACTAATTGTATGCATTGAATTCCCCATCCTTACATAGCTGGTATTCTTTTCAAGGAACAGAATGGAGGAAATGTTACGAGACCATTAATAGTACAACAGGGAGACATTTTTTGCTTGAGAGTGTTTTTGGCCAGGTTTCTGAAGGATAAATATTAGACACAAGGAAAGACTATGTATAAGAAAATCACAAGCAGGCTTTGCAGGCTGCAGCTGTATCAACACAAGGACAAATTAGCTTCTGTATTTAGAAATAAAATGAAATAAAAGTCACTCTACTTTTGATTTCCTTGAATGAACTGGTCAATTCAGGTATTATGTTGACACAACAAAATCCACAGAGGAGTAAATTGTCACATCCAGAATGCTGGTTCCTCGTTCCAGATGTAGGTGTTGGGGCAATTAAAGATATGAGAGTAGAGGAAATGGAAGTTAATAAAGAAGAGGATCAGAGAATGGGAAGTGAAAGTGGAACATGGCTTTACCGATATAGTGGACTGGCAGAGGCAGTCTCCAGTAACACCAGCAGGGTTCCAGAGAGGATGTTTCTTAAGATGGCAAGTCACTTATTCAGGAGGAGAGGGACAAAGAGTAGGACAAGAAGTATATAAATAACCAGGCATAATATGATGGTCATAGAAAGGTAAAAAGTCATACCACCCTTATGGCACCACAATGTAGGGAGAGAAAAGTAACTGGTTAAGGAATCCAGGATAGACATATGGATGACTCTTTTGAAAAGAAATTTAAAAATGTTTGGGTTTTTAACACACAGAGATATATGGGGTTGGTAGTTAACAATCTAGGTGGTTGAAATAGTATGAGCAAAAGTAAAGATAGATTGCAACACAGAGCATATTCATGAAATGGCAAATAGTTCATTTTGTCTGAAATACAAAGTATATGTAGGCCGAGAGGGAAAGAAACCAGAAAATAATGTTGGTACCAGAGAATATGGAAATACTGAAGGTTTGGTTTAAGCATTGGGATAAAACATAGAAACCTGATATGACCAGCGCAGTATGATATACATATAAAGTGGAGAATACATTGTTGATGATCACAAAAAATAAATACTTATTTGATATGGTAGGGCAAAATGACCCTCATGACTTCATTACCCCAAAGTTATTTCTAGGATTATTTCAAAATTACTCAAGATCCCTTGTATTTAAAACAACAGAGATCATTTTGTTCAGCAGTCCTGTGATGGTTAATATCAATGGGGCACAAAACAGTGAGATACAAGCTGGCCAAAGTTATTCACCGCTACCGTGGATCAACATAGAATCCAAGTTCATGACGCTTCCCCAATCAATGGTGACCCCTTCCAGAGACTCCTATATTAGGAAGACACAGAGTTTATTGCACAAATTCCTGAATGTTGCAATACCTTGTCAATGAGATCTGTAATTACTCAAAAAGCAGGTTACTCAAAAAACAAGTCTATGTCACCCCTTTACTCAGTAAACACCACTGGCTCCTTTTTACCCTCATAACAAAATATTAAATGCTCTAGCATTTACAATTTTTCACTGTGACCCCTTTCCTGAAATTTAAGTTTTACAATTAATTCTCCTCCGTAAATATTAGAATCTAACAATACTGGTTTACTTTTTGGGCATTACATAAGATATTTTATTTCCCAACTCTGAATTTATAAACTGTCACCAATGCCTGGAATATTCTCCTTCCTCATCCTTAACTCCTACCATCCCTGACTTCCTCTACAATTTAGATCCAGTTTCATCTACTTCCTGAGGCCTTCTCCCTAACCCTCTCCTTCACCTAATACCTTCCCTCTTGAGATTATCTTCCATCTATATTTTATGTCCTGGCATATCCATAGTCCTCTGCATTTAGTCTTCTCCATTAGAATGTGTACTATATAAGTGCAAGGACTATGTTTTGGACTATTATTTGTTTTCTCTACAAAATACCTGTTACCTAGAAAATGCTTAAAAAATGCTTGCTGGCTGACTGACTAGGTAAGAGAGAAATTGAAAAAAAAAAACTGGAAAAGTACATGATTGGTATTTTTTGAGCCACAAGTTGGATGAAATGATCTCTAACATACCTTCTAACAGAGATCTCAGACACCTTTGATTCCCAAGTCCATTGTTCTCTGACACTCTTTAAAGCCTGTTCCTATGATTCAAGAAATAGAATTGTGTTCCTGTAATTCATAAGAAGGAGTCCTTAGAGGCTTAAAGACATTCCAAACAGGTAATCATAAAGGACAAATGAGTTAAATGATTTCACTGAAGAAATATAAGAATGAAAAAGAACACAGGCTGACTCAGTGGTTAGATGGAGGAATAATTCTTTATGTTCCATTAGTTATCATCATGATGTCAAGAAAAAGTAAAGAGGGTTCCCAGCCTACTGTATGACAATTTTGTGGCAAATTTATAGCAAGTTACATGCAAGAGTCACACAGTATGGACTGTGTCCATAGTCATCATCACTATCACTGGAGGGAATATTCATTGATAAGATCACCAATCTAACTGGGTATCTGAGTATTTTTCTGAGTAGGAGGCACTCAATAAATATTTTTTAGATTGAACAAAATGTGAGAGTTCACTGGTTCTGTGACAAATCTCTCCCATCCAAGGAAAGCTATCAGTTGGTCCCAATATTGTGTGCCAATTATCAAGTGAATGAAGTCCCATAAAACATTTAAAGAGTCTTATAGATATTATATGTATAACCATGCATTTGGCTGAAATGTGAGCTATATACATCCTTTATTTGATACCTTATTGTTGTGTGGAGGAGGCATTCTTGGCCTCCTGAAGGTTTTACCAAAAGATCACATACTATGGTTGATCCTTCAGGTTTCAACCACAAGTTCCATTGCCAGAAATGTTGAATCATATATTAATTAATTTGGGGGATGGGGCAGAGTAGCTGATGAAATGCATGAATTACACAAAGCTTGTTATCTGGGTTAGGAAAGAGCCTACATTTGCTAATGATATCATTGCTACATTAAAGAATCAAAATAAAAAAAAAATTACTACTCTCACTGAGAATTCCCTTTCATGAATTATAGGGGCATGTAAATGGCTTTGAAGGGTATAACAGATAACATTGTGCCTGGAATTCAAAGGTCCCAGGATCTTATATTTGAAAGGGATGTTAGAGACCATTTCATCCAACTTGTTACTGAACAAGTGCTTGAATACCTCCAGTAATGCATAACTTTACTAGATGAACTAGATGATTTCTGTGGACTTTTCAATGGCTTCAAATCTTATTTTTCCCCAATTGATATGTTTCCCACTGCTTTATTCCCAATTAGAAAGGTAGGACAGCTATAATAAATTCAGTTCAAAATTGTTCAAGGCAGAGCAAGCTTAAGTTCAGAAAAGGGCAAATTGAAATACTTTCAGAAGCTACTCTTGAGAGAAAGTGAAGATAAACAGCTAAGCAGAAACTGAAGATGGGGGCAGATGGTGAGAGAGGATTTTGATTAGTTGTTCAGATTGGCATTAAGGAAGGAACTAAGAGGCTTAGGGAAAATGATGAAAGTTTATTTTTTCTTATCTTTTGACTGATGTTTGTCAGAAGCTTAAATACTTTGGGAAGCTCATAACCATTTAGAAAAGTCTTATGGGCACAGAGGGAGGAAAAGAAGCCCAGTGTCAGTGGCTTTGAAGGGTTTTTCTCATTCCAAAATTACTTAACAAATCTTATAAAAGGGAAGAGAGCTTCACACATACTGGGGATCTGAAGGATGTAAAATAGGTACAAAGCAGCTTGATAATTGTTCTAACAGCTAATTCAGTAGTATTTAAGCTGCAGTATAATTTTCATTGCTTTGATCACTGAAAATAAATATGGCAGTTTTGTCTTTTGTAAGTGCAGGGAAATTCACATTTCACTACACCATTAAATTTCCTATGAAATGGTATTTGATAATTATTTTCAAGAAGCTCCTAAAGTAATTGTGAACTGAAAGGGCAAAAGTCAGGAGATCCAAACCCAGCCTCTTTCAAAACAAAAAATCAAGAAACAAAACCAAATGAACACACAAATAAACAGCAACTACAACAAAAACTAATCTTGCTGCTTAGAAAAGAAAAAAGATCATTAATAGTATTTTTTTATCCTATGAGCACAAGGCAAAAAGGAAAATCTCCTCATGGAGGATGTAATTAGTTTCTCCCACAATATACAAGATGGGGTGAATGGTAGTCAGACAAGAGAAAGCTGAAATTTAAGAATGACCAAACCAATGCTCTAGAGAAGTAAGTTTTCTGACAGGACTCAAAGCAGATGAACTATAGACATAATTTGGGGGCATGCAGAGGTTCTTGAGGAAAGCATGGGCCATGACCATGGTCAGTTTCATACAAAACCTTAGTGGAAAGTAGCCTGACTGATTATTTAAATTCACTTAAAAGAAAAAGATTATTTAAATTCACTTAAAAGAAACTGACCATGGTCAGTTTCATACAAAACCTTAGTGGAAAGTAGCCTGACTGATTATTTAAATTCACTTTCCTTCTTATTTCAGAGATAAGATTTAAAATACAAATACTATTGGAAAGGTAACAAGGCCTGAAATTAACTCAAAGGACTTTAGGGCTAGAAAGGATCTTAGATGTCAAACTCCTCATTTTGCAGGTAAAGAAACTGAGACCCAGAAAAGTTAAATTGTTTGCTTAAGGTCACATTTGTGGCTGAACTAGTGTTTAAAATTGTGGATATTTTCAGAACAAGAGTTTCCAGCATTCTGCCTACTTCACTCAATGTACTGGAGCTCTGGGAACCAAACTGACTATTTCAGGAGTTATGATAGTGATCCACAAGGTCTTGAAAGACTGGAGTCCTTGGGGTCCTTCCCACTATAGGACTATCTCCCAATCTAAAGAGCAAGGGAAGAGATTTTGGTCCAATTTCCTTAGACTTTAGAGAGGTTTCAATAACTTGATCATGTTTCCTTAAAATGAGGCCCAGTTATAACTAAATAGGTTTGTCTGGGTAGTAGCTAAGGCCAGGAAACTCTTCTACTTCATAGATACAACTGTCTGGGGAATACGTGATAATGTGAACTAAGCCAGAGCTACAACAATACCTCTCAGATTCACTGCTTCAAGTTTGGCTCAGGATATCATGCTAAGGGATCGGTGACTGACAAGCAGATATAGGAGGGGAGGATACATGTATTGTGGACACCATGGCTGTATATAGGTTCTGTGGTGATTAGAGTCCTCTAATACTAGGCACGTCTAGATGTAAGCAGTGGTGTGTAAGTGGGAGATCTTGGACACTACCAAACCAGTCTTCCACCCTTCACTAGTCAAGGGCTTCACTAGTAAGGGCTTCCTTGCAAGAATGTTGCAAGATACCTAGAGAATTGCTTCCCTGATAATTTCTCTCTGGTTCATAAGCAGTCTACTGTGTTTGAGTATGCTTTTTCAACATGCAGAAAATTGTTATTTTGACCGTGATAAAATTTGTTATATCTTCTCTGAAGGAAAAAACATCAGTGATTTTTTTCCCCAAATATATAAGTTACATATGGACTAAGGAGCTCTGACTGAATGAAATGAAAATCCAGAGAATGATACCAACCACTGAATAGCCTTTACCAAATACCATGTAATAAACCTGTTAGGTCTAGGGAATGCTAGACTATCCTGGACAAGTTGGCAAGATTTTCATTGATTTGTCCTGAACAGCGATATTATAATCCCTTTCCCTCTGCTCCCCTACTTTATTTTTCTCCCCAGTATATTGAGTTTGCCATTACTGACCATAATCACAGTCATTTTCAGCAATGGTCTAAGATGATCTTCAGCCTAATTAGAGACACTCCAGAGAAAATTCTTCTTATGGTCATCAACAGATGTAGCCAAGAATCCTTTATTCCCTTCTAGGAAGTGAACTCTGGTCCCAGATCCTATTAAAGACTCATTTCCTCTTTTTCCTTGAACCCCTATCACTCTTATTCCTTGGCTCTGAATGATGTCATCTGAGACAAAGATTCACTTCACTTTGTTCAACCTATTTATGTATTATAGCACATGAAACCATAAAAATATTGGCAGATGAATACTTTAAAGGTTTTTAATCTACCTTTCCACTGCATGTGGGAATGCCTTCTATAATGTCCTTATGATCATCCAAGCTCTGCTCAAATATTTCTAGTAATAAGATGCTCACTATTTCTCAAGATAATGAGAAACATTGATAAAAACTTCCATTGTTAGCTTGTGGTTTCTAGGAAAATAATGTCTTTATGTTGAATCAAATATCCATCCTTATAACCTGTACCTAATGACCCTGGATATGGGGAATAACCACATTGCAACTAATCCCATATCCCATTACCAATGGTACCCTTTCAAATATTTGAAGACAGCTATCATTTATTCCTTAACTTGTCTCTCTTCATTCATCTAGTGAACAAATAGATATTCATTAGATTTCTAGTGTATCATTGCACTGATTTAGGGCCTAGGAGTGACTGAAGCTTAGATAGGGCATAGTCCCTTCACTTATATAACTTATAATCAAGTAGAGAAATAGGAAACATGCATAGTAGCTTAGTAGCATGGCAGATAGGGTGGTAGGCTTGCAGTCAGGAAAATCTGAGTTCAAATCTGGTCTCAGGCATTTACTAGCTGTGTGACTCTCCCTCACCCTGGGCAAATAATTTAACCTTTTACCCTCAGTTTTTACATCTCTAAAATGAGGGAAAAGACTAGAGCATCATCCAGGTTAGTACACTCATAGTATACATAGAAAGAAACAATATTAGCTAAGACTGAAAAGATAAAGAAAAATGCCCAAGAAAATGACTTTGAACTGTATTAGGAAGCCAGTGAGCAAGTATGAGCAAAATGACAGTATAAGATCAATGAATAAGAAAGATTATTTTTATAGTTGAATGAAAAGTTTAATTAGAAGGGAGAGGGTATAAATGACAATACCTGTTAAAGTTATTTAAACAGTTAGGATAGTTGGTAATTAGGATCTTAAGAGGGATTTGACACTGAAAATACGGGTTGAAACTCTTTCAGCTTCCCAATTCTTTCACCCATTTTTCTCTCACATTTTTGCATTTTTTCTTTTAAAATTATTTTTCTCAGTCAACAAAAATCTGACTTTTTCACTCATACTATCTTCCCCTTCATTGAGAAAAAAAGAAAAAAGAAAATTCCTCCTACAAATACTGCCAATGTCAAAAAAGAATACAACTTCATTTCGAACTCTAAGTCCTTTGTTTTCTGTCAGAAAGCCAGTAGAAAATTTCATTAGTGTCCAGGAAATATGAGAGATTCTTTCATTTCTCATAGTTCCTAAATACTTTAAATAAATTTTACTTTATAATATTTTGTTGTATATATTGTTCTGGTTCTGCTCACTTCACTTTGCATTTATTCATACAAGTTTTCTAAGGTTTTTCTGAAAACATCGTCTTCATCATTTCCTGCAGGACAGTTATAATATTCCATCACCTTTGTATCACATAACTTCTTCCAAATGCTCTCCCTCCCTCCCACCCCTCTACCAGCCACTGAAACTGCAAGGAAAATGATATAAATTATACATGTGAAGTAATGCAAAATATATCTCTAGCAAAGAATCCAAAGAAGAAAACTATACTTCAGTTTGTATTCAGAATTTATCAGTTCTCTTTCTGCAGGTGGATGGCATTTTTTTTTTGTTCTTTATGAGTGAATGAATGAAAGAATGAAACAATTCTTTGGAATTGTCTTGGATCATTGTGTTGGTCAGAGTAGCCACGTCTTTCACAATTAATCATCTTTACAATATTGTTCTTATTGTGAGCAATGATATCCTGATTCTTCTCAATTCACTTTGAATCAGTTCATAGAGGTAGTGTCATTTTTTAATTCACCACATTTGTCATTTCTCATAGCACAATAATACTCCATCACAATCCTATGTCATAACTTGTTTAGCTATTCCCCAGTTGATGACTAACCTCCAATTTTCAACTCGTTTCCAAATCAAAATGTCTTTTTGTACATATATATATATATATATGTATATATACATATTTCTTTGATTTCTTTGAAGTTCAGATATAGGAATAGTTTAATAATGGATTTCTTTTTTAAGAAAGACAAGGAAGGAAAAAGAAAAATTCATCAAAATCAGCCAAATCATGAAAAAAATAATTAGACTCTATTTGTAATGTTTCACCCACATGGACCCCTTCCCTTATTTGTACCAAAAGTTTTGGGAGATAGCTTCTCATGTTTCTTTTTGTAGACAATATTTTTCTTTGTACCTTCACAACATCTGTTTCGATTGTTTTGTGATGGTTATTTCTTTTTACATTGTTTCATTATGGAATAGGTTGGTTATTTCTTTTTACGTTGTTTCAGTTATGGTATCAGTGTGCTATTTTCTTGCCTGCACTTGGAAATCAGTTCATGTAAGTCTTTCTATGTTACTCTGTCACTCCATGATTTCTTAAAGGTTTATAATAGTGGATCAATGATTAAAATTCTAAGTTCTTTCAGTGCCTTGGCTTGTCCTTCATTTAACTTTAAATCTTAAAGTCTTTTAAGGAAGTTGGTGTTGTCTTAATAGATGATTTATCTTGGTCTTTGATTCCCTAATAACAATGCTTATTCTACCTTCTATGGTTGGAATGTTAGAGAAAATGGAAGGAAAATCAGGGATGGTAATTTGTGCTTTAGGTCTGTTATCTGTTAACATTCGGACATTAATTAAATTCTCTTTTTATTTTCCACATTTTGTGCAAGGTTAGTTTATTTGAGACTTTAGTGTTCTTGACCTTGTTCTGACAGGCTTGTGTAATTCTTGCATTTATTGTTGGTTATAGTCTTTTGCTTTCATATTTTATAAACATATTCTTTTTTAAGTTTTAATTTTATTTATTTATAAATGTTCTTTAAATATGTGTTTATTACAGAGTTCCCTGCAAAGGTAGAACAGGTGATGCTCCATTTTAGAAGCAACTAAGTAGCACAGTGGCTAGAGGAATACTTGATATAGTCAGGAAGACTTGAGTTTAAATCTCACTTCAGATACATAGCTGTCAATTAAGCCTAGGCAAGTCAAAAAAACTTCACCTGTCTCAGGTCTCTTGTGTGTAAAATAGGCATAATAATAGTACCTGCTACTCATGGTTGTTGTGAGGATAAAATGAGGTAATATTTCTAAAACATGTTGCAGAACTTAAAGCGCTATATAATTGCTAGCTGTTATTTTCTTCTTCAAAGAGATTAGTAGTGATTCATAGTCAGAATTTATTTATTGAAACTTCAGCCATTATAAAGCCTGATTGATTTTTTAAATATTTTTTGTATATTCGATATTATCTTCTCCCTGCATTTTAAAAATCTTGGGTATATTTTCTATATACTCATCTCCTGCCTTCGCAGTTCTCAGTTAGCTTGATATAGTTACTTTCTCCTGAAGTTTCTGCCATCTCCACTTCTCTAACAATTTCTTCCTTTGTTGTTTAAGTAAAAAATTGACTTAAATTTCAAATAAACCTCCCTTTGATTCTTCTGTGTTTTGTGAGGTGTTATCAAGGAAAATCAAGACTTTATTAGATATTTCATTGGACTAAACAAGACCTTCCAGTGGATTTTTAAGCAATTGCAGTCCCCTGTAATTATATCTTATCTGTGCCAATTTTATTATATGTATTAAGGAAGTATATGTATATCCTCCTGTAAGGGAATTGCCAACCCCCAGCCTCTTGGATGGCATTCACTGGTCACAACTCAGGTAAACTGAGGGGAGACTGGTAAGGCATGAACAAGATGGCCTGGGAGGAAGGGTTCCACCCCTGGTTAGCTCAAGGCTATTTTCCCAGGCTTTTCAGTGAACAAAGAAGCCAAAAATGTTTTTCATTCTAGGGCCTACATGTCCACCCTGGGCAGTCCTGGTTAAAGGTAAATTACTTCCTTATAAGGGCAAACTAATTGCTGATAGGCTCACTTAGGGCACTGGTGTCAGAAAAGAGATAAAAGTGCTGCTCATTGCTTGAATAAATGGAGTCCCGCCTCAATCATTGCTTACAGCTAAACTCCACCAGGGCCGACAGGCCTCTGCTGGTCAGATAAGGCCTGTAGGCCTGAGAGATCAGGCCCAGATTCCCGAGGTCCCTAACGTCCTCCATCTGACTATGTGATTTATATGGACCATTCTCCTGCAATATAATTTTTGCTTATTTTAAAAATTGCTCTTGTTTCAAATATTCTACACCATATTTCCCCTAAGA
Organism: Potorous gilbertii; assembly: GCA_028658325.1. NCBI lineage: Eukaryota > Metazoa > Chordata > Mammalia > Diprotodontia > Potoroidae > Potorous > Potorous gilbertii. The sequence goes on along the minus strand of CM053771.1, from coordinate 262,673,625 downwards.
TGTTTAGATTTCTATGCAGATGTGTATCTTCTTGATGTAAAGTGTTTCTCTTAGTTATATTTTTTTCCCCACTATGACATTCTAATCATAACTATTTCACCAGTTTCTGATGAAACTGAATGATGGCTATGAAATTGTATCTGTCTCTGTATATCAGAATTCCACCTTTCCCCCTTTATGTCCATTTCCATTTTTCATATTCATAATATAATCATTTGAAGCCACAAACATTATTACCAACATTCTTGCTTGAAATTCCACCCTAAGAAGCACTGAATATTTCTCTTGCAACGTTATTATTTCACTGGAGACTTGTGACATGTTTATAAAATTCTCTCTAACATACTCATTAAAAAGAAGTAAGGATCAAGAACTTAATCAGAGACTTAGTTTGGACTTAATTTGAATGACTATAGACTGAATCTGAATTATCAGGTTCACAGACTCCTCTCTTGATGAACTGACTCACTAACATCACTAAGGTTATCAAAGACAATAGCAACACATAAGCTAATTGGGATGAGAGGAAAACAAACCTACTATAATTGAAACTCCCTTTTCATCCTTTTCCCCAGTTTACTTGTACACCAAAGCAGCACAAACAAAATCAATATGTGGTAAGCTACTGGGACACTGCTGCAGTTCTTGCTGTGTCTTTCTCTGTTGAAGTTAATCTATTCCAGTTCTGCTTTAAATTCAAATCTGAACATGCTCAAGGACAAGAGAAATGGGATCTTCTTACATATCCTAGTGATGACATTTGCCTTGTCTTTCTGTATGCAAACTAAAGGTAGCCTTTATATCATGGAAATGTCCTCACAATTACTTGTGAAGCATATTTACCTTCTTCTTTCATTGCCAGATAGCTGTTCGACTCCCTATTTACCATGTTAAAAAAGTGCTTTTTTAGGTACCAGATTATAAAAACCTAGTTTTATATGGACATTTTCTCTTACAGATTGCAGTTTCAAAGAGATGTTCTCATCACTGAATTCTTTTTTTATAATTTTAAAATCATTGGCCAGTTTTTCTTCTATTTCCTTCTTCAGGTGTTCCAGGAGAACTGTTTGTGCATGCGAGCAGTTCATAGTCCCTTCTGAAGTTTCAAATGGAAGTATAGTCTCATTACTGACCTCTTTGGTATTTGTGTTTTGGTCCTTATCCCCATAGAAAGATTCTATAGTTTTTTCATGTTTATTTTGCTTTTTTTAATCCATGACGGTGATTGTGTATTGTGGCTTTTGGTTCTTTCAGTTAGAAGCTGCAGAACTTGGTGTTGAATAGACATGTGAAAAACTAAGAGCAGGTTTTTGTTTTGTGTTTCCCAGATCAGCCCTGGGGTTAGGTTATTAAGTGTGGGGAAGGAGTGGTCTGGTCATAGGAGATCTCCTCAGCTGAACTGAGGCAAAGTCAAGCTCAGGGGATGGTGATCTCAGCTGCCCTATTGTCTTCCTGTTTCCTCTGGAGTACTGAGGCATGCCTAGATGCTAGTCTGAGTTCCCACCCCTCCTGGGGCTCCTTTTCTGGCACTGAGGCTTGCCTGGGTCCTAGTTTAAGTTTTCTCTGCCCTGGGCCTTCTGTCCTTCTGGTTTGCTCTGCCACCGTAGGAGGAATCCTCCTTAGCTAGTTATGAGACTATTTGCCCCCTCTGCTGTTTCCGCTGATCCAGGATGTTTCTGGGGAAATATTTTATGGATCTTTCATGGTCATCAAGCAGGGAGGAGAGAGCATTTACTGATCACTCTGCCATCCTGGCTCCTGGAAGTTCAAGTAGGTGACTTACTGATGTTTAATATGCAGGCTAAAAGTCTCAGGAGCTGCTGCGCTGATATCTGGCACTCAGTGGCCACCACTCCTTCAGCTCTGCTGGTCTCCCACCCTCGGGTGCCCCTCCACTGGTTCCCCCAGCTGCTCTCAGGTTTCCCAGTGCCCTTCCACTCTGCTGCACTGGATGTACTGAGCTGTGCACTGCAGGCTCACCCCTGTGGAACAGATCCTTCCCGTGGACCTTCCAGTCAAACCTGAGCTCCGAATCCATCACAGTCTGTCTCCCATTGGATTCTGCACCTCCAAAATTTGGTCAGATTCTCCTTTCAGAGGTTTCTGAAGGAGTTTGTCCAAGAGCTTAGGTGAATCGTTGCTCTCACTCCGCCATCTTAGCCCAGACTGCAGTTTCAATCCCTGTTAGTCAAAACAACAAGCATCATGGCAGAAATGTTCTTCCTGGTGTGTGAAAGATACATTCTATTCCTTTCCAGATGCCCCTGCAAACTGTTTTTTTAAGTCATGATGCAGAAAAACAATCTTATTCTTCAATGCCATCTATAAAATGAGCTATCACCATATTTCTTATTCAAAGTCATGGCTTTCAATTGAATAAGAGATAAAATCATTGCTTCTCTCCTAAACCCTAGAAGTTGTGCTTTCTACCTGGGACTTCACAGTCACTAGAGATGAGATAAGACATAGCTTGATAATTGAGGTAATATTAATTATTACAATGGACAAAAATCAATATTGTGTTAATGAATCAACAGTAAAGTATAATAACTGTCACATAATTGTAGCATTTTATGATGTTCATAAAAAAATCATGTAACTGCAAGAAAGGAGACATGAATAATCTGACTTGATCCTTTGGAAGTAAACAACGACTCTCAAAAATGTTCATTTTTGTTAGCGTGAAAATTTTCTGTGAAAATTATCGAGTTACCAAGCATCAAAGAGATAAAGACCTTGAGATGTGGAAGAGTGATTATCTAAGACTAAAAAGAGAAGTTCATCAAACTGACTGAAGAGAAGGGAAAACTACAAATGAAATGGAGACATTTGACCCAATAATAGCAGTATACCAATTAGAGGAAAGAGCATAATATAAGGAACTGGTTTGTATACAAAAGATTTGAGCAAAATTTGCTAGAATGTTTTTTATTTTTTTTAAAAGGTGACAGAAAATAGACTTCTCTGAGAATTCACACAACAGAAGTTGCTTTTCTCATCAAAGCTTCTGGTTTATCTTTCTTCAGGGAACTCTTGCTGCCATATGCTAATGATCTTTGGACTGTGTTGGTCAAAAGAATGTATATTGTGGTTGAGAGCCACAGAGTGGCAGAGTACAAATAGCAACCCAATTGAACTCCTCCAACATTCTTCTCCAAACAACTTTAAAATTGACGCCTCAAATCAAATTTTGTAGCAGTAGACTAAAAAAAAATTCAGAGTGAGACATGTTTTTCAACCTAAGACAACTTAGGGAGTTAGCAGAAGAAGTCTCTGACACTGAGATGGTTGCCAGCCCAGAATGTATGTGCAGCAGTAGCAACAGCTTTGGGCCTTGTAAGTGTCTGAAACAGAGGCATCAGCAGAAACTCTAGAAACAGCCCAGAGATGGTAAAATGGTTGGACAGAGAGAGATTTCAGGAAATTGCTTGCTAGCATCATGTGTAACTGGCACTAATTGACAACTCTCCAGTTCTAGAGCAGAAAGGAACATTTACAGTCAGTCACAAGGGGATCCTGGTCATAGTTTCAAGGCAAAAGGTATACTAGTGCTTATGGCAAGAAAGTAGGGGTCCTTGTTACAGTTCTAAACCAAGGGGAAATTAGTACTTATGCCTACAGGGCAGCAAGGGCACAGGGGCCCTTCCTAGATAAAGACCAGAGTATAGACAGTAACTTCACCTCTCTCTGTATCACACCACCTTGAATGAAATAGCAGTACAAAAAATCTAAGTCTTGGCATAGTGCCTTCCCAGCCCAGGTGAGCAGAATGCATTTCTAGCATGAAGTTCAAAGTCAAGAATAGACTGGGAAATTTAACAAGCTGCAACAAGAAGAACTTCTCCACAAAAAGCTACTATGGTAGCAGGGAACACCAAGACATAAACTCAGAAAAATAAACAATGTGAAAACATCTATAAGCAAAAGTTCAAAGAAAATGCTAATGGGATCAAAGTATAATAAGAATTCCTTGAAGAACTAAAGAAAGAGATGAATGGTAAAAGGAAAAAGAAATGAGAGTGAGGCAATAAAATTATGAAAAGAGAATTAACAGCTTGGTAAAAGAAAAAAAATCCTTTAAAAAAACTTTAAAAAGATAACTTTTCCAATGCTAAACAAGGCACAAATATCACAGAACTAAAGAACTCCTTAAACAATAGAAAAGAAGACAGGTACAAAAAGTCATTGAAGAAAAGAATTCATTAAAAATCAGAACTGGATAAGTGGAGACTGACTCCACAAGACATCAAGAAACAATAAAACAAAGGCAAAAGAATGAAAAAAAATAGAAGAATATGTGAAATATCCCATTAGAAAACACATTAAAAAGATAATTTAAGAATTATAGGACTACCTGAAAGCCATTATTATAACGAGAGCTTAGAAATCATATTTCAAGTACAGCAAATTCCCATTATGTTTTAGATTCAGAGGGTAAAATAGAAATGGAAAGAACTCACTGATCACCTCCTGAAAGAGATCCCAAAATGAAAACTCTCAGAAAAATTATAGCAAAATTACAGAGATCCCAGGTCAAGGAGAAAATATTTCAAGCAGCTAGAAAGAAACAATTAAAATATTGTGGAGCCACAGTTAAGATCATACAAGATTTATCATCTTCCATGTAAAGGCATGAAGATCTTGAGATATGATATTCTGAAAGGAAAAAGATCTATGATTACAACAAAAATTGCCTCTCCATGAAACTGAGCACAATCCTGGGGAAAATGAATATTTAATGAAATTGAGGACTTTTGAGTAATCATGATGAAAAGACCAGAGCTGGATAGAAAATTAGACATTCAAGCACAAGATTCAAGGGAAACATAAAAAGGTAAATATAAGAGTAAACATAAGAGACTTGGAATTAAATTGTTTTATGTTCTTATGTGAGAAGAAGATACATGTCATGCTTGTATTAGGGCAATTATAAGGAGTCCACATTGACAAAGGGCAGAAAATGAGTCAGTTATACTGAGATGATCTCGAAAAAAATGGAGTAAGAAAGAGGGATTCACTGGAAAAATGGGGAAAGACTGAGGTAAAATGAGGAAATTTTTCTCACATAGAAGAAGTGTACAAGGAAGATCTTGAATAGTGAAGAAAAAGAGAGAGGGTAGAATACATACACATATTTGATTTAGTATAAAAATATTACTAACCTAATAGGGAAACAGGAGGGAAAGGGGATAAGAGATATGGTGGGTAGGAATGATAAAAGAGAGCTATATAGGAGGCAATGGTCAGAAACAAAACAGGCATTTTAAGAGGGACAGGATAAAAAGAGAGAGGGAAGGATAAAAAAGAAAAATAGGATGGAGAGAAATATATAGGAATCATAACTGTGAATGGAATTATCCACAAAATGGAAGTGGATAGCAGAGCAGATTAGAAAGCAAAATCCAACAATATATTGTTTACAAGAGACACATTTGAAACAGAAAGACACATACAGAGTTAAAACAAAGGTTGAAGTAGACTCTGTTATGCTTCAGCTGAAGTAAAACAGGCAGGCCTAGTAATCGTGATCTCAGACAAAGCAAAAGTAGAAACAGATATAATTGAGAGATAATCAGGGAAACTACACTTTGCTAAATATTACTGTAGACAAGGAAGTAACAAAATATAGCAAGTTTCTCTGATAACATCATTTCTTAATTACATAGAGAACTAGGTAAAATTTATAACAAAAAAATAAAAGCTATTCCCCAATTGATAAATAGTCAAAGGATCTAAAGAAGAAGCTATTAGAAGAAGAAAACAAAACTATCTAAGGTCAAGTTTAAAAAGTTCTCTAACTCAATATTTATCAGAGTAACACAAATTAAAACATCTCACACATATCAGAAATGACAAATATTGGAGGTGATGAGAGAAAATAGGCACACTAATGCAATATTCGTATAGTTATTAACTGGTTTAACAATTCTGGAAATCAATTTAGGCTATGCCTAATCAATTTTAATACTGGGCATACCTTTTGGCTCTGCAGTACTGCTACTAGGTCTGTACCCCAAAAGGGATAAAATGAAAAGAACAAGGACCCATTGGTAAAAAAAAAACATTTATAGCGGCTCTTTCTATTTTGGTAAAACATTGGAAATTTAGAGGATGCTCATCAATTGAGGAATGACTGAATAAGTTGTAACATGATTGCAATGGAAGTAGTATTGTATTAAAAAAAATGATGAGGTTTATTTCAGAAAAATAAACAAAAAACAAAAAATTGGCAATACCTCTATAATCTGATGCAAAGTGGAATGAGGACATCATTATGCAAAATATCAGCAATATTGTATTGATGATCAATTATGAAATGTGTGACTACTCTGTTCAATACAATGATCAAGGACAATTCCAAAGAACTCATGATGAAAATATTCTGTCCATCTCTAGAGAGAGAACTGATGAATTGTTACTGCAAATTAAAATATACTTTTCTTCCTTTTTTGTGACATGTCTAATATGGAAATGTGTTTTTCATGATTTCACATGTATAATTGATATCATTTTGCTTGCCTTGTTGGTATTGGGAGAGGGGTGGGATAAAGGGAGAGGATTTATAACTCAATTTTTAAAAGAAAAGAATGTTAAAATAAATAGTACATTTTTAAAAGGAATAAAAAGCAAGAATGGTAGTTGTTTTGCAAGGATCTAAATGCACTTGTCATTTGGTATCATAATCACAGAATCTCTGAGTTGGAAGAACTTCAGAGACCATCAACTCCAGCAACTTTATATTCAACAATCTTTATTCTATGAATCTTAGCATGTGGACATGCAGCATTGTTTGATGACCTCAAGTGAGGGTGAAGAATGCATCACCTCCTGAAACATACCATTCCACTTTCAGATATGCCTCATTGTTAAGAATTCATTCCTTATATCCCGTCAATATTTACTTCTTTGCTGCTTTTCCTCACTACTCCTGAGTCTGCTTTTGATGGCCATCTATGACATGCCTATTTGCTTTATCCTTACAATGTTTTAATTACTGACACCTGATCTTCAAATAATAGGAAATTGAAACCATTTTGTTTGTGTTCCTCTGGATGATTTCCTACTTATCAATAATATTCATAAAATGTTGTACATAGAACCAAATACAATACTGAAGTGTGGCTTTATGAGGGCAAAGGGCAGTGAGTTGTTACTCCTCAGGTCTAGACCTTCCCTTACTACCACCTAAGATTACATTCACTGGAATCTCTGGAAGTTGGTGTTATATTATCCTTGTTTTATAGGTTATGTGAGTTGTCCAGTACTGTCCAGTAGTTGTCCATAACTACTTAGTGGCTGAACTAGGGTTTGAACACGTCTTCCTGCTTCCAAGTCCAGCACTAACCATTATGCAATCTAACTGCCTGTATAGGCCAGACCTGCGATTTCATCAATAAAGAGACTCCTGATGAGGAAAACTTGCTCTGTACTCTAGCTACTCTGTACCTTGAAGTCTTAGGGAAATGTTTAGGTAACAAGAGGTTAAGTCATTGACCTAGTCCCAGGGTCAATAAAAAGCAAGATTTGAACTCGTCTTTATCATGCTGAGACTAGCTCTTTATTCACTGTCAGACTATTTCTCCCTCTACCAGTAATTGTAGCTTAATAACTCTCTGTTGAATAAATAAGAAATAAAAGAATCAACAGCCGTTTATTGGACAGAATATAAGGATCATGTGCAAGCTTGTATAAATATATTTGTTTGGTATAATCTCTTAGATTCAAAGTAGTTAATATTTCTTGGAAATTGTAATCACATGTTGATTGGTGGTTTAGTCTAATCCTTTTCTATTCCAGTTTGGGGGCATTGCTAATTTGACAGAAATATAGTCTGTGTTCCTTTGATGGTATCATTCATTCCCACGTTGGGTGAAAATCAGTCAGGGGGTTTGATCAGTCTCAGCAGGCTTTCCATCAGGTCCCAGACAAACACCCTGGAAAGACAGGATACCTACTGATTAACAATATTAGGTATGTAAATTTAGTCTCAGCTGCACCCTTAATCAGAGAGCCATCAACCACCAGGAGTCCCTATTTCCTGCTTTTGTTACTGAGATTCCATCATCTTCCTAATGTCTGTGAATGTTCTTCATTGTGCTCTGGGGTGTAAGATGTGGCTTCCCTTCCTGAATACTTATTCATCTTCTGTAAGAAGATTCTTATATCCCTTGTATGGCTTCAGTAACTTTGAAATTTTTCTACTCTATCGTGTTCTGATACTTTCAGTCTTCCTGACACTGACTTTATTACCTAGATTTGAATGCTAATTCTGCCACTAAACTAGTTGTATGAGGTTGCAGATAATACTTTACCTCTCATAACTGTTACTGAGTTTCTTATCTGCAAAATAAAGAAGCTATAGTAGGAAATCTCTAGGTTTTCCCTAGTGGTATGTATCAATTGATATTTTTATTCCTGGTTTTCTTCAAGAAATGATAAATTCAGCAAAGCATTTCAGAAGTACCCACTATGTTTAAATCAGTGTGCTAGATTTTCAGAATAAAAAGGTGAGTGCGATAATCCCCCTCACAATAGGAACTCAAAAATCTAAAAGGTAGAGATATAAATTATTAAAATATAAGTTAGAATGTTATAATAAAAAGCAAAACAAAGCATTATGAGCCATTAAAGGCAGGAGAATTAACTTCCAGAAGGAGAGCTCAAATAAGGATTTATAGAGGAGGTGTAATTTATTCAGAGCCTTGGAGGAAGGAAGGATTTCATTGTGGAAGAAAGAAATAGTATCCAACATGAGAGAATGGATGTGGAATATACAAAAGGATGGCAGCTGGATAGGGCAGCAGAAATTTAGTAAACTGTTTGGTTGCAATAGAGAATGTTTGTCAGGATGTACTGATCACTAAAGCTAGAAAGTTTGGTTGGAACTGGATATGGAGAATTAGAAATCCAGGCTAAAGAGTTGTATTACATATCTTAGGCAGAGGAAAATATTGAAAAATATTGAGCAAAGTAGTCATAGAATTGGATCTGTGAAGCAGCCTGATAGCCTTGTGTAATAATAACTTGATGGGGAAGAGGAGCGAAACAAGGAAGTCAATTTGAAGTCGAAGAAGTACTGAAAAGTCAAATGAGGATAGTGGTAGTAGAAATGGATTGAGGTTAGTGAAATCATTGAGTAGAATTGTAAGAAATTGGGAACTGATTGGATCTTCATATGTCAGTCAATTAATATTTATTAAATATCTACAATGTGTTAGGCATTGTGCATGAAGGAGAGAAATGAGTCAAAGATGATTTTATGCTATTTTGGGAGAATGTGATACTATTCATGGAAATAAGGAAATACAAAAAAACTGGAAATTTTCAGAAATAGATGATGAGTTCAGCTTTAGATCTATTGAGTTTGAATTTTCCTTGAAATATTCATATAAGATGTTCTCCAGATATTCAGAAAGTCATAACTAAGATAGACAAATTTTTTGAGAAAAGAGATTTAACAGTTATCTTCATAGAATTTATATTTATGGAATTGATAGTAATGGTGTAAACTTGTTAAAACAAGAATATTTAGACAGGAGCAAAAATGAATCCACAGATAGGGTCTTGACCATATTTTCAGAGAGCAAGAAGAGAAAAGAAGAGCCAGGCAAGAAAAAGAGATGAGAGAGTGTATTCCAGAATCCAAGGGAGAAGAACGTTAAGAAAAAATTGGTGTTGCTGCAGTAGGCATCTTGTAGAGTGGTGGCAGTAGTGGTAGTGGTGGGAAACCTGGAAACAAATCAGAAAAAGTGAGGAGAATAAATTAAAATCCCAGCGTTGTTGCTAATTATGCAGTTTTGGAGAAGTTATTTTCTCTTTTTGGTCCTTGGGATTCTCTGAATCAAAATGACAATTATTTGACGAGATGACCTCAAGGTTCATTTTATCTCTCAGTATCAAGTTAGAAACACTGTGTTTGGTGAAAGGAATATATTGATGTTAGTAAACCAATAGCATTAGTAAAGTTGTGGAACAAAAGTTAAAAACTAAGGGGATAAAGAAAAAGTGAATAGTAAGGAAGTGGAAGAAGTAAATATAAACTATTTAAGGCAGTAGCTCTGCCTCAGCCTCTGACCCAGGGGCTCTGACTCAGAAATCAAGGGGCAGTAAGGAGTATCCTGGGCAGGTACCATAGACTTGACTGAAGAGAATTTGCTCATCACCATCCCTAATTTCAACCTGGACAACATTTACCTCATTGGGAGAGATCTGAGACCTTTTAATCCTGGTTTTCCTGGGGAAGAACCTCTTTGGCTCAGAATGAACCAAAACCAAAGAGAAATGTTGAGTAATTGCTCCTGAATGGATGGATGTTGAAAAATTGAGGGAGATAAAAGACCAAGAGAGAAAGGAGGAAACATTTACCCTAATGTATAGTCCTTACTACATGGAACCTACCACATGGTTGTTAAATCATGCTTCAGATAACATCCCCAAGACAAATGAGATTTGGACTCTGATTGTGGATATGCGGGATATTTGAATAGCTAAACTCCAGGTATCTGCTGACAGCTTTGTCAAACAGGAGAAAGCATATACTAAGCAGGATAACCTAACCTTGATGGAGATCATCACTATGGGAGCATTCCTCAAATAAGTCCTAAGTCATATGTGCAAACTCCACACAAACTTCTATCCTGCAGAGAGTGCTCAGTCTTAAGATTTTTAGAGGAAAAGATTGTAGCAGGAGAGATCTTCTTAAGTTTTGTAAGACTGAGGGTAGACAGTGAAAAGGAGGCTCATTTGGTACCTTGCCCACTTTTCAGGAATGAACTTACTGCAATTACAAAGTTCTCAGAATGTCATGACAGAAAAAAAACAGTGTCACCCTTTCCTTTTTATTAAGAGAAGCAACAATTGTGAGACGGAATATTAATCATCAGGCCTCCCTCACGTTCAGAGGATATCTTTGGGCCCATATCTGTCTTGAGTATCCCTTTTACAGATCAATTTCTTGTCCCTGGCAGATTCCATCCTTCAACCTACCCCCACGCCCCAGGCCCATCCTGCTGAGATGAATGGCAGTATAGTATTTAGATATTGTTGGTTCAAGATGCTTGGATTTACCTTTACCTTACCAGAGAAGCTGTTTTTCCTTTTCATGTATATTTTTATAAGATACCAGTGGCACAATAATGAAGGTGATTTAGAATTTAATTCTATCTACTTTGTTTCATTTTCTACTGGCCTAACATCATCTTAACAATTTTATTGTTAAGTTAGACTTAGAAAGATGGCACACTGGGAAAGTCGTATTGGATTGTTACTGATGTTAATGTGTTGTGGTTTGCTTAGACTCTTTCTGGTGAAACATAGACTGAATCAACTCCAGAAATGATGAAATGTTTGAGTTTTGGGTTTTTTTGCTCAGTATTACAGACAATAATAAACTGTGTCAAAATGGCTAAAAGAACTAGATCAACCATTTCATTATTAGATCATTTTTAAAGGCTAAACTGAATTATACACAAAACAACACCTGGTTGTTTGTTTGTCAATAAACTTATAAACTCTTCAAAAAAAGCATAAAGTTCTTACTATTATTTCTTCAAAATTCACCTCAAGTACCACCTACATGAAGCTCTACCTGACTCCATCTAGCTGGTCATTCCTTCTCTTGCAAAACCTCAAGGTATTCGTTTAAACATATATATATATATATATATATATATATATATATATATATATATATATATATATATATAATACATAACTATATGTTTCCATTTGGTCTTGCCCATTAAAATGAAAACTCCTTGAGGGAAAGGACTATGTCACTTATTTTTATGTAACTGTAGTGTTTAATGCAGTGAATGAACATAGTAGGTACTTAATAAGTGCTTATTGATTGATTTTCAGATGACTGACCATGGAAGTAAAGAAAGAAATAGGTAGACTGAATGAGGAAGTAGTAGAGTCACACTGTTTTTAAAATTATTTCTGCCTATCTATCCACCTGTCATCTATCTATTTATATATTTAGTCATTCATTCTTTTAGATATGGGATTTTTGAACATGTTTGTAGAAAGAAGGAAAAGAAATAAGGAATCCATGAAAGTAGATCAATGTGGTTCTGAGAAGACAAATGGGATATGATAAAATGTAAGACTATAATGCCTTCATTAAGAGGGTTACCTGTTTTTCAAAAATAGAAAATGGGAAAATGTCAGTTTTGATTAGATGGGTCAAGAGAACAAGTGTTTATTAAGCGCCTACTATGTGCCAGGCATTGTGCAGTTTGCATATGTTATCTTATTTCTTTCTCCCAACAACTTCCATCTATCTGCAATATAGATATTATTCCATTTTACAACTGAGGAAACTGAGGCAGAGAGAACTCAATTGATTTGTCCAGGATCATACAGAGACTAAGACTCTTAGCCTGGATTTGAATTAATTTCTTCCTATTCTATCTCCCTACCTGCGTCTTTTGAGGAGTGGAAGAGTAATTGAGAAAGCTTATAACAAGGCTTCTGTATTATATTATTTCCTTAATCCTTTCCAGCTGAATAGAAGTATCATTTGAAGGACATGGGGAAAGATCCCCAAAATAAAAATAAAAAAAACCCCTCTCCTACCCATATAGGATGATGTTTGAAATTCCACCATTAAAAAGATTATTATGTTGTACTAAACCATATTATAACAAAAATTTTAAAATGCAAATACATGTTATTATGATTTTGTAGATAATGTAAATACATTGTGGGACAGGAAATCAGCAACTGGCCTAATATTGCTAGAGAGGGTACCATTCATTTTCATACTTTGAAGTTGATTAGGCTTTAGATGAAACCAAAGAAAGACAGAATCTAAAACTCTTCACAGTCTGGATCTTGCTGTATTTTCAGGTCTTATACTTTATTCCCTTTCAGATTCGCTAAAATCCAGTAAAACTAGCCTTCTTTCCCTTCGTTGCAAAGCATGACAGTTTTCAACAGCATGCCTTTTCTTCATACCTAGAATACCTCCTCACTACCTCCTGCATTTCTTTAAGACTCAACTCAAATTCCACCTTCTAGTTTTTCCCAGCCTATTCCCCTTCCCCCACCTAGTGCCTTCCCTGTGAGATATCTTTCTATTTACATACTATTTATATCTATGAATTTTATATATGTAAAATTGTTTGCTTATTTTTCACCCTACTAAAATATGAGTTCCTTGAGGGCAGAGTCCGTATTTTTGCACTTCTTGGTATCCCCAGAGCTTAGAATATTGTTTAATACTTTTTTGATTGGTTGATTGATAGCTTTCCTTCTCAGCTGGCAAAATCATAACTATTGATTAATGATCATTTGATACCTTATTAACTTCTAGCTACTTAAAATTAAATGTTTCAGTAATGTGGCCCTTCTGACTCAGTCCCTGACAAAAGTATATTTCAGAAAAAGAACTGGCAATGGAGCTTGTTAGATAGTAGCTTTCTCTTCTTGACTAGACAAGATTTGTATGATTGAAAAATGGACCTTACCCTTATAATGAGATAGGTCTCAATAGTTATAAATTCATATAGCACTTCAAGGTTTATAAATCACTTTATGCACATTTTCTCATTAGATATTCTAAGCACCATCGAATTTGACTCAGAGCTTCAGATACACAGTTGAATTTTACCTCTTAAATTGGTGCTAAGGATCAGGACACAGAAATGTTAGGAAGAGGAAAGAATAGGCCATGAGCTGACTGACCAAAGGATGATAGAATGATATTGGGGAGATGTATATGAGATTTCTCTCTCAACACACAGACATTGTTCTCTTTTATATCTCTTTTCCCAAAATTGCTTGGTTTAGGACTATTAGAATGAAAGATATTGTGTCAAGTAAGTGATCCCAATAGGATTCAATGGAGAGATACACATTTTAGAGGCAGTAGGCAATCAGACCTCTTGAAATCAATCAATAAGCACTTACCAAGTGCCTACTATGTATATAAATTGTGTTAATCATTGGGATTACATAGAAATAAGTGAAATAGTTCTTGCCCTCAAGGAGTTTACATTCTAAAGGGTGAGAACATGTGAATATATATATATTCATATATGTATATGTATGTATGTATGACATATTTTATACACACACATATATTTTTGGGAAGGAAGGAACCTCTAGCTAGAGGGAATCAAGTAAGGCTTCATGTAGAGGGTGGTACTTGAGGTGAATTTTGAAGACAGAATAGTAAGTATTTGATACTTACTTTTACTTTATCACTATTCACTCATTCCTCTCCCCCTCAGCTAAGTAGTACAATGGATAGCGGCCAGCCTGAAGTCTGGAAGACCTTAATTAAAATCAGACCTCAGCTACTTAGTGTGAAAGAAATGGCAAGACACTCTAGTATTTTTTCCAAGAAAACTACAACTAGGGTCACAAAGAGTCAGACATGATTGAACAACACATTTTTAATCTAAATCCATTTATTTTTGTGATTACTCATGTGTATGTGTCCCTAAGGTCACTGTCATGTGTTATATATCCTCATTTTCAAACATGAATTTCTATATAAGCTGGGAAATTTCCTGAAAGTTCATATGCTTATTATACACCTCACTATCTCTCTTTAAAATAAAATTGTCTCCATTTATTGAATAGGATTCAAGCAGCTTAATCACCAATTGTCCTCCTGCTTAAAAGTCCTGAGTTTGCCTTCTGGAAACAGTAGTATGTTGTAATCCAGAAACCCTTCCTGAATCAGTGTTTGTATATTCTGGAAGAAAATGTAGCTTGAGAATTTTAAAAGATTGATGTACCTTGTGGCTAGTATTTGGAATGAATGACTATCTTTTAATGCGGTTGCAGAAGTGATTATATTAATATGATGGAAAACCAAAAGATTTGGGTGAGACTTCTTAATGATAGGCAAATAGAACTCCAGGGCTCTTGTGTTTCTGAGTGGCTTTCCTTGAATTCATTTCCTTAAACTTCTGAGTGTCCTCGTATAATGTAGTTTAATATGTCATCCCTTCTACATGTAGGCTATTTTTATGATTCAGGTCCCTAAAGATTGTCAATCATTCATCCAATAAGTATTTATGAATTACCTCTTATGTGCAAGACACAATGCTTGGGGCTACAAAGACAAAAAAAGAATGATACAATTCTTCAAGAAGCTTAGGTGTTATTGGGGGAAAATGTAATTTATCCAAGTAAGTAAATGCAAGTGGCAAGTACAAAATAATTTGGAAGCAGTGTAGTGAGAATACTAATAGCTGTTGGGATCAGGATTGACCCCTTAAAGGAGATCACCATTGAGCTACCCTTTGAAGGAGATCAGTGAGGTGGAGGGAAGGAATAAGTAGATTCTATGTGCAGAGAATAAATTATGCAAAGAGACTGCACTGGGAAATTCAGTGCCAGGTATGGAGGATGAAAAACAGACTGGTTTGATTCAAATAGAGTATATGAAAAAGATTATGCAAAACACAAACAAACAAACTCCCCCAAACCAAAAACTTCAAAAGATAGATCAGAGTCAGAATATGAAGGGCTTTATATGACAAACCATGGAATTAAGTTTCTTTTTCCTACTGAAGTGTGGTACAGTGGATAGAGTGTTGGCCCTAGCAACAGGATGATAAATTCAAATTTGGACTCAAACACTTGTAAACTATGACCATGTGCAAGTCATGTGAACTCTACTTTAGAATCCTCCTCTGTAGAAGGAGTATAGAGAAATAGTACCTACCTCCCATATTTGTTGTGAGGATGAAAAATATTTGTAAAAGTCCATGTAAATATAAGCTGTTGTTATTTTCCAAGAAGCAAGATGGATTTAGCAGAAATTCTTGAGTAGGGGAGAAACCATTGCATTAGGGACACCAAGTCCCATGACCTCTATCTAACACATGCATACTCAAAGTAATAATCAAGGGCTCTTAATGTTGAAGATGAAGCCATCTTTGACCTGTCAGCACAATCATCATCACTAACATCTATAATATTTTTTGTGTACAGGATCTCTGTTAGGTTGTAGGAAAACCTGGTTCATAAGTCTTCTCCTTTGACACATAAAAATTCCCAAGGGATGCATACAAATACTGAACATACACAAGGAAAATCACTCAGAAAGAATAGATCTCTATAGTCATACTTCTGTGACAAGGAGGTCTTGCTTGGCTTTCCAGTTCTTTTTCCTTTTGTGACATACAGTTCAACTACAACAGTATAGTGGTCTATCCTTGGAATTCTGGCTCTCTCTATTTCTATCTGCAGGTAGCATTAGATAGAAAAAGAGAGGGGGGAAAAAGAAATGGAGTGAGGACTATTATTGTTTTCCTATTCTACCACTCAATTATCCTGGCTTCCTAGTAGTTTGCCTTCTCAGATTCCTCCTTTAGAAAGTGAATATGGCCTGACCTCATTACATACACCTGGGGAAAGGTAACATTAATCTGTTATTAATTGTTGACATATAAATGTAAATTTATTAATGAGATTCATTTGCTCTATATCAGCTAGTTGAAATTATGACACAAAGAAATGATTATTTTTAATGGATCAGAAGTATATGAAGGGGGTAAATTGAATATGTTGGATGCCATCTAGTAAGGGCAGTCTTGAGTAGGGGCCCTAGATGGCATGGGAATGTCTTGACAGCAATGAAGACCTTAAAAGGAAGCGAATGCTGAGATGTGGGAGCCAAAAGGGATGATAGAAGTGTTTAAGACAAACTTCACCTTTACTGTTTGGGGCTTACAATTCCCCCTCAGTTTGTGATAGTGTACTGCAGTTGTATCACTTTCCAACCATAAGACCCTTTATTGAAATAATCTGTCTGGAAATCCATCTTATTAATTAGATAATGGCAACCCAGAAAGGTTGACATGGATTGACATGAAACAATGCTTGGCAGCTCAATACTGCCACTGGTAAATATGATTGATGGGTTTAATCTGAACTCTCTTCAGTCAGGACTCAACTGCATTAGGAATCTGGTGCAAACTCTCATTTCTCGTTAATTAAAGTGGTGTCTCTTGATTTCTTCAGTAAGTCTTATGCACTAAGAAATACGTCAGATACCAGAGTTTCCATCTATCAATTTGCTAGGGGTTTGCAGGCCTTATTTTGTTTTGTGTTTTTTTTCTTCTTTACGTCCTGGTGAATTCTACTCTCTGACTAATGCCATGAATTTAGTGGATAATCTCCCAGGAGGAAATAATTCAATGCCAAGCCAGGATAGATTTCTTAAAGCAAGTTTTTACAGAGAAATTGAGACTTCAAAACTTATCCTAAACAAACTTTTTCTTGTAAAAATTCCATAGAATCTTGAAGTTAGAAATGACCTTAAAGGTCATCTAATCTGATCTGTCAGATAAAGGAGTTATTGCTTCTATAGCAGTACTGCTTCCCTATTCAGTTTCTGACTAAACACCTGTAGTAATGGAGAGAAGCCTTTATGAGGACGCTACACATTTGTTGACTATTTTTAATTTTTAATGTCTTTCCTAATATTTTGTAAAATCTGCCTTTTACCAATTTTCATAGATTGCTACTAATTCTTCCCTTAAAGACAGCTGCAACTGTATATTTAGACTGGATTTTGTAGTAGGGAGACAACATTCTCTTCCTGCCCAGTGAATGATTCCAATGAAATGCATGACAACAATGAGAGGCTGGGAGCATCTTACTTCTCATTTTAGAGACAGGTAAATGATAGGGTTCTTTGATGGAGAAAGTAGGATATCCAGATGATCAATTTTGGAAAATATATGACAATTTTGGTATAGAAATGGTTAATCTGTCGCTGAATGACTGAGGCAACAGAGCTGTCCCTCTGTAAGAAACTGGAGTAGTAAAGTGTTTTAATTTTTCCTTTTCTCTTGGCTTCTTTGTCTTCCTGCAAAATACCTGCAAAATACCTCCCTTTGTTCTTTAAGTCTGTTTCTATTTTCTGATTTAATTGCTATCTTTGAGGGCATTTCACCTTGACACAAACTGTATGATAGATTGCAACCATTTGTGATATAGCTGTATGTTAATTCTGAGCCATGGAGAGCAAAGGGAAGACACCCCACACTCTCTGGAAATACAGAGAATGAAAATTGGTAAGGGGCTTAGAACTCTATCCAGATCATTAGAATCACATCATGACCTGGCAGCTCCACAAGAAAAGCAAGTCAATTCATTGAACAGTCATTAAATATCTATTATGTGCAAGACACTGTACTAAGTGTTGGAGAAAGCCACCTTGTGATTTTTTGTTAATAATATTTGCTTATAATGTTCAAAAAACTGCAGATGGAAAGACTCACATGAATTGGGATCAATTTACCCTTTGACTAAAGCCCAGGTAGGGAGTCCATGTTTTAAGGAGTTAGTGGCAAACGCTCAGACAAATTTTTCATTTTAAAGCAAGAAGCATAGTTGAGGCAGGGCAAAAGGATGCCTCTGAGGGAATAAAAATGGTTGGTCTTTTAAGAATCTTCCAGTCCCCCTTTTCTGCTGGGAAAAGTAAAATAAAACAAACAAAAGAGCAAACTCTTAGCTACAATTTACTCCATAGTGTTACCGGCTGATTACAGTTAAAATCTTTCTCCCCTTTCTGGGCATCCTCCCCAGACTACTCCACTCTAGTTTACTACAAGTAAACTGTTTGTTCCACTTTCTTATCTGCTCCACTTTATAAACACTCCCTTAAAATCATGATGTGGGACTAGTTAGTCCCAAAATTGTAACTTATTCTAACCTTAACAGACTCTAGATGAAAACAGGGAACCCAGAATCAAGAGCTTACGTTAGTCAGATATGTTCAGATAAACTACCTAGCCTTTAGCATCCTGACATCCATATCTGGTCTTGCCCAAACACTTGGGCAATTTCCCTATATTGAAAGCCCGGTGTTATTTCAATCTTCCTGATATCCACATTTCCTGACTCTGCCAGTCATTACTCAATTGTTTCTGACCTCAAGCTAGACTTTCTGGCAATGTTGCTACTATTATAAACATTCCTGCTATGAAATTTTGGGTGGGTGATATATATACATATATATATATATATATATATATATATATATATATATATATATATATATATATATATATATATATATGAAGCTAAGTTTTCCATTTCTAAATGGAAGGGCTGGGGTAGTAATTTACCATAAAGACAACAATATAATACTCAAAACTTAATAGTACTGTTTTTGCATTAAGTCCTAGAACCATACTCTTTCTCTACCACCCCCTATTTGTGAAACATTCATCCTATTTGAAAATGCATAAAAATATTAACTAAATGTTCAGGGCTTGATTTTCTCCACATGTCTGGGTGATTTGTTCCAGCAGGTTCAGATGAGAATTATTCCACTAGATTTCCACTGGAAGTGAAATGAACTACTTTATCACTTAAAAAACAGTTGGATTAGAGGGTTAGAACACAAATTGTACACCCAGGCAGAAAAAGTCCTTCATGAAAGTTCAGATATTGCTGCACAAGGGAAAAGAAGAGGAGGATTATTATGGCTATTTGTTGTGGACATTATATGTCATTATTTTCATTGACATTTGTTATTTACAAAAAAAACTGTCACACGACTATTGAGTCATTGCGGTATAGTTAATAATGAAATTAATGAAATCTTGATTTGTAACTAATCTGACTAAAGGGGCCATATCTTTGAAGCTATTTACTTATTCATTTGTTTTATAGATAACAGTTGTGCTATTACTAAATAAGAATATACAGAAAGCAAACATAAAAAGTACTTTTCCCAAGAATTCTTCTAAATAAAAGTTCCAAGACATCCCCCTTTTAGGTAAAGCATTATAGCAGTTCATAGACTCATCTTGGCAGCTGAGGTGGGGATAGTGAGTAGAAATTCTGAAGAAAGTACTTTTAAGAAATATGTGAAAATTTGGATGAAATTTTTTTTTCTGAAAAAGTTATGTTTTGGAATATGAAAAAAGAATGGACAAAATATTACATTTGAAAAATGGAAATTTCTATAAATAACTCCCAAGAACTCAATGTTGTCTGACTCTAGAAATCACTGAGTTTAAATATGTGTATATTTGACAGATGTAATGCATATAGTACCAACAGAATAAGCTGTAATGTAATTTAAGACTATCTGGAAAATATTTCTTCTTTTTTGCCCAAAGGAATCTCACTAACTAAATTAGCATTTTATCATTAGAGTTTAATTTTTGATGAGAGTGGTCTTTAAAACTTTTTGGTCTCTATGATTTTACTCATAAGATGAAAATGTCCTCAGGATATGGTATAGAATTAAACAATTTAAATGTTGGAAGGGGTCTTATATAACATCTAATACAACTCCTTCCAACGGCAAACATTCTCCCTACTACCTAGCAAACCAGTGAAAGAGAACTAGCTATTTCATGAACCTCTCTAATATAATTTGGAAGGCTCTATGACTGACCTGAATCAGTCATAGTCAGCACAGATATTAAGATAAGTAATTTTTTTTAAAAATCACATCATTCTGGTTGTATCAAACCCTGAAATTTTATTGGGTCTCCAAACTGCAATTAATGAACACTCAATTAAGAGTGACTTGCAAATTCAATCAATATAGGAAAGTCAAGTAGATGAATAATGAATATTACTCAGATTATAATATATAGTTAATTAAAAACACATTGGGTGTGAATGAAAGTTTTATGAATAGCATGGACAAGAATTGTTCAGAATATTCTATACTTGTTTAAGTAATAACCACAACGGTAAAACCATGGATATTTTATCCTTTAAAAACATGTTACTAAGCCCATCTATTACCTCATTATCCATATACTTAATATGTACGTGTGTGTGTGTGTGTATGTGTATTTATGTTACTTTGGAATAACAGGTGAAATTAAGTCTTGGTATATTTATTTTAAAAGTTTTAATTTTAAATGTTTTGGAAACAACAAAAACCTTAATTTTTTTATTATGATAAATAAATTGAAGATTAGATAAAGAATAAAGGGCCCTAAACAACAATAACAACAAAACACTCTGTAGAGTTGATTCTATGGTATCATTATTTTACAGGTCACATGGAAGTATTTCTGAATAGGGTTTAGAATCATATAAGCCTTAATTTCTGTTCCTTATCATTTGGGGTTGAACAACTGAGTTAACTGATTTGAAACTCTATTTCTATAAAATGTTAAATTTTTCAGAAAGTTCCCAGATCTTCATCATGAAATGAAACATGGAATCCCTTTGATCTACATTTTAATCCTGAAATATTAGCATGATCTCATTATCAGGGTTTGGTCCTATACATAAATAAAATAGTCTAACAATTTATGATAAAGAATATAAAAGTACCCAAGGTCCCATCTGTCCATAGATATCTCCCTGATTGGATTGTCCTGGTGTCAACTTCCTTTTCTTCAGAGCCCCCAAATATCTACCATTAAAATCATCAAAGGGTTAGATAACAAAGTCAGGACTACTATGGCCAGAACAGCTCCCCATACACTTTTCTGCACAATACATACATTACAATCTCCAGTCATTACACAGGCATAAATTAAATTTATTAGATTTTCTATTACACTTAATTCAGGTCAATGAAAATTGATTATATATTCCATATACACACACATACACACATATATATATATGAGCATGTATATATGTATATATCCATGTGTGTATATGTGTGCTCATATGTGTATACATGCACACATATATGTATGTGTTTATATATATCAACCAAATATCGCCTCGTTGCCTGGTAATTTTTGATGATCCTAGTAAAGAAAAAATGACTGATTGCTTTCACCTCCTTATCTGAAATCTCAGTGAACTGGGAGTGCAAGTTGCACAAAGAAAAAAATGACATTATATTTGTGCTCTGGAACAAATTTTCCCCTTGTCTTTCTTCCTTTAATCTTGTTCTCCTATCTTCATTAGAGGTGGTGGTGTCTGAGTCAGAATAAAAGGCTTTGGTGCCATGAAAAAAAGATGACTAAGAGGGAGGCAGCAGAATTGGGAGATGATTTCCTATGAGAAGATACCGCTCTGTGGACTAGTTTCACCTAGAACTCATGAAGGTCATCAGATCTGGAATTCCTGTTGTAGGCAAGCCATTGATGTGAGTATGTCCTCCTACCCTCCTTTGAGATGTGAGCATTCATGGATTGAAAGTATTTCCTATTTATACCAAAAGTTCAGAAGAAGGGGATGAATAAAATGAAATGAATGAAAAAGTGAATGAATGAATGGAAAAATTGTGTTCTTATTATGTGCCAGATACTGTGTTGGGCTCTGGGGCTACAAATAAAAAAGTAAAAGTTGTTACCTTCAGTGAAACTCTATTCTAACAGAAGAAGAAAATGTATGTAGGGAATGATGGCCAGGAAAGGGAATTTTGGTCTGTAGAGTCACAAAGATGTTGGAAGGCTTTCTTCATTCACAGTCCAATTTGGATACTATCTTTTCTATCAAATATTACTTGATGTATGAGCTGTATTATCTGTGTATTAAAAAAAACAACAACCCAGAACTCTGCATTCAAATACTCTTTACTCACCTACAACTTTTGTGTAGTGATTTCTGTTTTGTCTCCCCTTCCAGATTATAAAAGACAATATAAACTGAAACTGTGACTTGTTTCATCTTTTTATTCCCAACACCTGGCATAGTGCAAGGTGCATCTGAGCATGACCCCTTCAAGGGCACCTTGGATTGCATAGCTTAATGGTATCTTCCTTAAGCCTATAGAAAACTATCTTTCTTGTTAATCTCTCATTCACATGGAGATTTTCCATGTGAATAGGAAATGTTCCCAATCCATGCATATACAAACATCCCATAAAAAGGTAAATGTGATGAGAATACCTCCACAACATTATTTTAGGTTTTTGAGCTTAAAGATAAATATAGAAATAAATACCAATCACCAGAAAGAGGAATTCTAATAGTCTTAGGCTTCAATAGATATAGGTGAAGTTCATCCACAGAAAGCAAATGTGTCACTGTGAAAATTATTCAGCAAGGGGATTTAGTTATGAATGTAGAAACTAAATCGGCAATAATTTGTCCTCTCCTAGAGCTACCAGCTGAATCTTTGTCAGCTACTCCCTGCTACATATGTAAGAGATACTTTCCCTAATAGGTTAGACAACTGATTCACCTAAAATAGAGAACCTCTTTGACAGTCTCTGCAGTGTTTTCTGGGAGTCTTCCAACAAATGGATATATAGAAGGTAGATAAGGTGGCCCCAGGCATTAAACTGACTCAAGTGATCAGATAGGATAGGGAAGTGGGAATTGTCTACACACACCTATTTACAGTAGCCATAAATACTCAATTGATCCTGGTATTCCTATAGTTTTGGAGAAGACAAGTTGAGGAAGAATTTGCACCCTGGACCATTTGATGGGTCCTCTTTTTCCCTGAAGAAAAGAAAAACATCTTTTCTTAGCATTATCCCAGATCTTGAAATACTTTCTCAATAAGTAGGACCAAAGTGCAGCACCCTAATATATCTGTCCTTTCCACATTGTCTGTACCCAGCTTGTAAAGGTTGATTTACAGAAGAATTTCAGTCCTAGAGTGGCAGTGGCATCAGGGAACTAATTGTGACAAAAAAGGTAAATGAGAGAGAATTCAAGGAGGTACCAAAAGGGAAAATTTAACATGGAGAGAAGAGTAGCTTATATGTTTAATATGAATGGTAATCCTGGAACAGGTGTGTAGAAAGAAAATACTTAGCAATTTTGTGCAATCCCTTGGCAGAAAGTTACATTTTCTGTGGGGATTCCCTTCTTCCTTAGCCCCAGTATATATACAGTAATAAATGTTTTTGGAGTTGTATTGGGATTGGTCTGGTTAAGATAGTATAAAGTTTAGACAGTTACATGTTGATCATCACAGATCCCACTCTACTCAAGAGGAAAATATGTGAAAAGGGCAGGGCAAGATAGAGAAGAGGAGAGTAGTTTGATTAAATAGGAACAGAGAATGAATCAAAGGGAATAATCAATCAGTCATTTAATTCATAAGCATTTTTAAGGGATTCCTCTGTGCTAGGAATCATGAAATTATAAAGAAAAAACAAAAATAAACAAATCAGTCCCTGCCTTTAAATAAATTCTAGTAGGGGAGAAAACATGTAAACAAGTAGAAAAACATGTATACAGAGCAGATGGAAGATAGTTTCAGAGAGGAATGGAGTAACAGCTCAGGGCACTGGGAAAAATCTGGGAAAATAGAAAATTGTAATAAGATTGTAGAGAGCCTTGAATGACAAGCTCAAGAGTTTCTATTTTATTCCTCAGATAATGGATATCCAATGACATTTTTGAGCGAGGGAATGACCTATGCTCCTGGTAAGATTATTTTGACAGTAGTGTATTAGTTATTTTTAATTCCTGAAATATAATTTCATTTCATCCTTACCTCTTAGAATGTCTAGTTTACTTCAAATCTGAGATCAAGGACTACCTTTTACATGAAGATATTCTGGGTTTGCCCAGCTACTAGTGGATTCCTACCTAAAATTTATTCAATCAATAAACATTTGTTAAGTATTTATTATATTACAAGCACTGTGCTAAGTGCTAGGGATAGAAAAAGAGGTAAAAGACAGCCTTTACCCTCAAGGAGGTTACAATTTAGTGAGAGAGGAAACATGCAAACACATATATACAAAGCAAGCTATATACAGGACAAATAGGGAAATAATTAAGAGAGGGAAGACACTGGGATTAAAAGGAAGGCTTCCCATAGAAGATGGGATTTTAGTTGGAACTTAAATGAAGCCAGAGAGGTCAGTTGTCAGAGTGGAGGGGATAGAGCATTCTAGGCAAAGAGAGCATCCAGAAAAAATTACTAGAACCGAGAGATAGTGTCTCATTTGTGGAACAACCAAGAAGTCAGATCTAAGACTACATCTTGGGGAGTATTACATGAGATTGGAAAGTTTGGAGGGGCTACATAGTGAAGTGTTTCGAATGATGATAAACTACAGTAGAATTACAGTGGGAATGGGATGAAGGGATACATAAAAGACAGAAGGAACAATTTCCAGAGTTTTGTGACCAATTCTGTGATGAGGAAGAGAGGATAGAGAAGTCATAAATGATACCCAAGTGTTGATAAAAAGTATTATGATATGTTATCTATCCCTTGCTCTCATAGATGTGAATATCACCACCATGGATAGCAGCCTATAACATTTCACAAATTTGCTATCAAGGACATCACCTAATGACAAAGAAACCTTTCTATGATTGTATCAATGTTTCATAAATACCAGCATATTTCTCAGGCCATTCCTTTCTCAGCACATGACTCATATGCCTCCTTTTCTGTCATGTCATAGGATATGTGTCCTTATGGATATATTTTGTCCCATGTTTTTGCACACATTCATTGCTGGTAATATGCTGAGAACTACTTATAAACATTACATTTTTTCTTTGCTTTTAGAAGTCAGGAAGAAGAGTGATGTCACTAACTCAAATGGACATGCTGAAAGTGAGAGACAGAGAAGGAAGGGGATGAGTGCAGATTAAGGAAACTAGAGTTTAAGTGACAGTGGAATATTGAAGAGGAAATGTCATGCATACACCTTTAAAAAAGAACTTGAACTTGATTGAGTGAATGAGATTAGAAGCAACTTCTTAGGGCTAATTGTTGGCAGAGAATTATTTCCTACATCTATGACCTTGTCCATATCACTTAGCTTCTCAGGTCCTTGGTTTTTTTATCTGTATCATGAGGAGTCTGGATTAGATACTATCTAAAGTTCCTTTCTCACTCTAAAGCTTATAATCCTACTTCTCTAAGGAAGAAAGAAAAGAAAACCGGTTCATAAAAGGAACCTTGGGAACAATCCACTTATCAGAGCAAAGTGAATGAAGATTTCAGAAGTTAGTATAGGAAACATCAGAGGACTTCGAAGAAAACTTAACGTAGTTTCATGAAAGTCGCAACAACAGTTTCCAACAGTAAGAGTGAGGATAATGGTTCTTTTTATATTCAACATGTTGTTTACTTGGCTTCCCATGGCCAAGGTACTGCATTTGTATAATTATATTGCCATTTTGATAGACTGTGGAAACCCATAGTTTCCTTTTTTGATTCAAGTGTTTGAGGAAATTAAATAATTAATCCAGTTTTCTTAGAAAACTAGATTTTTGAAAGAAAATTCAGTAACTTCACCATGATGTTAAACAAACTATAACTCAATTAAGAATTTTCTGTTTTAATACTTTAATACTTTCTGGTTTAATACTTTCTGTTTTAATACTTTAATACTTAATAATCTGAGAATCATATATTCTAGTATCACCCAGCATCTTATTTAAGGATATGAATTCCCAGAACTCTTCTATTCCAAACCTAGTGTTCTTTTCATTGCACCATATACACTCCCTATTTTTATTGTTTTGTCAGGATAACTTACAGAATTAACCAAAAGCAATATCAAATTCTTCTAAGTGTTCTCCATTGACTTGCTTCTAGTAAGTTTTCCTATCTGATTTTCTCATTAATTTTTTTAGGAAATACACTTAGGTAATAATCACTATGTTTCTCCAATTTTCCCCAATAGATCAGCTGGATACATTTTTTTTTTTATAACATCCAATCTCTATGCAAGTTGAATTTCAATCCACTGTAACATTCCTTGTTTCTTTTTTCCTCACATGATTTTCTGGTTTATTCAGTAGCGTTTGAGGAAGTAGCAAATTAGCCTAATTTCTATATGTATTTCTAGAACTCCAAATTATAAAGAGGTTTATTTGATTAAAATGTATGTAATTGAAATAGAACTTATGACATTCTTTCTATGAGAATCAGAAAAAAAGAGTCAACTTAATTCTACCTCTTTCTCCTGAAAATGCTCATTCCCAACATGTTCAGGAAATACCAAATACCAGTATTTGACACTTTATCCCAGATGGCAACTCTGTATAGTAAGAATTAGATTTCCCCTATGTATAGCAGATCAGTTGTATCCCCATAAAATTGATATTCATATATTCCAAAAAAAAATCCATGAGCCTAAGTATACAAGAATATTTAGTCGGAATTGTGATGATGGGGTATGCCATTTTTCCCCCTAGAAAGAATAACTCTTCTGCTGATGATAACAACAGACAAATAGGACATGGGGTGGGGGTGGGGGGCAATATGACCAGCAGGCCACCAATTCAAATAGACTTGGAGTATTTATTTACTTTCCTCTCTCCTCTTCCTGTGTCAAGATATTTTCAAAGGACAGCATGGGGGCTATTCTTTGATACTCACAAAAGAACAAAAAAATCTGATTTGTTTTGTTGAAGGCAGTCTAGACCACCTAATAATATGTTTATTCTTCACGATGAATCTTCAAAGAACCTAAGAAACAGGTGGACACAGCAGTCAACTTCGTATATTAGAATGAAAACAGCCCCCCAAAGGCAAAGAGGCTACAGGAGTACAGGAAGGTTTTCTATTCCTTCCTCTCCTCCTTACAAGTCAGGGTGGCAAATATTTGTATTTGTGCTGATTGCTTCTTCATATGGTCCTGAGGCCAGTTGTGCAATGATGTGTACACCTGCCATAAAAAGAAATGAAACAAAAACTGAACAAAAGTTTCTTCTCCCTGTTTCAACAACAAATGATTCATTCTAAAGGAAAAAGAGAACACACACAAAAACTATTCCTGTGTAATATCTCATATTGAATAGGCCTTTCTAGGGCACCATGTGGTTTATTTGGATCTACAATGGGTTTACCTATTGTATATCTTCAAGAAGGCCATATGTTTCTTGTCAAGGAATAGTAAGTCTGACATATAACTGGTTAAAATAGCCTGCATGTCAAAGATGATTTGAGTGCCTTCTATATTTCAGACAATGGGGATCAAGTCAGAATGCTGCCTTTTCCAATTTGTTTCCAACCCCTGTTACCTGTAAAATAAAGTTTATGTGCAAATCTATGATGTCTCCAATGAAGAGTTTTATTCATATCACTATTGATTCCTTTTTAAATAAAAAAAAGATTTGCTTTAAAGTATTTTTATAAGGGATAGATGAATTGACTTTAAGGTTTCTGCTTCTTGATTGTCCATGTTCTCTGCCATTGCCTAGTTGTAACAAACATTGTAAAATGAGAACATTTTAAAGGTTTATATAGGACTAGACCAATGGTTCTCAAAATGTGAACTGGGGAGTTCTGGAATCCTCACTTTCAGTGAGTACATGGAATCAAAACCACCATCACCATCATCATCATCCCAATCATCATTATCATTTCAATTTTTAATATATAAATATTGATATAGTTCACAAAAAATTTGTGGGGATCCTTAATAATTTTTCAAAGTATAAAGTAGCCCTGAGAACAAAAGAAGTTGAGAACTGCTGCCCTAGATAATTTTGTTTTTCCTCCTGGGATAGTAGACTTTTTTTTTGTTTATTACATGTGTCCTACTATATATTGGTTCAACAGCAAATCTTTAGTAAGCACTTAGTGTATGCAAGGCACTGTGCTTAGTGAGGTTGAGGAGACACTGAGGAATACAAGTAGGTTCCATTCTTCAAATAATTTACCCTCTGGAGAAGAAGCTAAGCCAAGTATACAGATAAGGCTACAATCCTAAGTAGACTTTGGAAGTAATACAAGAAAACAAAGTAGAGAAGGTGTTTTTGTGGATGGAGAGATGGATTTAAGCTGATTACAAAAGATTTGGTAGAAAAATGATAATTTGTAGGGCATCTTGATTTCTCCGCATGCAAAACAGTGGTAGTAATAGCAGCAAACCCCACCTCCCGGAAACATGAGGAACTTGCTTTGGAAAACTTAACATATTTCACAAATGAGGGTTGTCATTTATTTTTTGAGCTTTTGAGACTTTTTGGGAGTTCAGAGAAGAGAATAACTGACAGGTAATTGGATTTAAAAGCAGAATAAATGAAAATCTATGTAATTTTCAGTACTTTTTGGTTGTATGACCATGAATAAGCCATTTAACATTTTTGTGATATAGATTTTCATCAATCAATAAATAAATTTTACTAACCAAATTTTTTGTGTGTGTGCCATGCAGTATGTTAAGCACTGAGGATATAAAAAGAAGCATAAATTAGTTACTGTCCTAAAAGGAGTCATAATCTAATGGGGGTAACAATATGCAAACCAAATGTAGAAGAAAGCTATATAGCAAATAAATAGAAAATACTTACTGGAGGAAAGACAGTAGAATTAAGAGACATTGAGAAAAGTCTCCTGAAGAGATGGGGTTTTAGTTGGGTCTTCAAAATATGTCAGTAGATAGAATAGAGGAGGAAGAGAGATTTTTAGGTAAGGGTAAAAGCCAGAGAAAATGCCAGGAGCAGAGAGAAGGAATATCTTGTTCATAGATTAACCAGAAGTCCAGGGTCACTGAAATAAAGAGTATATTACAGAGAGTAAGATGATAGGAGACTAGAAAGGTAGAAAGATAGGTTTATGATAGTTTTAAACACCAGAAGATTTTGTATTTGATCCTGGAGTCAATAGCGAGCTACTGTAACTTGAGTGGGATGGAGTGACATGTTTAGACCTGTACTTTAGGAAAATAACTGTAATAAAAAAAATGGAGGATAGAACAGAATGAGGAGAGGTCAGACTCATCAGTAGGTGAATCACAATACTCGAGGTATGAGGTGAGGAAGGGCCTGCACCAGAGTGGTTCAGTGTCAGAGGACAGAAGGGGATGTATTTAAGAGATGTGACATCAATAGACCTTGTCAACAGATTGTATATTGTACATTAGATAGCGTCTGTAAATTGGTGTTAATATTTTCATTTCCTACTTCATTAAATGAAGAAAGAATTTTGTAAATCTATTCATCTAAATGTGATTTATAAATTAGTTGGGCTCATAGAGTTGATATCAAGAAAAGTGTAAGAAGTGGAACAAATAACAAAATGAGTGAAGGTGCAGATGCAAATAGAGGCAAAAATGTTGAACGGCAGCAAATAATCCAGTGTTGCTGGTGTTTAATGTGTATTTAATGAGGAGTACTACAGTAGGGATCAGAACAAAAAGTGAAAGATAAAGCCAGATAATTGAATGTGAGTTTTTACTTTGATTGATAATGAGGTGCTGATCTATTTCTCAATACTAAGACAGAAGATTATGCTATAAGAAGACAGATTTTGCTAAAAAATAAGGGCAGGAAATTGTAATAAAAAGGATGGTGAGAGGGATTTGCTAGAGGCTGAATTTGGTCAGACATGAGAAGCTGAATGAGGAGAAAGATAAGGAAGAGGGCATAAACTGAAGAAGGGCTAGAACCAAAGGAGAAAGAGATGTGGACAAGATTTAGGACTTAGGCCATTTAGCAAAATGGCCTGAGAAGGAAGGAAGCAGAAGGAGAGAATGAGAAATGGAAGAAAGTTAGAAATGTCAGGAATGGGAGGAGTGAATAAAGAAGTTTCAGAAGCTGAAAAGTAGAAATGAGACTTGAGAAGAAAGAAAAAGGAGTGGCTAAGATAAAGTAGTTAAAGGTCAAATCTGGGCTTAGACATTCACTAGCTCTGTGACTCTAGGCAAGTCATTTAATTTTGTTTGCCTCAGTTTCCTCATCTATAAAATGAGCTGGAGAAGGAAATGGCAAACCATTCCAGTATCTTTCCTAAGTAAACCTCAAGTGGAGTCATAAAGAGGTGGACATGACTGAAACAGCCAAATAATACCAAGATAAAGCAGAGCTAAGCTAAGAATTCTGGCACTTAGGGACCATAAATGGGAGAGCTACTTTGTGTGTGGCTTAGAAAGGCACTAAAAGCAGAGTTCATGGAAGCTAGGGAGTTTGAGGAACCTGAAGGCCAAGGTACTTTAAAAAATACAGTGATTGTAGTGGGGAAGACTTTGAACCAAGTTCTGAACATATTTTAGAGGAAGTACAGTGACCTACAAATCTAATGATGTAGCAATGATGATTTCAACAAACTTGAGTGACCCTTGAAAGTGAGGTGGCTGCTGACAGCAGGTGGTGTCTAAATGTGATATTGGGCAGCAAGGTATATATCAACTTCTGTTGAGGGCCAGGATGGAGTGCGGTTGACAAGTTCTGGATAGACTTTGTGGGGAACTGTTCTTTGAGACTGTGCTTGTTATTATCTGGAATGGCTCTCCATGCCCGCAGATGTTGCTGTCTCCGTGAGACAGATAAGAGAACTACAGAAAACAAGGGATATTTAACATAGATGCCCTCTAGGCTAGCAGTCTTTAAGACAATAAGACTGACCAAATCACTAAGACTGGAGATTAGTAGAATGTCACCTAGACTTGCAGTTTCTGTCTATACATACCCTGACCCTCAGATCAATAAACAGAGTTGGACTATCTTCTCCCACTTCCCGTGTCTTTCTTCTTCATCACATCACCAAGCAGCATGGGGATGCAACCCATCTGCTACAAACTCCTTTTGACATTGTGTCAAAAGGGATAGCCAGTTTGGAGAGTATGCCAAGAGATATAGCATCTTCAGGAGAAAGGTTTCAATGAGCATCAGAAGGGAGATGGAATGTAGAAGGAATATGTCTAGGATGAAGAGGAGTTTAACAGTGAAAATAAGAATCAAGGCCTCTTAAGGAAAAGGAAAGCAGAAGAGGATAAGACCTAGAAACAACTAAAGCTGAATTTACTACAGGACAGGCTGTGGTTGCCACCCTCTGTTTTTGACATTAATTCTCTTACTGATCCCAGCTGTCCCAACTTTGTTCCAAAGGTCCCTTGGGCTTTCTATAGGTTTGAAAGTTTACTGAAGTATAAGGGAAATTTGCTTCAGTGGGAAGCCTGAGAAAAATACCTGGAAACTAAGGAACCATGGAGAATAATAGCCAAAGGAGTAAGTGATGGAGTTGATTATACAGGTAGGAAATGAAGGTTACTTTCCTGGATTTACAGCACATGGGACAAAATCATATCTACTTGGGGGCAGAGCCAAGATAGTGGAGTAGAAGTATGACCTACAGGAGCTCTCCCGCTGTGCTCCATAAAATAGCTATAAAAAATTACTCTAAACAAATTCTAAAGCAGCAGAAGCTACAAAACAACAGAGTGAAAGAGATTTCTAGCCCAAGGCAGCCTGATTGACAGGAAAGATCTATTGCACTTGGCTCGGAGTGGAGTGCAGCGCAGTTGGCAGGGACAGGATGGGAGCAGGCTTCAGGGTGCCACTGGCAGCAGCTGTGGTTCCCAGATCCTTCAACCCACAAACTCCAAAGACAGCTTCAAAGGTCAATGATAAAGCTCTTTCACTTGGATGAGAAGGGAGCAGGGTCCTCCCCTAGCTCTGGCCCCAGGTGATGGCAGCAGCAGCATCCATTTTTGGAGCCCTTTGCCTGAAGATGCTGGGGTACTCTGGTCTGGGTATTAGCCCTGAGTGGCAGTCCTGGGGTGAGGAGGAACACTAGTTGGTGGAGACTCTGGAGAGGGAATCTACTTGCAGATCCTGGGCAGAAAAGCTTATGGTAGCTCCTAGACCAGAGCACAGGCCAAGAAAGGAGTAACTCCTCTCCCTTGATTGCATCACCTTGGAGGAACTGATAACTTACAGGTCCCCAGAGTATACCCTCGTCTTGACAAAGGACTCAAATATCAAGTAACTAGCTGGGAAAATAACCAAAAAAGGAAAAAAGATAAGATTATAGAAGATTACTTTCTTATAGAACAGGTGTTTTCTTCCATTCTTTCAGATAAAGAAGAACAATGCATACCATTAGAAGAACACATAAAAGTCAAGACTTATGCATCCAAAATCGCCAAAGTAAATATGCAATGGTCTCAGGCCATTCCAAAATTTGGAACTCAAAATCTTGTGGAAATGAATGTTTAAAACTAAAAATAAATAGATTAATTAAAAAAAATCTACTAGCTCTGATTCCGAGACAAGGCATATAAGCTGAGTTAGATTAGCATGGAAAATATTCATATAGGAAGGGGAAGAAAATTAAGCATGACTTTTACCTTCTCAGGAAGAGCTCAAAAAGGATTTTGAAAATCAAATAAGAGAAATGGAGGAAAAACTGGGAAGAGAAATGAGAGTAATTCAAGAAAATCATGAAAAATGAGTCAACAGCTTGCTAAAGGAGACCCAATAAAATGCTGAAGAAAATAACACCTTTAAAAATAGATTAACTCAAATGGCAAAAGAGGACCAAAAAGCAAATGAGGTGAAGAATGCTTTAAAAAGCAAAATTAGCCAAATGGAAAAGGAGGTTCAAAACCTCACTGAAGAAAATAGTTCTTCAAAAATTAGAATGGAGCAGATGGAAGCTAATGATTTTATGAGAAACCAAGAAATTACAGAACAAAACCAAAGAATGAAAAAAATAGAAGACAATGTGAAATATCTTATTGGAAAACAACTGACCTGGAAAATATATCCAGGAGAGGCAATTTAAAAATTATGGAACTACCTGAACGTCATGATAAAAAAAAGGGCCTAGACCTCATCTTCCAAAAAATTATCAAGAAAAACTGCCTAGATATTTTAGAACCAGAGGGTAAAATAAATATTGAAGGAATCCACAGATCACCTCCTGAAAGAGATCCAAAAAGTAAAACTCCTAGGAATATTGTACCCAAATTCCAGAGTTCCCAGGTCAAGGAGAAAATATTGCAGGCAGCCAGAAAGAAACAATTTAAGATTGTGGAAATACAATCAGGATAACACTAGATCTAGCACCTTCTACATTAAGGGATCCAAGGGCTTGGAATATGATATTCCAGAAGTCAAAGGAAGTAGGATTAAAACTAAGAATCACCGACCCAGCAAAACTGAGTATAATACTTCAGGGGAAAATTGGTCATTCAATGACATAGGGGATGTTCAAGCATTCTTGATGAAAAAACCAGAACTGAACAGAAAATTTGACTTTCAAACACAAGAAATAAGAGATGCATGAAAAGGTAAAGAGAAATAATTATGGACTTACTAAAGTTCAACTGTTCATATTCCTACATGGAAAGATAATATTTGTAACTCTGAAACTTTTCTCAGTATTTGGATAGTTGAAGGGATTATACACACACACACACACACACACACACACACACACACACATATAGAAAGAAGGCACAGGGTGAGTTGAATAGGAAGGCATGATATCTAAAAAAAATAAAGTTAAGAGGTGAGAGAGTAATATATTGTGCGTAGAAAGGGAGAAATGGAATGGGGTAAATTTTCTCCCATAAAAGAGGCAAAGAGAGCTTTTTCAATGAAGGGGACAAGGGGAGAGATGAGAGGTGGAAAGTGAAGCTTACTCTCATCACATGTGACTTAAGGAGGGAATAATATACACACTCATTTTGGTATGAAAATCTATCTTTCACTGCAGGAAAGCAGGGGAAAAGGGAATAAATGGGGTGGTAGGATGATAGAAAATAGGGCAAATGGGAGGAGGGAGTAATTTGAAGGAAATACTTTAGGGGAGGGACAAGGTCTAAAGGGAGAATCGAATAAATGGGGGGCTGCTGAATAGGATGGAGGGAAATATAGTTAGTCTTTCGCAACATGACTATTATGGAAGTCTTTAGCAAAACTACACATATATAGCCTACACTGAATTGCTTGCCTTCTCAGTGAGGATAGGTGGGGAAGGAGGAAGGGAGAGAAGTTGGAACTCCAAGTTTCCCGAATGAATATTGATAATTGTTTTTGCATGCAACTGGGAAATAAGAGATACAGGTAATGGGGTATAGAAATGTATTTTGCCCTGCAAGAAAAGAGAGAAGATGGGAATAAGGGAAGATGGGTGGAATAAAAGGGAGGGCAGATTGGGGGAAGGGGTAATCAGAATGCATGGTGTTTTGGAGTGGGGGAGGGGAGAGATGGGAAGAAAATTTGGAACTCAAAATCTTGTGGAAATGAATGTTGAAAACTAAGAACAAATAAATAAATAAATCAGAAAAAAATCTACTAGCTTTGATTCTGAGACAAGACATATAAGATGAGTTAGATTAGCATGGAAAATATTCCTATAGGAAGGGGAAGAAAATTAAGCATGACTTTTAACTTTTAAAGTAAGGTGATTCTGTGGTGAGGAGATTAGCAACTCCAAAGTTGATGACTCAAGTCGTTGGCTGAAATATTTTTTTTTCCAGAAAAACCACAATGAAGAGTACCAAAGGGTTGAGAATCTATTTTTTAAGCAAGTGTAAAGAGCAAAAAGCATATATCATGACTTGCACAAAGTATATAATAATTACAAGCTATAGGCAAGAATTTGCTCTTTATGCTAAAAGAGCATGTTCATTTGTCTCTTACAGGGGCTTCTCTGCTGTCCTGGTTAATAGGAAGAATGAAGCATTCCTAAAAATTTTTTAAATAAATAAATAAAAAGGAAGCTATCCAATGTGAAAGGAAGGAATAGGAAACAATTCTAATGAGAGAGAAAAGAAATAACCTTTGTTAGGAGGTTATAGGATAAAATATCACACAATGGTTAAAGGGAAGAAGGATACCGGATTGATTGTAACTAAGAAATGTATTTAAACTTTTTCCTGAAGAGAAGGGAGCTGTATACTCTGAGGAGGAAGTAATTTCTTGTCCTTCAAGGAATGATGTAGAACCGTTGGTGCTGTCAGGAAAGAGATCATCCAGTCAAAATCAGAAGACAAAGAGACAAAGTGGGTGTTAACTCCCTATTAAGTGGTACTGAAACAGTTATATGTTTACACAATAACTGTAAAGCATAAATAAATATATAAATATAAAATAAATAAAATAAAGAACTCTAGGGCATATATATATATATATATATATATATATATATATATATATATATATATATATATATCCAAGCTACATCTAATAGCAATAGCTAAAATGTATATCTCTATATATTCGTATATATACATATATGTGTGTATATACATACATATATATACATGCACAAATATATAAAATCTCAACAACTCAGTGAAATAGATGGTGTAATTTTCTCCATTGTACAAATAAGGACATTGAGACTAACAGCTTAAGTTGAGACAGAATTCAAATGGAGGACTTATAGACTTCAAGTCCAGTGTTCTCTCCACGCTGACAGAAATACTCTCAAGATGTGTCAGATGAGAGTCACATGAGCAGAGGAGATATTATCATAAGAATCTAGAAAGGATTACTAAGAATTATGGATTTTTATGAAAAAATCAAAGACCTGAAAGGAGCTCAAGTGATGCTTTCATTGCTCCTACTAATCAAAACAAGGACTTCAGGAGAAAAGAGTGTATTTGAGTAGTGAACAGTTCATTCTTAATTTGGAATTAATGCTTAAAAGGGATTAAAATGTCTCTAACCTTTGACCCAGAGATCCTGGATGAAGACCAAATATCCAATAGATAACAAAATAGTCATGGTAGTACTTTTTTTTTCTGGAAGTAAAGACTTAGAAATACAGTAATTGTACATTCGATTGTAAAATGCTTAAATAAATAAGGGTACGTGAATGTAATGGCACGATAGCATCATATATTAAGAACATATGCAAGAAAATCCAGCAAACCAAAGTAGAAGAGGGTGATGAGAGAATTTGCATAAAGATTAGTCCAATTACAGTAATATTGCATTCCTCCCGGCCTCCAAGCAAACTCTATCCTAAGTCACTTCTTCCTATTTTTCTCCCCCCTCACTTAATAGCATTTTATTTTTACCAATTACATGCAAAGATAGTTTTAGGCATTTACTTTTATAAGATTTTTTATTTCCAGATTTTCTCCCTCCCTCTCTCCACTCTCCTCCCCAAGATGGCAACAATCTGATATAGATTATAAATGTATGATCATATTAAATATATTTTCCCATTAGTCATGGTGTGAAAAAAGGGTCAGAACAAAAGAGAAAAATCATGAGAAAAAAAACTACCAAAAAAAAGAAAATAGCATGCTTTGACACCATAGTTGTTTGTCTGAATGTAGACAGTATTTTCCATTGTCAATCTTTTGGTATTATCTCAGATCATTGCATTGCTCAGAAGAGCTAAGTCTAACAAAGGTGGACATCGCACAGTGCTGTAACTATTGCATATAGTATTCTCCTGATTCTGATCACTTCACTCAGCATCACTTCATGTGAGTCTTTCCAGGTTTGTTTTTTTTTTAAATCCTCATCAGCTTTCTTATAGCAGAATAGTATTCAATTACATTCATATATCACAACTTGTTCAGCCATTCCCCAATTGATGGTCACTTGCTCAATTTCTAATTTTTTGCCGCCATGAAAAGAGTTGCTATAAATATTTTTGTACACATGGGTCTTTTTACTTTTTTAATGACCTCTTTGGGATGCAGACCCAGAAGTGGTATTACTAGATCAAAGAGTATACACAGTGTGATTGCCCTTTGGGCAAAGTTCCAAATTGCTATCCAGAATGGTTGGATCAGTTTACAATTCCGGTAAGAGTGCACCAGTGCCCTAATTTTCCCACATCTTCTCCAACCTTTATCATTTTCCTTTTCTGTCATGTTAGATGGAGGTGGTATTTCAGAGTTGTCTTAATTTGCATTTCTCTGATCGACAGTGATTTAGAGTATTTTTTATATAACTATAGATAACTTTAATTTCTTCATCTGAAAACTGCCTGACCTTTTATTTATCAATTGGGGCATGACTTGTATTCTTATACATATGACTGCCTCATTTCTAAAATATATAGTGAACTGAGTCAATTTTTTTTTCCAATTTGGCCAATTTTATCTTTTAAGGAATTATGTTCTTCATTCAATTTTTGTCCTGCCTTCCTTTTTCAAGCTTAACTCTCTTTTGCTTACCTCTCATTTTCTTTCCAAGCTTTTCTTTGATCTCTCTTATTTGGTTTTTAAAATTGTTTCTGAGCTCTTCCAAGAAGACTTTTTGAGCTTGAGAAAATTCATCACCCTTTGAGGTTTTTCATGCTGGGTATTCTAGCATTGTTGTCCTCTTCTGAGTTTGTATTTTGATTTTCTCTGTCCCCATAGTGGTTTCCTATGGTCAGGGCAATCAGGTGCTGTTGGCTTGTCCACTGTGTTTGTGTGATCCTGCCTGTTGTGCCCTGGGTTCCAGTGCTGATAATTTGCCTTCTGTGCTGGAACTGTAAGTATCACAGATGGTTTACTCTGCCAGTGATCAGCTGAGCCAGAACCATGGATCCTCAATTGTTGATCCGTGCTGTGGCTATGAGCCTCCAATTGGCTTACCCTGACACCATCTGTGCTGGGTTACACTCTTCTTCTACCAAAATGAGATAGACTCCTAAAGTTCCTCCAAGTTATCTTAAGCAGAAAAATTGTTTCATTGCATCTTTGTGTATGTTTTTTTTGCTCCAGAATCCATTTAGAGGCTTGATTTAATATTGTTTTCAAGGGAAACTGGGGAGAGCTCAAGCAACTTCTTGACTTTTCTTTGCCATCTTGGCTTCATCTTCTTCTGTCTTTTCATCCATTGATAAGGCAAGCAATAAAATACCCATTATACACATAAAGTCATGGAAATGTATTTCAATGTTATCTATGCTACACAAACGGATCAAGGAAGAGAGATGAAACGACAAAAATTCGGTCTTCACTCAAGAGTATATATATTCTTTCTCTGGAGGGTAATAGCAGTTTTTCATCAGAAGTCCTTTATAATTATCATGGATCATTGTTTAGATCAAGGTAACTAAGTCTTTTACAGTTGATTGATTTTTGTTACAATATTTCTGCTATTGTACACAATGTTCTCCTGGTTCTGCTCACTTCACTTTGCATAAGTTTCATACAAGTCTTTTCAGGTTTTTCTGACACCATTCCTCTTCATCTTTCTTTATAACACAATAATCTTCTATCAGATTCATTTATCATAACTTGCTCAGTCATTCCTCAGTTGATGGCCATCCTGTCAGCTTCCAGTTCTTTGCCATCACAAGAAAAACTACTATAGATATTTTTGTCCAGGTAGATCTTTTATTTTCCTTTTTTTTATCTCTATGGGATACAGATTTAGTAGAAGTATTGTGGGATAAAATAATACACAGTTTTATAGAATAGTTACAAATTATTCTCTAGAATTCCTAAACCAGTTTACAACTCCACTATCAATGCATTAATGTACCTATTTTCCCATCTCCCCTCTAGAATTTCTCATTTTCTTTTTTTATATTAGCCAATCTGATAGGTGTGATACTTTAGGTTTGTTTTAATTTAGGCTGCCTAACTTCATTTTTTCCCACATTGATTGACTAAATTTTCTTAAACATTTTGTTCTTCCAGACTAATTGTTTTTACTATCTTCTAGTTCTAAAAAAATCATGATTTGGTAACTTAATTGATGTGGCATTGAATAAGTAAATTCCTGTAGGCAGTAATGTCTTTTTAAAAAAAATTATGTTAACTTGATCTACCTATGAGCAATTGATATTTCTCCAATTTTTTAGACTGGTTTTTGTGTGAAAAGCTTTTAATTTTTTGTACTTCTGTTAATAAAATTCCTATATATGTTTTGGCAGATGGACTCCCAAATATTTTATACTGTCTGCAGTTATTTCTGAGGCAATTGATGGCTCAGTGAATAGGATACTAAGCCAGGAGCTGGAAAGACCTGAGTTCAAAGCCAGCCTCGCACCCTTCCACTGATTGTCTGACAAAATGAATGCACTGGATCCACCAGAAGGAATTATCAAACTGCTCCTGTATCTTTGCCAAGAAAACCCTAAATGAGGTCATGAAAGTTAGACAAGATTGAAAAACAAATTTTAAATGGAATTTCTCTTTATATCTCTTCTTGCTGTTGTGTAGAAGTGCTGATGACTTCATTTTATATTCTGCAACTCTGATCTATTTATTATTTCAATTAGATTTTTAGTGTAATCTCTAGAGTTCTCTGAGTATGTCATTACCTCATGTATAAAGAGTAATAGTTATCTTTCCTCATTGCCTATTCTTATTCCTTTAATTTTTCTTCTTTTCTTCTTGCTATATCTAGCATTCCTAACATAAGTCTGAATAATGATGTGATAATAGACACCTTTCTTCACCCTTATTTGGAAGATTTCTGGTTTTTCCCCATTATATATAATGCTTGCTCTTGGTATTAGATAGCTTCTACTCATCATTTTAATTAGATCTTCATTCATCCTTATGCTTATTCTAGCACTTTATTTAAAAAAAAGGAATTGATATTTTATTTTTGTCAAAAGTTTTTTCTGTATCTATTATTTTTGTCATTTTTATTGATATTGTCAGTTATACTTTTATTTTTTTCTAATATTGAAACAGTTTTGCATTCCTGGTACAAATTCAACCTGGTCATAGTATAAGATTTTTTGTGACACATTACTACATTTTCATTGTTAGTATCATATTTAAAATTTTTGCATCTATATCCATTAGGAAAATTAACCTATAGTTTTCTTTCTCTATTTTTGCTCTTTCAGGTTTAGATATCAAAGCTGCATTTGTGCCACAGAAGTAATTTTGTAAGACTCTATCTTTACTGATTTTTCCCAAGTAATTTATATAGTATTGGAATTTATTGTTGTTTAAATATTTGATAGAATTTACATGCAGATTCATCTGTTACTGTTTTTTTTTCCTTTGAGAATTTATTTATACCTT
Organism: Potorous gilbertii; assembly: GCA_028658325.1. NCBI lineage: Eukaryota > Metazoa > Chordata > Mammalia > Diprotodontia > Potoroidae > Potorous > Potorous gilbertii. The sequence continues at coordinate 262,633,105 of CM053771.1, read as the reverse complement.
GTTCACTTTCTTTTTTAAGATAGGGTACTTTAAGTATTTTGTTTCCTCTTCAATTAATCTGAGTAATTTTTATTTTTGTAAATATATATCCATTAAATTTAGGCTGCCAGTTTTATTGACATGTAGTTAGGCAAAATAGCTCCTAACAATTGCTTTAATTTCATCTGCTAAGTTTATTCATTCACCCTTTTCATTTCTGATATTAGTAACTTGGTTTTCTTCTTAAAAACAAAATTTCCTGTATCATTATCACCAGTTATATCTCTTTTTACTTTCTCAGACAACCTCATTGAATAGAAACTCATTGTTTTCTCTACTTCTGTCATTCTCTTTTAAATCCTATATAATATGGCCTCTGATACCACCTTCAGCTAAGAATGCTTTCCTGAAAATTGCCAATAATCCCTTAATTATAAAATCTAATGATTTCTCCTCAAATCTTCATCCTTCTTAATATTCCTGCAATATTTGATCTTTCAATAGTGTCCTTCTGGGTAATTTCTCTTTGTATTTTCATGATGCTGCTCTGTTGTGGTTCTGCTCATACCTGTTTAGTCCTTCTCAGTCTCTTTAGTATAATCATTCTCAATATCACAGCCACAATATCACTAAGCATGTACTCCAAGGATTTGTCCTAGACCCTCTTCTCTCTTTTATCTACATCTCCCACTTGATGAACTTATCTATGCCTATGAGTTCTAATTATAATTTCTAAGCAGATGACTCACAAGCCTATATATCCTTCCGTAGCCTATCATTTGAGTTCCCCAAAGAATCTCAAACTCAGAATTACAGAACTCATTAACTTCCCTTTAAACTCACTTCCTGAACTTTCTTTTTCTCTTTTAAGGGCACCACCTTCTAGTCTTCTAGTATTGAAATTTTGGCATCAATCTCATCTTCCATTGTTCTCACTCACCTAATATAGCCAATCCATTGCCAGACCTTGTCATTTCTATACTCACTATATCGCTATGTATTCTCTTTTTTTCTTCATTTACAGTCACCACCTTAATTCAGGTCCTTGTTACCTCTTGCTTGACCTACTGCAACATAGGGGCCATCCTTATTGAACAAATCCAAAAAAAATATATATTCACAAAGCATAAGTCTGATGATGTCACTCCTTGATCAAGATGTCTTAATGGCTTTCTCTTGCTGCTTGGATAAAATACAAACTCATCTTTTTGACATTTAAAGCCCTTCACAGTGTGTCTCTGACCTACATTTTCCAGACAAATTTCACATTACTCCTACTCATTTTATATTCCGGCAAATCTGGTCTACTTGCTGTGACCCAAACATGAAATTGCATTTCTGAATTAGGAGGTTTTTCACATGCTGTTCTGGAGTGCTCTTCTTTTTTTGGCTCTGCTTATAGGAATATCTACTTCCTGAATACTCAGCTTAGGACTTACCTCTTATTAAAGGTCTTTTTGTTGCCTCTTCTCTCTCAGCTCCGAATTTTCACTACACTTCTAAACTCTCTCTCATATACATACACACAACATTTTTTATTTACTTTAAAAAATATTCTGCATTTTCTTTGGTCATAGATTGCTTTCCTTCAGTGGAATGTATAATCCTTGACAGTTGGAATTGGTTAACTTTTGTTGCTGTATCCCCAATGCCTAATACATAGAGAGCTTAAAATATCTGTTGACTTGTATTAAAATGTTTTCTCATTGCCTCTAAAATAAAATGCATACTTCTCAAGCTGGCATTCAAGAATGTTCACAATTTAATTCCAATTTACTTTTTTCAGGCTTATTTCATATCACTCTTTCAAATACTTTCACTTTTCCAGTGAAACCAGCTTACTAGATACATGCTGAATTTGACATTCCATTCCTCCTTTTTGTGTACCTTCATGTAGGGGCAGTTAGGTGGTGCAATGGATAGAGCACCAGTGCAGGAGTCAGAGGACCTAAGTTCAAATCTCACCTCAGACACTTGACACTCACTAGCTGTGTGACCTTGGGCGTGTCATTTAACCCCAATTGCCTCATCCTGGGACATCTCCGGTCATTCTGATGAATATCTGGTCACTGGAGTCAGATGGCTCTGGAGGAGAAGTGAGGCTGGTGACCTGCACAGCCCTCCATCACTCAAAACAAAGTCAAGTGCAAGTCTTGTCATCATTTCTCTGATGGTTTGGTCTTCTTTGGCAACAAAGGACAAACACACACAACAAAGTACCTTTATGTCATCCCCTGTGATTATACTCTGTTCTCTCTCTTCTGCCTCTATGAATCATTCTTCCTTTATGGATTAGCTCAGGTGTTATCTCCTTTTTCAAGCTTATGTTTATATTTATCCTCCTTCCCTCAATCATTAAGGCTCTTCTCCTGAAATTAACTCGTATTTGCTTATCTTGTATATATTACAGTCTAGATTCTAAAATATAACTCTAACATAAGCTTTTTAAAGACAGGGACGATGTTATTTTTTGTATTCCCAGAGCCTAGGCAGTGTATAAAATATTTTAAGAATTTAATAAATATTTTTAGAACTGGTTTTTAATTAAAAGATAGAATGGTACCATATTTTGGAGGGCCAAGATCAAAACAAAATATATATTGCAGCAATGTGAAAAGTCTAAGATTCTCAACAAATGTAGGCTAGTATCATCTTCATCAAACAGGGATATAGAAAGAAACTCAATTTTGATTCAGAAAACCTAGACGCATATCCCAGCTCTGCCATTTGATTTCTATGTGACCTTGGGAAAATCACATCACCTCTCTGGGCTCTAGCTTCTCATGCTTAGAATGAAATGATGGGACTAGAAGATCTAGTAAAGTCTTTTCTAGCTTTATATTTGTGATCTTATGCCTATTCTGTGTAAATGAATTTCCTGGTTCACTCTGGGTTAACATTCTGACTTTTTCTGGCTCAACTTTTGTTCCTTAAAATCATACTACAGTGATTCAGATACTTTCCTGATCTAATAATTGAACATAATTGATCATCTCTTTGATGACTGAGGACCTTACACATCTTCAAGTATCATTATTCTCAATTCTCACCATGAGGACATGGGAGATAGAGGTAAAAAAACTTGTAGGAGATTGGGCTCAACCATTTCTACCTCAAGAATATTTTACAAAATTAAAATTCATTTTTTTCAAATAAAACCCAGACAGCAATCTGTTTTCTTGACATTTACTCCTTTCTCTTTAAAAGAGGAACAAGAAAAATACAATGCATTGATTATACTAAAACTAAAACATAAAATATAAAAAATAAAAGATCATATTTTGCTTGCCATCGCACCAAGAAGGATAGGGGAATAAAGTTATCCAAGGACTTTTGGATCTGGTGGTGGAAGACAGATTTGAAATCACCAATTGCTTTCCCTTTCACTGACAAACAGATGATAATGCTAATTTTGATGAAGTCCAATATAAAACAGAAATGATGTACAATCTTCATCATGTAAATATTGATCATCTTCATGTTGGTACCAGTCTACAACTATGGCTATTTTGTCACCTGTGCTTTCCTGGATTCCTCTCACTTACCAACCCACCAATTGAAGAGTGTAGTTCTCTTTTATGATCCCATTAAAAAAATTCTCAAGGATCTCTGTCATTTGAAGGCATTCAGGCTGACTCCTTAGATGATGGAAGTTTGTAAAGAGAAAGTTATTTTTTTCTGAAGCATTGAACAAGGCCAACATCATCTTTGAGCATGTATGAAGTGACGATTAGAGTCAAAAATTCACATCTGATCAATAAACTAACGTGAGAACTAGGAATGAAATCAGCTATGGCAGATAAACATGAATTGCTCAGTCCAGCCAGCAGTAATCATCTGGGGAAGAGCTTGCAATTGCTGATGGACAGAGTGGATCAAATGAGTGAGGATATTGTTAAATATAACACTTATATGAGAAACACCAGTAAGCAGCAGCAACAGAAATCTCAGTACCAGTAATGCCATCAGCAGGAGAATCTACCAGAGCTGAGAATCTCCTCTCCCTGAAGAGGACATGTCTAAACTCTTTAAAACTTCTCAGCCACCTGCCAGGATGGATTTGGCCTTATTATAGACCAAATTAACACTTTTTGCCAGAATATCAAGGAATTCACTTCACAGAACTTGGGGAACTCTTCAGGCTCTCCAAGAATACAAGTAGAAAGAGGAAACTATTTCTAGTTTGATAAGTTGTTTTCAGATAAGGTATGCTGATATGTATTCTGAGATCACCTGTGGACAGCTCTTTCAAGAAACAGAATTTTCTTAATGAAAATGACAGCACTCATTTGATATCATTGACTCATTTTGGCAGTAAAATTGTTCTTATCAAAAAATAAAATTTTTTTGTAGAAGGTTAACTGAGTCAGTCAATCAAATAACCCAACCTCATTTAAAGTAGCTGAAAGGATGTTTTTCCTTGTGACTTTAACCGTGTGGGAAAAAAACAAAAACAAAAACAAAAACAAACCCTCAGTTGAATTAATTAAAGGTATGCCTAGATGTCATGTTACATTAAATCAATTAAAGATGTTTCAACTAGATGTGAGAAGTCTTTGAGGAAGTAGGAGATATTATCATTTATAGGGGGATTCCTTTATCCCCCTTTCTCAGGCTAGAGAATAGTTTTGTGAAGTTTGGAGAACTTTAGGATTCGGATTTTTCATACCTAGGGCAGTAATTACAGCAGTTTTGACACTGGCAGCAAAAAATGAACCAGAGGCACTGAGGAAAGGCAGTTCCATGACTTTATGAGAAGACTAATAGAAAACGTATATCATACCTAAGGGAACATCTTAAGAACTCTAGCTAAAGAACTTGGAGCTATGAATTTACCCCTTTATTCTCTAAGCTTGAGCCTACTTTCCCCTGGACACTGTATTTACCATTGAGAAACTGTCCCAGACCTTGGGGGTGGGTGCTTTGTACCAATATTGTTAATGTACTACTTTAATAAATACCCAGTTCAACAAGCTAATTGATATCAATTAGCTTTCTAATTGATATCAACTGGTATTTGTGGTGAGGAGGTCAGCAGTGGAGGCCTGTGAACAATTACAGTACAAAAAAGCAGTTCTCCCTGCCCCCAAATCTTGCATATCCTTCAGAGTTAAATCTAGAACACTTCGGGAAAGTATCGGCTGCCTGGGCATATAGCCTACTGGTTTGAATGGAGATTGTGAAGGTAGTTCCAGAGTGTTCTACATAGTATGTAGCTAGAAGGAAAATTAAAGATCAGTTAATTAAAACACTTCATTTTTAAAATGATGAAACTATTAAGGATGTTATAAAGGTCACTTACCATAAAGGTAAAAAGTATAGATTTTAGATGTATATTGTATTGGAAGGTCCTTAAAACCCTTTTTGAATCTGAAGGTCTAGAAAGTAATATTGGAATTCAAACTTCACTCTTCCAACTCCATATTCAGTGCTCTTCCCAAAATGAAAATTCGCTCCCAGAAGTCATTAATCACCAGTGGTGCCAATTCCACCACAGTGTAAGTAAAAGTAACAACTTGAATAGGTTCGTTCTTGTAAGCCACAGACCAAGAACTAATCCTCTCTTTTCCTTTATCCCTCTCATTCTTGAATTTATTGAAGTAGCTCTGTTATGAAACTAATGCAGGAGTATTAACACTTGAACCAGGGAGAAGGATAGCTGGTAGAAGCACTAGTATTTTTATCTCTTTAGCAAGCCTCTCACTGTGATGGGGTGAGAATTTCAAAACTGGTTGCTAAGTAGCTGGGTAAAATGAGAAGAATGTCTGGTATCTTTTTTTTTTCCTTCTTCCTGGTATTATTTTGAATTTAATAACAGTGCTATGTGTTATTACAATATAATTTTGTTTCCCCTACCCTAAAGAACAAGAGTTTCTTTGTCTAAGAGAGGAAAAAACCCTGTTCTTCAGGGCACCTGCCCCCTTTCTTCTCACAAGTTGTGATTAACTGAGCTTAGAACTCTTGCCATAAAAACTGGCTCCCTGCTCTGGAATGACAGAGGGAGTCAGAAAGAAACTTCATTCTACCTCTCAAGGATGTTACTTGGGATATTATCAATTTCAATTGATTGTTAATTATCAAATTCTAATAAACGTGAAATTTGGGATAGAAGAGGGTAGGAGTCTGGAATGCAGTAGAGACCTCAAGGCATAGTTAAGATGAAGGAGGAAGAAACAGGATGGACTTGGGCTTTGGGATAGTGTACTTATTTTGTGCCTAGAAAGAAGAAATAAAACAAAAAAGAATCCCTCTGGTAACTTTTGATTTTTAAAGTGCTAAATGCTAAATTTAACTGTTTCTCTAAGTCCAAAAATCTGTTATGTTCTTAGCACCTCTTAAATTCCAATGCCCTGTTACTAAGTTCCACTATAAACAAAATTTGAAAATTGGCAAAATTTGTCTTTTGGGTTATCCACGTCTCTATTTCCCTACACTGGTCTTTTCCTGAAATAATTGGGATTCTCTGTTTAGTTTTCCATCTAAACTTTCTCACAGATCCTTTATACAAAGACATTAATAAGTGAGAATAAAGAATTTGACTACTTGCACGGATACTTACAATTTAAAATTGATCAAAGCCATAAGCTAAGGGAATGGTTTTCTAATTGTGGAATTCTTGAAATGAGGTAGGGAAAACAGATTTTCTATACCCTTTTGATAATACTAGTTATTTCCTCTATCTTACAAGTCACATTGTTTGTATGAATCATGAAAATGGTACCTTTGTACACACAGCACCCAAGGCTATTCTGTATCATGAGGTTGCAGGGGCAGAAAGGAAGGAAAATGAGTACAATTCTTCTTGTTTCTCAAATGAACAATTGTCTTAAGCTCTTTAAGCAAAATTTTTCCTCTAATAGAGTTTCACAATACTAGTTTACTGTCCTAGATGAGAAAGTTGGTCTCTATGAGCCTGGGTGTTAAACTAAAGAAATCCCATTTTACTCTTCTGGGGACTGGTGTAACAGAAGATAACATCGGAAGATCTGTAATTCTGCAGCTTCTGTTCTCTAATTGGTCATCTCTGTGAAGACATTGCATCTGAGACGACATCTTATTTTAAATCAGACTGAAACAAAATGAGTGAAGTTTTTAGTCTGAGGTGCTAAGGCTGGACACAAGGGCTTTCACTCTGGCTAGGGAAGTGTTAGGGTTACTGACTTTGGAGGCTATGGAGGTTCCTTGATGAAAGGACTTGAAGAGATTTTAGCCTTTTGCTTATCAGTCTTAGGGGGATAGAATAGGTGACCTAAAATATTATTCCTCTACCCATGTCATTGTACAGGATGAGAAAGAAACTGAAACCCCGAAAAGAAGTTAAATGGCTATGAAAACTTTATAACCATGCTCAGTAATTACAATTATAAAAAAAAATTAGGTAACAATTTGGTCCTGCCATTATGAGCCATTATAGAGAGGATGAATGCATTTGTGGTGTCCAGTAAAACAGCTGAAGTCACCTTTCAAGTAGATGTTGCTTGAAGGGAGGGGATCAATTAGAGATATTAAGAGGTCATGGCTAAGAAAATACCATTTCTCTAATCTTTCCCTTTTCATAAAATTAAAAAAAAAGAATCATGAGATTATAGTGCAATCAATCATTTATAATATTTAATTGGTTAGTCACCTTTCTATCAGCATTTTCTGAAATTATGGATAGAAAATTAAGCAGTTCTTTTAAATTGTGTGTTTATCTTGAGTTCCAAATTCTGTTTCTCATTCAACAGCAAAACATTATTAAAGAAGAATTCTTTCCCCTCTTCCTCTGTCACACATACAAAATAAATGTAAAAAAAAAAACTTATGTGTAAATGTCAAGGTCTAAGTCCCAGCTAATGTGTCATTGTTAGCTGTTGAATTCTATTAATCAAAAATTACAGCAGCTCTTTGCACATAGCAGTCACTAAATTAATGTGTTGATTGATTGATTCATTTCTTAAAACAAAGGAGGCTTGCCCATTCACTGGTTTTGGCTTGCTGTTTCTCAAACACTTAAAGTGTGAACGGGAACTGTTCTTTATCATTGCCAATTTAGGAATAACAGCTTGACAATTTCGGATGAAAATATATTCAACTAAAACCAACATAATCCTGATAAACTTCTTTTATAGCTGGGTGGGAAGGTTCAGACATATGATGTCATTGATGGATGGAACTCTCAGTGAAGAAATATCCTCTATCTATGAAGATTGGGGACTGTTCTGCAACAAATTGTGTAGGGTCACTTACATTTATAGTACTTTAATAAAGTTAAACAGACAGTATATGTCAGAGGCTTATTTTTTTTGACTCTGTGAACTCTAACAGGAATGTTAAGAGGACTTGGCCCAAACCAATTATGATTTCTCTAATCTTTCCCTCTTTGTGCAATAATGAGTAATGACATAGTGAGAGGCATCATTTATAATATTTAGTTGTTTGGCCACATTTTACATCAGTTTCCACAGTCTTTTTTTTCTCCAAAGAAGGATTAAATACATTATGCTATGCTTTATCTTATGATCTTTATACATATTTTATTTTTTTTAATTCTCATATTCATTCTCTTTTTTTGGTCTCCAGTGTGAGGCCTCCTCTTTCTCCTCCTGCCTCATACTCTGCCCCATTTCAGCCCCCGACCCACAGTCAGACAACTGCCAGAGCTGAAATCTGAGTGGGGTGCTGTCTCAGGGCTGGTTGGTATTTTTCAGATAAAGGAATTGAAGTTTGTAAATGTTCTCCTGACAAAGTTAATATAAATGACATCACTGTGATTGCCCTCAATGAAGATTTGAGAATCATTGATAAGAAATTCCTTCCCAATGTCATTTATAGCAGAAAGGTGGAAAAACTTGAAGACCTATGGTTTCTATAAATTTTACAATCCTCAATGTTGCTGCCTCAAAGGATGAAGAAGAATGTTAAGTTTCACCGAGGATGCTGTGCTGGCAGATGACTGGTGGTCATATAAGTTGCACAGCAATAGAATTTAATTACATGCCAAAAATTAGCCTGAACACACAACCTAGAATCAAAGTTAATCTCTCAGCTGTTATTGATACATAAAAAAAAATGGATTCCTGCTTTTGAATGACTCAAACACTGCTCTCCTTGGAGGTGAGGCAGAATACCTTATTGAAAAAATGGAAGTAAAGAGAAGCCTGTCAAAACACAATAGAAATACCATTGGTGTAGAAGGTGAACCACCTTCTTGTGTACCTTTTGGACAACAGTGTGTATCTCATGTCCAAGTGGATAACAAAGAACATGATTGGAGAAAGACATTGCAAACCTCCAGGTGATAATGATGAATTTGAAAAGGAGAGAACAGCTGCTAATGCAGAAATTCCAAAGAGCAGAAAGACTAAGTAAGATATTTGAAGGAAGTGGCAGTAGTGCTAGAAGTAATCTTAGCATAAGTATTGGAGGGAATCATAAAAGGAAACTCTTTCGGAAAGAAAGGTACCAAAACCTGAAAGAAAAGATGAAGGTATCTGTCAAGTCCAGGCCTTTCTTAATAATGACAACAACTTAAAGGCAAAATTAAATATTCTTTTCAACAGTCATAAGCACAAACCTGTTTTGACTCCACCAATGAGAAGCAAAGAAAAAAGTAAGGAACAAAGAATATATGAAGGTGAAGAGGAGTTAGGAAATTCCAGGCCATCAGCACCCAACACATTATTTGATTTCCTGGAATTGAATGAGATCTTTAAACATGAAAGAATCCAAATCACAAAGTGTTGAATAATTTTTAAAAATGGAGTAAAGACTATAATCGACTAAGACATCTTCCTCAAAATGATACCAGATATCGAGAAACAAAAATCTCCTTGTTTTCAAAGGGGCACTCAAAATTCAACACAAATTTTAGAAAAATGGTGTGTTACCTAGGAGCTCTTCTTTGGCATGGGAGGCTAAGAGAATTAAGTGTGATAAACTTTATGATGGAAATGACAGAATTAAGGATATTGCACATGCTTCAACTTCTCACCAGAATAACTGTGCTTTTTTTATTTAAAGAGATGACTCTGTGCAAAATAGACCAGGCAAAAGTCCAGCTTATTTTGAGGTAAAAGAGAGCCCACTTCCTCAAGAAACTCATAGAACACAGAAATCAAAAGCATGGAAAAAGGGGAACCACATAGTAAACTTTGATCAGTTATATTAAAGGAAAACATGAACAATAAGTAATAAAGTTTTAGTGGTATGAAAAATGAGACATTTTAGTATGAGTACTGATTATTCCGATTCTATTAGAACTGATGGCTTTGATAATGTACCAAATGGAGAGGTTGAAGTTCCAATGAAAGGAAGATGAGTTGGACCTGTGGAATCCACTGGGCTCCAGCTTTTGATGATAAAAAAGTTCTTTTATAATAGTGGGTCCAAGGAATCTTCCCTTTCTGTGGAATGTGGAAGAGTGGAAACTAGGAGATGAATATTTTGAGCGTTATGGAGACTATAACAAGGTTTTTAAAAATAATATTTTTTCTAAACACATGTAAAGACAATTTTTATCATTTAAGTTTTGAGTTCCAAATTTTCTTTCTCACTCCTCTCCCTGAGATAGTAATTTAATATAGGTTATATATGTGCAATCATGCAAAATATATTTCCATATTAGTCATATTGAAAGAAGACAAAGACAAAACATGAAAAAATAAAGAAAACAAAAATAGTTTATTTTGATCTGCATTCAGACTCCATCAGTTCTTTCTCTGGATATGGATAGAATTTATTTTATCATGAGTTGGGATTAGAACACAACAAGTTTTACTGGGCAAAAATTGAAGTTCTTCATTCATCTGGCATGACTACACTTGTTAAATTCAGTGATTATGGAAACTATGAAGATGTGTTTCTAAGAAACATCAGGCCCATTCAAGCCCATGGTCACAAAGTGGGAAGGGAAAGGAATAAGCATTTTTTGACAGTATATGACACAACATATCTCTTGTTGAATATGAGAAGTATTAAGTGACATCCCTTGTTAAAAGCTAGTGTGTGTCAGAACCAGGACTTGAAATAGATTTTTCGCATCTACCAGAATGGTTCTCTATCTACCATGCAAAACAACCTCATATTCAAGAAGAGCTATGTTCTGTCACATACTATCAAGTAAGATCATATTTATAAATAACTTATCATAGTGCCAGACACATAAGGAGGCTCTTTATAAATGTTTATTCTTTTTCTTTCCCTTTCCACTTTATGACGATGGGCAAGTAATCTTTCAATTCCTCGGCAACTCTCAAGACTATAAAATACAGAGGGATTGTCAATCTGTGTTGGTTTCTGAACCAAGAGTTTCCCATAGTAATGAAGTCAAAGGTTTCAGAAAAAAAGTCTAAAATATACATGAGTGTGTCTACTTGCACATATGTAAGTGTACATGCTACGAAGACTTACACTTAATTCCATGTGTATTTGTGTGTGTATATTCTGACCATGAACATAAATCAAAAACTCTTTGCGTATTTGAAAATGGTCAATTATTTCTGTGGCAAAAGAGGTCATTATACTCTTGGCTAATGTGATGAGTCTGTGTGAATTTAATTAGGCTAGTACTTGATCATTAACTATTCCATCATTAAAGTCATATTCAAAACATTTCAAATTTGTAGCCCTCATTCAAGTTTGTCTTCTGCAAAGAGAATCCAAGTTTACCTCCAGACCATGAAAAACCAGAGGATGATTTTAGTGGAGTAAACAGCTACATCCATATTTAAATAAACATTTTTATACACATATGTTGCTCATATACAGTAATTTAAGTCACGTTTAAGAGAAAATCTAAAGCAAGAGACAATTATTTTTCATTATTCAATTCTTGAGAATTAATAAATGTGCCATGTGATTCTTCTATATGACTTGGAAAATCATCAAGATATTTTAGGTTCAGATTTTTAATTAGAAAAAAAAGTAAATGATCAAATGACATTTTTCAAAATTTAATGCTAATATTTAAGAACTTGCCCAATGGTTATTGTACTCTAATCATTTTTAAATTACATAAGTAACACAGTCATATATAATGAGTATTTCCTTGTAACTTATTAATTTTGAATTCAGTGGTATTTAACTGAATGTTAGATAATGTAACTTCATTGGGTAATAAACACACATCAGAGATGATCTCCTGCTGGTTTGCATATTTAAAAACTATATCAAGCAACATGAAGAAAACATTTCCAAAGCATTTCATCTAAGATTTTATATATTTACATTTCTGAATGTAAGCAATTGTAAAGAAGTATATTGTCCCTGGTTCGTTTTACTGTTTTGTTTTGGTCCAGAAGTTTGTTTTTACTGACAAGGGATTCCTTAGTGGAAATTCCCCCTACTAATAAAGATTGGCATCTCCCCTGCAACTTATTATCTTAGATAACTGTTTGGGGGTACTAAGACAGTATGTGACTTGTCTCGCTCACATAGCCAACATGTGTCAGAGGTAGGATTATGAATATGGGTTTTCCTATCTCTGAAGCTGATTTTCATTTCCTATGTCAAGCTTACTACTTTGTCAATAAAAAAAGGCTTTTATTCTTGATCCTGGCCTCTAAAAGTGGAGGAACCAGGCTAGGAAATAGGCTTTACTCATTGGCAGATTTAGAGGTGCTTTCAGCTGTTCAGTGAATCACTGTACTGAATTTAATGTGAGAAGGGTACTTTATGAATGACAGTATCTAATATGAATTTGTGAAACAGCAATTCAGAAAGTAATCCATTTTGCCTAGGAATGAGCTGGTCTTCTAACTTCTCTAAATCTAAGTTTCTTCCTTTAGTAAAGTGTAGGTAATAATTCCTGTAGTATTTGCCTTAAAAGAATTAAATTAGATATATCATGTATGATTCGCGGCAATACTTAAAAGTATTATATGTCAGTTATTATAATAAAATTTGCCTCATCTTTATGTTGAGTAGAGCTCAGATAGAAATGATTCTAGAACAAATCATTTTTCTACTCTTGTTTTCTTATGTTTAGTGACTGGCAAATTATTACAGAGGTTGAGAAAATGACTGAATTTTGTAATTTAATCCGTGTTGAGATGTAGGTTCATCCTCAATAGACTCAATGAAAGCAACTCCAGTGCCAGACAGGAGGATGAGGATGATATATTCTTTTTGAACCTCTTTTGCCAATTGAGTTAGCCTATTTTTCAAGGTGCTATTTTCTTCAGCATTTTTTTGGCTCTCCTTTATCAAGGTCTTGACCCGTTTTTCATGCGTTTCTTGCATCTCTCTCATTTCTTTCCCCAGTTTTTCCTCCACCTGTCTAACTTGATTTTCAAAATCCTTTTTGAGCTCCTCCATGGCCTGAGCCCATGGGGTATCTATTTCAGATATTTGGGATATAGAGGCTTTGACTCCTATGTCTTTACCTGATGGTAAGCAGATCTCTTCCTCGTCAGAGAGGAATGGAGGAATCATCTTCTCAAGAAAATAACCTTCTATGGTCTTAGTTTTTTTCCCTTTTCTGGGCATTTTCCCAGTCAGTTACTTGACTTCTGAGAGTCCTGTCCACCCCAG